>JAFEMH010002611.1:225000-326661 GCA_022495995.1 Adenophora triphylla var. japonica
AAAGAAACCTTCCGTTTACACACTCCATTACCATTACAAAGGATTTGATTTTGAATTGATACCGTTCGGATCGGGACGGAGGGGGTGTCCTGGAATTGCGTTTGCAGCGGTGACGATTGGGTCGGCGCTTGCAAATTTATTGCAGAAGTTTGATTGGGGATTTCCGAATGGGGAAAATGGTGAGGATTTGGATATGACTGAAGCACCTGTTGTTTTATAACGATTAATCAAGTGCCAGTTGGTGATTAATCAAGTGCCCGTTAGTGTATAATAGAGTGCCCGTTAGTGTATAATCAAGTGCCCGTTGGTGTATAATTGAGTGCCCGTTAGTGTATAATCAAGTGCCCGTTAGTGTATAATCAAGTGCCCGTTGGTGTATAATTGAGTGCCCGTTAGTGTATAATAGAGTGCCAGTAAGTGTGTAACTGAGTGTCAATGTATTTTTGAATGCCAGTTCATGTAATTTTGAATGCCAGTCCATGTTTTTTTGAATGCCAGTTCATGTTTTTTTGAATATTAGCAAAAATAATTATCAGTGTTTTTGAGTGCCAGTATATGCATTTTTGAGTGCCAGTAAATGTGTTTTCAAATGCCAGTCCATGTATTTTTGAATGCCAGTGTAAAAAAGTGCTAGTGCATGTATATTAAGTGACTTTATAAACTAACACTGGCACTTTGTTACACTAACACTGGCACTTTGTTAAACTAACACTGGCACTTGTTTTACACTAACACCAGCACTTTGATACACTAACACTGGCACTTTATTACACTAACACTGACACTTTTTTACACTGGCACCGGCACTTTGTTACACATGCACTGCTTCGTTGAATTGACCCAAACTTCAAAGAAATTAAACCCTTTTTCCACACCATTGAAGGACATTCGTTTATCCAACGAAAAACGAAGAGCTATGGAATCAAATCACACAGCTTATCTCCAATTAATTATGTACCAATCAATAAAGTACCAATCAATTATGTAACGAAGCAGAGTTGACAATGGACATTAATGGCGGAACTAGGGCACGAATTGTAGGTTACTAAATACTCAAACTGAGTGAACGCCGGAGAACGATCGGAGCTTGGGATGGCCAGAGAAGATGATCGGAGCTTGGGATGGCACGAATTTGTGTAATTACAAAAATGCCACCGTTTGTTTTGAAAACACGTTTTTTCTTATCTTAAAAATAAAACTAGTTTTTTATAAGACCAACTCATTTTCAAATCAGTTATTCACAAATCGAAAAAACAAAAGTGACTCATTTTGCCATCGTTATGACTTATGAGTGAGAATCAATGCGCATTTATGGATGTTAGGCAAAGTATTTATGCTAAATTGATGAAAAATTTAATAGAGGGAATTTATAGGTCTCTCTCATGATGAAGTAAGTAGATAGGATTTGAATTATAATGAAGAATGTGGACAATTACTATAAAGACAAGACAGAAGGCAATAATTATATTTTATCATATAATTTGCTCTCATTTCTCTAACGTCTAAACGCCACACTTCTATTATGCTCCATGCTCCGATTGTTTCGGGGAAAATGATTTCCTGAAAAACATTTTTCGGAAAAATGAAAATGTTTTTCGGAAAATGAAGATGTTTTCCTGGAAAACAACTTCCTTAGGAAAATGGGGAAAACGTTTTCCGAAAAATGAAGATGTTTTTCGGAAAATTACTATTATTATTATTATTATTTTATTATTTTTTTTATTACTATTATTATTATTATTATTATTATTATTATTATTATTATTATTATTATTTTATTTTTATTATTCTTTTATTATTATTATTTTTTTATTATTATTATTTTATTATTATTATTATATTATTATTATTATTTTATTATTATTATTATTATTTTATTATTATTATTATATTATTATTATTATTTTATTATTGTTATTATTATTATTTATTATTATTATTAATTTATTTATTATTATTATATTATTATTATTATTATTATTATTATTTTATTATTTAATATTATTTTTTTATTTTTATTTTTTTATTTATTATTATTATTATTATTTTATTATTATTATTATTATCCATCCACTTTTTTACATCATTTTTCGGAAAACAACTTTCTTAGGAAAAATCCGAAAAACAACTTCCTTATAATGGGGAAAACGTTTTCCGGAAAATGAAGATGTTTTTCGGAAAATTACTATTATTATTATTATTATTATTTTATTATTTTTTTATTACTATTATTATTATTATTATTATTTTATTTTTATTATTTTTTTATTTTTATTATTTTTTTATTATTATTATTTTATTATTATTATTATATTATTATTATTATTTTATTATTATTATTATTTTATTAATATTATTATATTATTATTATTATTTTATTATTGTTATTATTATTATTTATTATTATTATTAATTTATTTATTATTATTATTATTATTATTATTATTATTTTATTATTTATTATTGTTTTTTTATTTTTATTTTTTTATTTATTATTATTATTATTATTTTATTATTATTATTATTATCCATCTACTTTTTTACATCATTTTTCGGAAAACAACTTTCTTAGGAAAAATCCGGAAAACAACTTCCTTATAAAGGGCGAAAAATGTTTTCCAAATCAACATTTTCTCAATTTTTCGGAAAACAACCAAACACCGAAAAATGGGAAAAACGTTTTTCGGAAAACTACCAAACACCGAAAAATGGGAAAAACGTTTTTCGAAAAACTACCAAACACCGAAAAATAGGGAAAACGTTTTCCGAAAAACGTTTTCCCCTCATTTTCTCGTAAACAAACGGAACCTTAATTTACCAATAATTCTCATGTCATGTCTGAGGATGTATGTGGACCTGAAGAAAGGCGAGATCCACAACACAAACTCAACTCAACTGACGAGGTCCAAGTATTACTCTCTTTCTCTCTAAATAAATGTCAAAAAATTTCTCTCTCTTTTTATTTTGTTTAAAAGAAATTTTTTTAAAAGAAATCGACGTTTACTTAGTTTACTTAGAGACGGAGGAAGTATATTGCTATTACGACGAAAGATCAATTTCCTCCCACATCTTTTTTCTACTCCGTAAATTCCCAAGCTCCTATTTAGTGTTAGACTTCCCCCCCCCCCCTTCCTAATTTCCTATAACTTGAAAAATACTAAGAAGAGAAGACTTGCTATTTATGAGCAATATTTTAAGTATCTTTGTAATATTTGTATTTCTACAGTAGCTTGGTTGACCGTCCATAGTTGCTTAGTTTACATAGAAAATAGTTTTCATGGTTTACACATCTCTATCTATAATAAGGGATCCTCACCTTGTAAAAACACATGTTCAGAAATTCAATAATGATTTCACATGGTATCAGAGCAATTCTAAAACCCGTTTCCGCTAGTCAGTAGTCTTATTTTTTCCCGATGAAGAAGTCGTCTAGTTTGTGGCCTCTCGTTGATTTGGTGTCGAGGAGGAGCGTCAAATTCCATAGCTTGCTCGCATATCAAAGGGCTGGACAACCTCTGCTTCTTGGTTTAGCATGCCGTTGGTCTTGCTGCAGTCACCTTGCTGTCAAGCTCATTCAATAACAATCATGTCCAATGAAAAGAAGGTTCCATTGATCAACGATCCGTCATCAATTTATTACATTCATCCTTCCGAACAACCAGGTGTGAAAATTATTACTTATCTCTTGAATGATGATAACTATGATATTTGGTCTAATGCTGTGAAAGATGGCCTTCAAGACAAAAGTAAAATTGGGTTTATTGATGGTACTCACTCTAAACCTAATTCAACTAAAGCAGATGAAATAATTGCTTGAAAAACATGTACTTCGTTAGTTAAATCTTGGCTTTTTAATACTTTAGACAACTCCATTCAAGCTAGTGTCTCTTATTGTGAGTCTGCCAAAAAATTGTGGGATGATTTGTCTGAACGTTTTTCATTTGGTAATGCCCCTCGTATTAATCAAATACACACTGAGCTTGCATCCACTAAGCAGCAAGGAATGTATGTTGTTGCTTATTACACAAAATTGAAGGGTTTGTGGGACGAACTCAACATTTTGGTGTCAATTCCCCATTATACATGTGGATGTACATGTGGGTCTTCTCAAAAGTTAACAGTTCAACGTGAAGAAGAGCGGGTTGACCTGTTCTTGCAGGGATTAGATGATACAATATATCATCATGTTCGCTCGCAAATTTATATGATGGATATGATACCAACCTTCAAGAAAGTATTTGCTATAGTGAGTCGTGATGAGCGACAACGCTCTATTGTTCGATCTCAAGAGGCAGTTCGTGAGGCAGTGGGATTTGTCATTCAAGCTGGTCGTACAAACGTTGGCGTCTCAAACTCGCAAGGTCGTAGTCGAGGCAGTGATTATGGTCGACCTTCTTGCACATATTGTGGCAAGCTTGGTCATGTGTTCGAGAGATGCTATGAGCCGATTGGGTTTCCCCAAGGATCGAGGCATGGACATGGTCGTGGCAAGGGTCAGGGTCGTGGAGATTATGTGGCAAAGAAAATCAACAACCTCGTTGGGGCATCGCCTAATGTCAGAATAAATAATATGCATACTGATGTACCCGAATTAGCAACAACAACAACAGATGGTAATAGGCTGCCTATCATCCTTAGCCTATCTCCGCATATGGTACAACGCCTTATGAAGTTCCTTGAAACATCTCCTAGCACTAGGAAACTTTTTTGTAAGAATAAAAATAATAGTCTTTCTGATATGTGGTTGCTTGATAGCGGTGCTTCTAATCATATGACTGGGAATCTCCAGTTTCTTATAAATGTTGTTGATATTTCACCATCCCCCGTGGGATTGCCAAATGGCACTCACACATCTGTTATTAAACAAGGACGAGTGGTATTTCCTTCTGGTTTAGTTCTTGAACAAGTGTTGTATGTCCCCAACTTGTCATGTAGTTTGATTTCTGTTGGGTAACTTATTCGTGACTCTGGATACTTCTTGATAGGGGTGGAAATGATTCGGCTCAAACCGCGGTTCGGAACCGAGCCGAGCCAAACCGTGCGGTTTAGCTCGGTTTTTAAACTTATGCGGTTCAGCTCGATTTAGAAAATTGATAAACCACACGGTTCGGTTCAGCTCACGGTCTGACCCTTCAAGCCGAGTCGAGCCGAGCCGAGCCGAACTGAGCCGAACCGTTTGCTTATCATTTAATTCCAGAAACAGAGAAACAGCTTCTCCTTTTGATTTTGCGCTACCTTTTGGGTAGATTTGGATTTTCCTGCATTAAATATTAGCAACAGACAATAAGAAGCAACAAATTAAAATTATCTACCAACACTAATAGTGCACGCGGAAGTTACCATTAGGAAGGATAAGATAAATTAAGAATGTATTACCATGTACGATTTCCCAAAGTGAATTCATTGGAATGGTAATCCTCATGAAATGAAGAGAAGTTGTCAATTTTCCAAGTATGAATAGCTTCAACTTTCTGCAGCGAGGTCAGGCATTCTCCTTTGCCACTATAATTCAGAGCATAAACATGCATTTGTCACAGGTGAGGAATCCATTTGTAGAATCCTTGAAGACACTGAGCGGCAATAATTTGGCAAAGCCCGACTTTGTCTTGGATTCATGAAAGTTTCGTATCTCCCCATTCTTATCTAATGCATAGAAACCAAAAACATGGATTTAAAATAGAGCAATGTGTAACTTAAGATTACAGTCCTTGCTAGTGCTAAGTGGTATAGTATGGTGCAAGAGTTGTGGTTCAAACCGCGGTTTAAGCCACAGTTTAAACCGTAAAATCAAATCGTGGTTCAAACCGAGCCGAGCCGAACCGTGATGGTTTAGCTCAGCTCGGCTTGGACTATTTTGTGATTCAGCTCGGTTTGGGATTTCTCCAAACCGATGTATAGCGGTTTGACTTCTAAATTACCCCAAATCGAGCTAAACCGAACCATTTCCACCCCTACTTCTTGACGTTTACTGATAATATGCGTGTAATATATGACCGCAGTTTGAGGACTCCGATTGGAGTGGGTGAGATACGATATGGGCTCTTCTTCTTCAAGCCTGTGACATTGGCAGCAGCTTCTTTGGTTAAAAAATGAAGAAGACTCTATTTTATGGCATCAACGACTCGGTCATCCATACAGTCAACCATTATCTCATATTTCTGGCATAGCTATTAAGAACTTTGGTAGTAATAAATCTTTTGATGTCTGTCTTCGTGCAAAACAAACACGTGATCCTTTTCCTGTAAGTGATAGTCGTGGTGTTGAATGTTTTAATCTTATACATTGCGATATTTGGGGTCCATATCGTAAAGCTACTTCTACTGGTTCACATTATTTTTTACCATAGTAGATGATTATAGTCGTGCTGTTTGGATCTATCTTATAACTGATAAGGGTAAAACAAAATACTTGTTGCGTGATTTTTGTGTAATGGTCAAAACTCAATTTGAAAAAGTGTGAATTAGTCCGCAGTGACAATGACTTAAAATTTATTGCTGGAGTCATGCCTAAGTTTTATAGAGAGAATGTTATTCTGATACATAGTAGTTTATTGGCACGCCGCAACAAAATGGCCGTGTAGAGCGTAAACATTGGCATATACTTGAGGTTACTCGAGCTCTTCGATTTCAGGCTAGTCTGCCTGAAATTGTCACGGCCAGAATCACAAGTGATATCCAAGGTGATAACAGCACCAATGATAGCACTTGGGATAGCACACACACACTTCAAAAATAAAACAATTTTGTAAAAGAGATTGCAGCAGAATAATAACACCAAAATTGTTTTTCTCAAGTTATATAAATATAACTTGAGGATGCCTCTTAGGCAAGACTTTATAATCACTATTAACAATGAATTTACAAAGTCGAAATGTTCCCTATGGCTAAAACATTATGAGCTCTATGGAACAAGAGATAAAAAACGAAATCCTATCCTAGCCTTCACACAACTTGATACCAAAGTAATCAACTACGAAATTACAAGGGAGGAAGGATGAAACGAACTAAACAAAGAACTCTATCTCTAATGCTTCGAAGGTATGTATGAAATTGCGTATCTTGGTGTGTCTTCAAATGAAACCTTCCAAGCATATTTATAGTCTTCAGTTACTTGAAGGCTACTCAAAATAAACAGCCTTGGGGCTGCCTTGATCGTTGAGGGAGAGTGGGAAAGTGGTTGAGTTTGTTCCTCACTTCTAGCATCCACTTCCTCAATTATAGCAACCGTGTTGTTTAATCATCAAGTTCAAGCTTCAACACCTTGTACTCCCAAGCTTTATCAGCCTTGTACTCTTTATTAAATCAGCAATAACCCCTTGACCAAGTCTTCACACGTTTTAATTTGTTGTTGCCAAAGTAACAATTTTATGCATAAAATATCATTTATGCATAAACTTTTTTCTTCCAAATTTTCCACGTGTCTAGCTCTTTCTTTGATCCTATTGCAACCTGAAATATGGACATAAACCATAGACTATACAGATTATATTAACACATTAGTCCATTAAATAATAAATAAGAAATATACAACTATGTAAATTTCAGCACAGGAAATCATCTGCGATATCATCTGGAATTTGGAAAATCATCTACGATATCACCTGCAGTTTACACTAACAATCTCCCCCTTAGTTGGATATTTCTTCTCAAAACTAATGTGCTACTCTCCTGCAATGTTAGTCCATAAACAAATATACAAAACATAGAAATAAGTATAACATCTCTATGAAAATTAACTCCCCCTTAATCAAGGAGCTAATCTAAACAATGATTTTATCAAAATAAACTAATTTATTTCAAACTTAAAAAGTTTTCGAAATAGACTAAGTTAAAACAAAATCATAAACCATTGTAGCAAAATATCATCCAAACTAGCAAAACATCCTAACGATTAAAGTTTTAAACAGACCAACTAAAGTACTAAAGTGTTTTGCAACCAACATAAACAAAATAAAAAGGAAATTGTTTAGGGAACCACATCACATCACCAAATAAAAAGAAATTGTTTTAGGACACACAAACCCAATCCACCAAAGATAGTGGCAACATCAACCTTCAGGTTCAACAACCTTCAGGTTTCATCTTTCTTCTTCTTCAAACTCCTCTTCTTCTTCATCTTCCTCCTGATCTCCTTCCCTATCACTTTCATCATCACTTGGGCCAGCACTGGTGGTAGCACCTGCAGTAGCACCAGCTCCAGAAGTTGTAGCAGCAGCAGATCCTCCCCCTGTTTGGGAAGAAATGGTTTTGGAAAATCTTTATCCTCTTCATTTTGACTAAGCTCATCACTAGATAATTCATTATCACTAGAAGAACGAGTAGGAACAGAGGAGGGGGCAGGTGTTACCTCAGATGATATCCTTTTCTTGGTAGCACCTTTGATAGCACTCACAGAAACTTTGGCCTTGCCCTTCTTCTTCTGAAAATCAGACAGTGTTTCCTCCTCATCAGCATCCACCCAAGCTTCAAACGAGTCCACAGAAGGTTCCTTCTCCTTGTTGGCATCGAAATTCTCGTCACTCACATAGGGTGAGGACTGATGTGCTAAAACTCCCACTTGTAATAAAATACCTCCCGCAAGTGTACGAGTGTCGTTGTGATAGCGTACACAAGTAGGGGTCGTGTCCACGGAGATTTGTTGGGTGATTAAGTCAATTTGAACAGTGTATACTAAAGTAATAAAAACAAATAAAAAGGGGGGTTGGTTTTTAAGACTAAAACTAATAAGAAGCAAGTAAACTTGCAAATAAAAACAAATAAAAACAAGCACAATTAACAACTAGAGTTAACAATATTAAACGAGTTTCACGGATTGGACATCACTAAATTATCCATTTCATGCCAATTTTGACTAAGTATGTGCACTCTCACTAGGGTTCATTTACTTTAATAGAGAGTGGGACGGTGAGGCGGCCGGATTACACTCTCACTTTCCAAAATCAATCACTTTTCGCAAATCAAGTTCAAGCAATTAATTTAGGAAGCAAAAAGATCAAAAGAATTAAAAGAATCAAAATCAATTTAACTTCTATAACAGAATCAAACCAATTTTATCACCAAAGCATGTGCCTTTGTTTAAAATCCCCAAATCAATAGTGAATTAAAAACACAAATATGTTGAAAAGACAAATTAGAGACTAGATCTAAAATTGCAATCTTGAAAACCCAATTAAAATGCTAAGAAGATCTAGAGAGAGAAAGCACAATGATAAAATAATTTATGGCATGAAATTAGGCAATAAAGCTAAATTCAATCCATGAAACTAGGAAAATTAACTACTCATAATAATAAAATTATAGAAATAAAATAAAGAAACAAAACCTTCGAATCGTAATATCAAAATGGAACCATGGAGGACTGCTCCTCCCTCCGCCTCCTTCCAGTCCCAAAATAAAACACAACCCTAAAAATATAACATCCTCATCTATTTATACTCCAAAAAAAAATTGATTAGGCCTAGATTGAAATGGGATAGAAAATTGGGCAACGGCCCAACAAAACAAAGGAAAGCCCACCACAATTAAACAAAAATTAAACAAAGGCAGCCCATAATGTTTCAAAAAAGCTGCAGGAAAATTGAATTGGCGTGGACTTGAAAGAGGAGTAAACGGTAAACATGGGAGAATATTGGATTTGTGCGGTCGCTGAAGTCCTTTTGAGCGACCGCCCTAATGCCACGGCCCATCAACGGCGACCGCTCTAATTCTTGAGTGACAGCCCTTGTTTTTCTTTCTTTTCTTCTTTTTTTTTTTTTTTTAATTCCTCCGCTTCGCTCCGTCTCGAATTTTAATTTTTTTTCTCCACCCTAAATCACCAATTTTTTACATTTTCAACCTGAAAATAAAACAACACTAACAAAATAATTAAACTACCATTTTACTCGGAAATTTTGCAATAAATAGAGTTTAGAACATATAATTTGGATATGAAAACATATCCATCAAATACCCCCAAACCTATCTTTTGCTCGTCCCCGAGTAAAATAAAACACAAATATAATTAAAAACTATCCCAAAATTCTAAAACTAAGATAACCAAGCAAAGCAAATAAAAACATATTTTTGGATTTTATTCACAATATAAAAAGTTTGTCACCATCGATTTCAAAATGCTTTCCAAAATCGCAATCAATCATGTGTCATCATAAACATAAACTTACCATTGCACTAACACACACCAATTATTATTCTTTTCACCCTGAAGAGATGTGAGGGGGGATCATTGCCAACAAAGTAAGATAATTTATGGGTTCACTAAAGAAATATCCTAAATGATGATGCAAAAAGCATAGAAGAGTATTCATAAGCACTTTCACACAATTGCCAACCCGCTTAATCCATATTGGAAACATGGCTTAGAAAGTTATCTAGTTTACATTATAACCTCACTACAAGTAAGCTTTCACTCAAAAAGTAGCTTCACCATCTTCCTTTCAAGACCATTTCAACTTTGACAAATTAAGGGGCAAGTTGAACAAATAAGCACAACCTAGTGTCTTCGTAGGTACAAGAAAGTTAACTCAATCTTGGAGTAGGAATCGGTACCAAGGATATCATAATTCAATACTTGACAAATTTTTTTTTTTTTTTTGTGCTTTGATCCTTGCCATTCCATGACTCTTCTTTACGAAAACACGTTTATTTCTTTTCTTTTCTTTTCCTTCCTTTGTTTTTTTTTTTTTAGATAAAATAATACATCAAAGACACTTGCCCCTTATCAACATTATATTTCCCACTTTCCTAAGTTGACCACTTAAACCATGCCCAATATCTCATAAACTCTTGACTTTTTATTGACAATTGTGCGATCGTGTACAAGCTATCCCGGATATGTAAAGTAATCCCATAAAAGTCACTTAAATTGGTGACCATGATCCAGTGCAAACAAAGTGTTGTGGTGAAATGAAAAACAAAGTTGATATGTTCTAATGCAACTCTACTTTTATAACTATGATGGCACATAAGATGCAAGAACAAAAAACAAACATATCATAACATCCCAACCATGGGTGGCAACCCAACTATATAGTGAGCAACACAATTTTCAATCCCTTTTTTTTTTTAATTCTTGACCTCATCAAAGATTGCCTACGTCCCCAAAACAATGAGCGGACTACTCATTGAAATAGGCTCAGGTCACCGTAGTTCAAACACTTCCCCTCAATAAATGAGAGGAAGACACAATTTGACTCGATTTTTTTTAAAGATAACTAAACAAGACATCATACACTAACATTATAAACATACTACCACCCCCAAACCTAAATAGTGCTATGTCCTCATGACATGAAAACCAAAAGAAAGCAAAACTCAAATTCGAGAGGGGGGGGGGGAGGAAGATGAAAAGTAAAAGACATAAAATAAAGGACAGAAATTAAAAACATAAAGCAATTAAAATCATACCATGTTGGGGTGCCTCCCAACTAGCGCTTTGGTTAAGGTCGTTAGCTCGACCGGATCCCCGCTCACGTTTGGACTTCACTTTTCTTCCTTTGGCCCACTTGGCATTTTTGCGGGTCTTTATCTTCAGATTAAGCCCCATATACATCCCCCTAGCTTGGATATTATTTTGTGCCCAAGAAAATTTTTGACTTTTAAGTTTCTTGGGCTTCTTCTCTCGGGAGTCCTTGCCACTTTCTCCGTCTTCAACGATGGGAGGGATTACCAAAATAATGGAGGATTCGTCATCGGCATTTTCCATGAGTAGAGGTTGGTGTTCATTCAAACCCAACTTGTCGATCTTGGTGAGAGTGGCCATATCTTCTTGAAGCTCATTGCCCCGCATCTCACCATAAAGAGGAAGTTCAATCTCATCAACTTGCTCATGCCATGACTTTTCTATAATTTCTTCCATCTCCATACAACTCGAACCATCATACAATTGCACTTCACTAGAATTTTAATGGGAGGTTTCATAGAAAAAATCCTCCGTTTCATTTTTCAAAAGTGACTCTTGTTGTAGTTCGTTCTCAAGTTCTTCATCGGAGTCTTCATAGACAAAGTTCCCCAATGTGTCCCCCAATGGTTGTTCTTTGGGTTGTTAAAGAATCATATCCATCAATTGTTGCATTTGTGCCTCCATCCTACTCACGATTGCCTTAAATTGCTTGTCTTGTTGACGTCTCTCCTCTTTCAAAATAAGAGCTTCTTCTTTCAAAAGAAAATTCTCCTCCTTCAAGAGGTGATATTCCTCCTTTACATTATTAAGCTCCTCCTCCCATGATTGCATTTCGAGTTGAGATTGTGGCTCATAAGTGTTCCATGCTTGGCTTTGATTTTCCCACTCTTGATTGTAGGAGTCGGGAAAATGTTCATATTGTTGCCACGGATGGAACAGACTCATTTCTTGAACCTGTGGATAACACTCAAAAGAATACGTCCTCGAAGGACACTCATATGAAGCATGTGAGTATAATCCACAATAAACACACGACTCATAGATGCCATAATTATGCATCCTTGAGTCCACACAAAAATTTACACTTCACAAATATTTACACTACCTAAGTTATGTACACTACCTAAATCAACAAATTCAACCTAAACAAATCCCCGGCAACGGCGCCAAAAATTTGATGGATCAAAACTCCCACTTGTAATAAAATACCTCTCGCAAGTGTACGAGTGTCGTTGTGATAGCGTACACAAGTAGGGGTCGTGTCCACGGAGATTTGTTGGATGATTAAGTCAATTTGAATAGTGTATACTAAAGTAATAAAAACAAATAAAAGGGGGGGGGGGTTGGTTTTAAAGAGTAAAACTAATAAGAAGCAAGTAAACTTGCAAATAAGAACAAATAAAAATAAGCACAATTAACAACTAGAGTTAACAATATTAAACGAGTTTCACGGATTGGACTTCACTAAATTACCCATTTCATGCAAATTTTGACTAAGTATGTACACTCTCACTAGGGTTCATTCACTTTAATAGAGAGTGGGACGGTGAGGCAGCCGGATTACACTGAGAAAAAAAAAAGGTCGTTGCTTGCACCGGCCAAATCTTTTTTTTTTAATTCCTTCGCTTCGCTCCGTCTCGAATTTTAATTTTTTTTCTCCACCCTAAATTACCAATTTTCCACATTTTCAACCTGGAAATAAAACAACACTAACAAAATAATTAAACTACCATTTTATTCGGAAATTTTGCAATAAATAGAGTTTAGAACATATAATTTGGATATGTAAACATATCCATCAAATACCCCCAAACCTATCTTTTGCTCGTTCCCGAGTAAAATAAAACACAAATATAATTAAAAACTATCCCAAAATTCTAAAACTAAGATAACCAAGCAAAGTAAATAAATACATATTTTTGGGTGTTATTCACAATATAAAAAGTTTGTCACCATCGGTTTCAAAATTCTTTCCAAAATCGCAATCAATCATGTGTCATCATAAACATAAACTTACCATTGTACTAACACACACCAATTATGATTCTTTTCACCGTGAAGAGATGTGAGGGGGGATCATTGCCAACTAAGTAAGATAATTTATGGGTTCACTAAATAAATATCCTAAATGATGATGCAAAAAGCATAAAAGAGTATTCATAAGCACTTTCACACAATTGTCAACCCGCTTAATCCATATTGGGAACATGGCTTAGGAAGTTATCTAGTTTACATTATAATCTCACTACAAGTAAGCTTTCACTCAAAAAGTAGCTTCACCATCTTCCTTTCATGACCATTTCAACTTTGACAAATTAAGGGGCAAGTTGAACAAATAAGCACAACCTAGTGTCTTCGTAGGTACAAGAAAGTTAACTCAATCTTGGAGTAGGAATCGGTACCAAGGATATCATAATTCAATACTTGACAAATATTTTATTTTTTTGTGCTTTGATCCTTGAAATTCCATGACTCTTCTTTACGAAAACACGTTTATTTCTTTTCTTTTTTTTTTCTTCCTTTGTTTTTTTTTTTTTGAGATAAAATAATACATCAAAGACACTTGCCCCTTATCAACATTATATTTTCCACTTTCCTAAGTTGGCCACTTAAGCCATGCCCAATATCTCATAAACTCTTGACTTGTTATTGACAATTGTGCAATCATGTTCAAGCTACCCCGGATATGTAAAGTAATCTCATAAAGGTGACTTAAATTGGTGACCATGATCCCGTGAAAACAAAGTGTTGTAGTGAAATGAAAAACAAAGTTGGTATGTTCTAATGCAACTCTACTTTTATAACTATGATGGCACATAAGATGCAAGAACAAAAAACAAACATATCATAACATCCCAACCATGGGTGGCAACCCAACTATATAGTGAGCAACACAATTTTCAATCCTTTTTTTTTTTTAATTCTTGACCTCATCAAAGGTTGCCTACGTCCCCAAAACAATGAGCGGACTACTCATTGAAATAGGCTCAGGTCACCGTAGTTCAAACACTTCCCCTCAATAAATGAGAGGAAGACACAATTTGACTCGATTTTTTTTAAAGATAACTAAACAAGACATCATACACTAACATTATAAACATACTACCACCCCCAAACCTAAATAGTGCTATGTCCTCATGACATGAAAACCAAAAGAAAGCAAAACTCAAATTCGGGAGGGGGGGGAGGAAGATGAAAAGTAAAAGACATAAAATAAAGGATAGAAATTAAAAACAGAAAGCAATTAAAATCATACCATGTTGGGGTGCCTCCCAACTAGCGCTTTGGTTAAGGTCGTTAGCTCGACCGGATCCCCGCTCACGTTTGGACTTCACTTTTCTTCCTTTGGCCCACTTGGCATTTTCGCGGGTCTTTATCTTCAGATTAAGTCCCATATACATCCCCCTAGCTTGGATATTATTTGTGCCCAAGAAAATTTTTGACTTTTAAGTTTCTTGGGCTTCTTCTCTCGGGAGTCCTTGCCACTTTCTCCGTCTTCAACGATGGGAGGGATTACCAAAATAATGGAGGATTCGTCATCGGCATTTTCCATGAGTAGAGGATGGTGTTCATTCAAACCCAACTTGTCGATCTTGGTGAGAGTGGCCATATCTTCTTGAAGCTCATTGCCCCGCATCTCACCATAAAGAGCAAGTTCAATCTCATCAACTTGCTCATGCCATGACTTTTCTATAATTTCTTCCGTCTCCATACAACCCGAACCATCATACAATTGCACTTCACTAGAATTTTCATGGGAGGTTTCATAGAAAAAATCCTCCGTTTCATTTTTCAAAAGTGACTCTTGTTGTAGTTCGTTCTCAAGTTCTTCATCGGAGTCTTCATAGACAAAGTTCCCCAATGTGTCCCCCAATGGTTGTTCTTTGGGTTATTAAAGAATCATATCCATCAATTGTTGCATTTGTGCCTCCATCCTACTCACGATTGCCTTAAATTGCTTGTCTTGTTGACGTCTCTCCTCTTTCAAAATAAGAGCTTCTTCTTTCAAAAGAAAATTCTCCTCCTTCAAGAGGTGATATTCTTCCTTTACATTATTAAACTCCTCCTCCCATGATTGCATTTCGAGTTGAGATTGTGTCTCATAAGTGTTCCATGCTTGGCTTTGATTTTCCAACTCTTGATTGTAGGAGTCGGGAAAATGTTCATATTGTTGCCATGGATGGAACGGACTCATTTCTTGAACCTGTGGATAACACTCAAAAGAATACGTCCTCGAAGGACACTCATATGAAGCATGTGAGTATAATCCACAATAAACACACGACTCATAGATGCCATAATTATGCATCCTTGAGTCCACACAAAAATTTACACTTCACAAATATTTACACTACCTAAGTTATGTACACTACCTAAATCAATAAATTCAACCTAAACAAATCCCCAGCAACGGCGCCAAAAACTTGATGGATCAAAACTCCCACTTGTAATAAAATACCTCTCGCAAGTGTACGAGTGTCGTTGTGATAGCGTACACAAGTAGGGGTCGTGTCCACGGAGATTTGTTGGGTGATTAAGTCAATTTGAATAGTGTATACTAAAGTAATAAAAACAAATAAAAAGGGGGGGGGGTTGGTTTTAAAGAGTAAAACTAATAAGAAGCAAGTAAACTTGCAAATACGAACAAATAAAAATAAGCACAATTAACAACTAGAGTTAACAATATTAAACGAGTTTCACGGATTGGACTTCACTAAATTATCCATTTCATGCAAATTTTGACTAAGTATGTGCACTCTCACTAGGGTTCATTCACTTTAATAGAGAGTGGGACAGTGAGGCGGCCGGATTACACTGAGAAAAAAAAAAGGTAGTTGCTTGCACTGGCCAAATCTCATTTTTTTTTAATTCCTTCGCTTCGCTCCGTCTCGAATTTTAATTTTTTTTCTCCACCCTAAATTACCAATTTTCCACATTTTCAACCTGGAAATAAAACAACACTAACAAAATAATTAAACTACCATTTTACTCGGAAATTTTGCAATAAATAGAGTTTAGAACATATAATTTGGATATGTAAACATATCCATCAAATACCCCCAAACCTATCTTTTGCTCGTTCCCGAGTAAAATAAAACACAAATATAATTAAAAACTACCCCAAAATTCTAAAACTAAGATAACCAAGCAAAGTAAATAAAAACATATTTTTGGGTGTTATTCACAATATAAAAAGTTTGTCACCATCGGTTTCAAAATGCTTTCCAAAATCGCAATCAATCATGTGTCATCATAAACATAAACTTACCATTGTACTAACACACACCAATTATGATTCTTTTCACCGTGAAGAGATGTGAGGGGGGATCATTGCCAACAAAGTAAGATAATTTATGGGTTCACTAAAGAAATATCCTAAATGATGATGTAAAAAGCATAGAAGAGTATTCATAAGCACTTTCACACAATTGTCAACCCGCTTAATTCATATTGGGAACATGGCTTAGGAAGTTATCTAGTTTACATTATAATCTCACTACAAGTAAGCTTTCACTCAAAAAGTAGCTTCACCATCTTCCTTTCATGACCATTTCAACTTTGACAAATTAAGGGGCAAGTTGAACAAATAAGCACAACCTAGTGTCTTCGTAGGTACAAGAAAGTTAACTCAATCTTGGAGTAGGAATCGGTACCAAGGATATCATAATTCAATACTTGACAAATATTTTATTTTTTTGTGCTTTGATCCTTGAAATTCCATGACTCTTCTTTACCAAAACACGTTTATTTCTTTTCTTTTTTTTTCTTCCTTTGTTTTTTTTTTTGAGATAAAATAATACATCAAAGACACTTGCCCCTTATCAACATTATATTTTCCACTTTCCTAAGTTGACCACTTAAGCCATGCCCAATATCTCATAAACTCTTGACTTGTTATTGACAAGTGTGCGATCATGTTCAAGCTACCCCGAATATGTAAAGTAATCTCATAAAGGTCACTTAAATTGGTGACCATGATCCCGTGAAAACAAAGTGTTGTGGTGAAATGAAAAACAAAGTTGGTATGTTCTAATGCAACTCTACTTTTATAACTATGATGGCACATAAGATGCAAGAACAAAAAACAAACATATCACAACATCCTAACCATGGGTGGCAACCCAACTATATAGTGAGCAACACAATTTTCAATCCCCTTTTTTTTTTAAATTCTTGACCGCACCAAAGGTTGCCTACGTCCCCAAAACAATGAGCGGACTACTCATTGAAATAGGCTCAGGTCACTGTAGTTCAAACACTTTCCCTCAATAAATGAGAGGAAGACAGAATTTGACTCGATTTTTTTAAAAAGATAACTAAACAAGACATCATACACTAACATTATAAACATACTACCAAAAATTTGATGGGTTGTTGTCCGTTTGACCAAGCATTTGTTTAATTTTTGTTTAATTTTTGTTTAATTTTTGTTCAATCACCAAAAATAATTGGCTTGGGCGGTCGCCGAAATTGGGCCGAGAAGTGGGTATAGAAAATATCCCATCAAATTTTTGGCCAAAAATAATTTGTTTAATTTTTGTTTAACAACTAGAGTTAACAATATTAAACGAGTTTCACGATTGGACTTCACTAAATTATCCATTTCATGCCAATTTTGACTAAGTATGTGCACTCTCACTAGGGTTCATTCACTTTAATAGAGAGTGGGACGGTGAGGCGGCCGAATCTTGCTATGGTCATACACATAGTCCCCGGCAACGACGCCAAAAACTTGATGGGTTAAAACTCCCACTTGTAATAACATACCTCTTGCAAGTATACGAGTGTCGTTGTGATAGCGTACACAAGTAGGGGTCATGTCCACGGAGATTTGTTGGGTGATTAAGTCAATTTGAATAGTGTATACTAAAGTAATAAAAACAAATAAAAAAGGGGGGGGGGTTGGTTTTTAAGACTAAAACTAATAAGACGCAAGTAAACTTGCAAATAAGAACAAATAAAAACAAGCACAATTAACAACTAGAGTTAACAATATTAAACGAGTTTCACGGATTGGACTTCACTAAATTACCCATTTCATGCCAATTTTGACTAAGTATGTGCACTCTCACTAGGGTTCATTCACTTTAATAGAGAGTGGGACGGTGAGGCGGCCGGATTACACTCTCACTTTCCAAAATCAATCACTTTTCGCAAATCAAGTTCAAGCAATTAATTTAGGAAGCAATAAGATCAAAAGAATTAAAAGAACCAAAATCAATTTAACTTCTATAACGGAATCAAACCAATTTTATCACCAAAGCATGTGCCTTTGTTTAAAATCCCCAAATCAATAGTGAATTAAAAACACAAATACTCCCTCCGTCCTAGCCCACTTAAGAAATTTTGAAATGGCACGGGAATTAAGGAATATTATTATAGTATTAGGAGAGAGAATGAGTGGAAAAAGTGTTGTGAGTGTGAAAAATTAAATAGGAGGGAGAATGAGTGGAGGAAATAGTAATTATAATGGTGTTGTGAGTATTAAAATAATGTAGGAGAGAGAATGAGTGGAGAGAATAGTGATTTAAGGTTTCCATTTTGGAAATTCTTAAGTGAAGTGGGATGCCCAAAATGAAAAGTTTTCTTAAGTGAGGTGGGACGGAGGGAGTATGTTGAAAAGATCAATTAGAGACTAGATCTAAAATTCCAATCTTGAAAACCCAATTAAAATGCTAAGATGATCTAGAGAGAGAAAGCACAATGATAAAATGATTTATGGCATGAAATTAGGCAATAAAGCTAAATCCAATCCATGAAACTAGAAAAATTAACTACTCATAATAATAAAATTACAGAAATAAAATAAAGAAACAAAACCTTCGAATCGTAATACCAAAATGGAACCATGGAGGACTGCTCCTCCCTCCGCCTCCTTCCAGTCCCAAAAAAAACACAACCCTAAAAATATAACATCCTCATCTATTTATACTCCAAAAAAAAAAACTGATTAGGCCTAGGTTGAAATGGGATAGAAAATTGGGCAACGGCCCAACAAAACAAAGGAAAGCCCACCACAATTAAAAAAAAAATTAAACAAAGGCAGCCCATAATGTTTCAACAAAGCTGCAGGAAAATTGAATTGGCGTGGACTTGGAAGAGGAGTAAACGGTCAACATGGGAGAATATTGGATTTGTGCGGTCGCTGAAGTCCTTTTGGGCGACCGCTCTAATTCTTGGGTGACCGCCCTTGTTTTCCTTTCTTTTCTTTTCTTTTCTTCTTCTTTTTTTTTTTTTAATTCCTCCGCTTCGCTCCGTCTCGAATTTTAATTTTTTTTCTCCACCCTAAATCACCAATTTTCCACATTTTCAACCTGAAAATAAAACAACACTAACAAAACAATTAAAATACCATTTTACTTGGAAATTTTGCAATAAATAGAGTTTAGAACATATAATCTGGATATGAAAACATATCCATCAAGGACACATCTAAGGAACTTTTTGAGACTTCAACCGGATCAGAGGTGGTATTTGATATAGCCTTGGATCTGATTGACCTTATACGGTTGGAGGACCTCCTCTTTGCAACTTGAGGAGATAGCTTGGCTGATGGAGCTTTCCTCTTCCTTTTCGATTCAGCTGGGATGAGGGTGACCTTGGGAATACCATGTTCGAAAGAGGATATGGGGGCAGAAGCTGGCACTACATCCATTATAGGTGGAGAAGAACTTGGTGTAATCATGGAAGAGGTTTCCATGGCTACACGAGAAGCAACGGAGGGGGAAATGCTAGGTGAGATGTCCATTTGGTCTGTGTGTGAGGGTTCGATATTGGTTTTGGATGGAGAAGCCATTGACAAATTTTGAGAATTTTGGGGACGAAATTTGACCTAGGTTGGGAGAGGAAGAAGACGACGTTGAAAGAGGGGTTAAAAGGGGAGAGAGAGTAACGGTTAGAGAGAGATAAGTGGAGAGGTGGAGTGAAAATAGGAGAGTGATTAGATAGGGAACAAAAAATTAAATTAGATTTGACACTTTAAGTCCTATCTAAACTAACCCTATAAACTCTCTTAATATTAGACAACTTCTAATAAATCTTATCCACTCATTTTGATTAAACCCTAATCACTCACCTTTTTAAAATCCCAACAACCCAAAATCACACGGCTGTAAAAATAAAATGTATAAATTTTTATTTTTATTTTTTTAAGTAAGACGAAAAATAAAAATAAGTAAACAAAATATTTGTAACTAAGTCCGAAAATTATGAGCACAAAAACAAGAAAAATAAGGATTAGTTACTCAATAATGTTTACCTAAAGTAAAGGAAACTTGTTAAAGACGTTTTCAAAATCGTAAACTCTTTAATTAAAAAGACTTTCATATTTTTAAAAATTAATCAACAACATTTCGGAAATAAGAAAGAAAAAACTAATATAGCACACACTAATGTGTTAAGGCAATGATGGAAACACGTAGGATAACACATGTGATATAAATCTCCTTGATAAATATTTTCATTTTCAAACACTTAAGCATAAAAAGCTTAGCCTTTTTCAGGCACTTCAGGCATAACAAGATGAGCATTTTTCATGCACTTTTAGGCATTATAAGCCTATATCCCTCCGTTCCAGTCGAGTGTACACTTATTTTCTTTTTGGTCCGTTCCAACCGAGTGTGAACTGCCCAAAACGGAAGGGAATCTTCACTATTTACCTCACTCATTCTCTCTCCTATTTTACTTTTACACTCACAACATTCTCTCTCCTAACTATTCTTTCCACTCATTCTCTCTCCTATTTTACTTTTACACTCACAACATTCTCTCTCCACTTTTTCTCTCTCTTACTTTTCCTTAATCGGTGTGCCCAACTTTTTGGTTCACACTAGGCTGGGACGGAGGGAGTATATTTTTAAGTACATTGCTTGTTATAAAAGATCAATACACTTCTTTAAACAAGAAATCATCGTAGTAACGAGCTCCGTGCTTCGAGTTATATTTCAAGTGTAAAGATAAAGTGATTTATGCCTTTCAAGTAGGGTACACTGTAGTAGCGAACTCCATGTTCCTAATATTGAGCATAACTCACCTCATATATTCTCATTGGCAAGAGTACATCGTTGCAGCGAACACCGTGCCCCGAGCTCTAGAGAATAGTATGAACAAATTGTCTTTGCCTTTTATTTATCATAAAAAAATATTAGTGACATTGTCACTTTTAGCATACGAAGGGAGATGATATCAAACATGTTAACCCAAGTAATAACCTACCATAACAAAAAGGTCAACATGTGCCACAGTTAGAACTAGGATAACCAGATTAAACAAATATAAAAACATTTTTTGTTATTAAATAAAGAGAAGAAAAAAAATACACTAATATACAAGTGTTACCTGAATGAACGCTCGCCGAAAAATAAGATAAAATAAATTTTGTTTTTGGGAGTCGCCACGCCGTTTTAAGGAAAACATTGAAAAACCTTTTTTAAAGAGAAATGAACAAGTATGTAGAATGTAACCAGAGAGAGAGGGAGTTTAGGGACTACCTATTGTAGTCCACAAAGTAGAATCACCAATAGTATGGTGTTCACCCCTTCAAAACACCAACAAAGGAGGTCCTTCTTTGGATCTTGGCTTGGATGTGTGTATGTGTGAGGAGAGAGGTGAGTATGTGTGTGAATGAGAGAGAGAGAGTGAGTGTGTATTTCTGCAGAGTGACCTTACTTGCCAAAAGTCCCCCTTAAAATGATCAGCCATGCTCTTTATTTATAGGTGGGCTGATGGGAGGTCCCATGTCGGACGACAGAGGGCGTTAACCACCTTTGGTGGCCCTATGTCGGACGACACCGATCAACATTATGACAAAGCTGGGCCGCAGGAAGGCAGGCCCAATGGATTGAATAAACAAAAGGATAATTGGGCTCAAATATGCATTTTAGCAAATAAATGAGCCCAAAAATCAAGGAAAGTGGACCCAAAAACACGAGTTCGGTTCGGGGTACTCACAGAGCCCCTCAGCGACGTCAGAAAGTGAGGTCGTCGACACAATGAAAATTCCGAGCCGGACACGAACGGTGGGGGAGAAAGATGACCAAGATGTTCGAGTGGCTGGACCTTTTATGAAAGGAATTCCTACGTATCCCGTGGGGGAATCAAGCCAAATCATAGTTCAGCAAAGAGGTGGCGCTAATGAGAGGCCACGGGCTTTATACCCAAGAGTGACTGTTCCAAGGGGAGTCACCCCGAAAGATTGACTGTTCCAAGGGGAGTCACCCCCAATATTTGACTGTTTTCTTTGGGAAGTCACCCGCGGATTTGACTGTTTTCTTTGGGAAGTCACCCGCGAATTTGACTGTTTTCTTTGGGAAGTCACCCGCGGTTTTGACTGTTTCGATGGGGAGTCACCCGAGAATTTGACTATTTTCTTTGGGAAGTCACCCGCGGTTTTGACTGTTTCGATGGGGAGTCACCCGAGAATTTGACTGTTTTCTTTGGGAAGTCACCCGCGGTTTTGACTGTTTTGATGGGGTGTCACCCGAGAATTTGACTGTTTTCTTTGGAAAGTCACCCGTGGTTTTGACTATTTCGATGAGGAGTCACCCAATAATTTGACTGTTTTCTTTGGGAAGTCACCCGCGGTTTTGACTGTTTCGATGGGGAGTCACCCGAGAATTTGACTGTTTTCTTTGAAAAGTCACCCGCGGTTTTGACTGTTTTGATGGGGAGTCACCCGAGGATTTGACTGTTTTCTTTGGGAAGTCACCCGCGTATTTGACTATTTTCTTTGGGAAGTCACCCGTGGATTTGACTGTTTTTTTGGGAAGTCACCCGCGGTTTTTTGAGAAAGACTGAGGGACGGGTGCTTATACCCGAATGAAATGACGAATAATGATGATAGACAGTTGCGAAGGACCGGCAAAACGGATTAGGGGCAAAAAAGGAAGATCACCCCTCTCTAGAACGTGGATGTCGTACGACATGGGGCTTTTCCCAAGCTGTTTTAATTAAAACAGTTTGGTCGTAAGACAGAGGGTTTTAAAACCCAAACAGCCGCCGAGTTTGAGAGAGCAGAGAAGAAAGAATTTGAAATTTTCCCCTCCCAATTTTGATTCAAATCAAAGCAACGATGCCTCCGCGAGCGGAATCAAGAAGGCACGTACAACGAGCATTGTCCGAGAGGAGGAGGCTTGTTGAACGGAACAAGCGGAAGAAATTTCCGGAGGGGGATGGGCTTTACCTGAGCCTCGATTTCCACACTTCCACCGCAGAGCGAATGGGGGATAAGAATTCTAAATTGTTGACCCTTCCCTTTTACTTTTTGAAGTTGGATTTCTAGGGCTCGTGATAGAATTTGGGAGAATTGCACCCAAAAAGATATTGCATGCTTGGAATGAAATGCATTACATTGAAATCGAGAAAAGATCTTTTTTGAAAGAATTATGTGATTTTAGAAAGCGAGAATGCACACAAGTGAAAGAATGCACAAATTATCACGAGTATGTTATGATACCTGTGTTGTGCTTACCTGCAGGCTTTGCGGACCAAGGGGTCCCCCGAGGCGATTGCTACCATCTGGGGTCTTTTTCCCGGTTCTTCTGATCTGCCCGACAGTCCCAAGGGCTTGATATACACTGCTGGTCTTGGCCCGTTCTTCACTGCTGTCAGAGAGTTTGGGGACATGCCTAGGAGCGTGGAGCTTGTCAGGGCCTTTAGGCAGTACTGGTGGGACACTACCCACACTTTTCATCTGTCTTGGGGAGAGTCCACCATCACTTCTTATGATTTCACTGCCATTACTGGTCTGCGGTTCATGGGCAGACCCATTTTTTCTGAGGATCCTGATGTCCTGAGCCCAGATGCCATTAGAGGACTGACTGGCTTGATCCTTCGTCTGAAGGGCAATGGGGTTCCATTGGCGGACTTGCGTTCGGCGTTATCGCAGCAGTGTCGTCTCTATTCTGAGGGCGAGGCTGCGGTCACAGCTGAGCAGCTGGCGAGGGCCTTTGCCTGGGCTGGCTTCTCCGATACCCTGTTCTGCAATGCCTCCACTACGGCATTGAATCTTCTGCTGGAGCCCCTTCGAGACTGGGGCCAGGTCTCCACCTTTTCGTGGGGCGAGGCTGGCTTGGCTCAGGTGTATAGAGCCTTGGATGAGGTGAGCAGGGGCACTGTGACCTCTTTGGATTGCTATCAGACGGTTCTGGAGGTATGCTCTTTTTACTTTTCGCACATTGACCGCTGCATTGCATTTTCTGTCATCATTTGTTACTGTTGCTGCACACTGAAAGCTTCTTGTCTCTGATTTCAGGTGTGGGCCTATGAGGTCTTTGGATGTTATGCTTGGGCTGTGGCTGATAGGATTGCCGCCGATCTATTCCCTGCCATTCGCAGGTGGACCTTTCAGGCTAGGGAGAGCAGGAGGGTAGACGGGGTGAAGCCCCGGAAGACGGCTTGTTATCATGATACGATGATTGCCCTGAGGGGCACCCCGGCTAGGTTGAGGCTGTTTCCCTGGCATGGCAGGTATGGTGAGGATGTTGTTGGTGATGCCGCCTTGGTGACTCGGACGAGGAGGCTTCTGATTGGTTTGGAGGGTGATGCCCTGTATCTTGGAGAGAGAGTCTGCCGGCAGCACGGATATGGTGCAGCCGCCCGCGTCCCTCACGATCCTCCTGTGGGGATTTGGTATACCCGAGCTCTCCCTGACTTGGAGCGCTTGCGGACTGGTATTGACGCTGCTGAGCTGTCTGTTGACGGAGATTATGGCCAGTTCGTCTTTACCCGGCTGGTGACTCCTCAGGTCATGGCTGCCAGGAGGGCAGCGGGGATACATATACCGATGCCTCCCCGATTCTTCGAGTATGAGATCGAGGGTGTCATTCACCGCTCCTCGTTCGACATGTCTGAGACTCATCCCCATCTACGGCTTCCCCGTGGGACTACCACTGTGAGCATTCTTTTCTTTTCTGCTTTGTTCATGTCTTTTAGTGCTTTACTGCGTGTATTTACTGCTTCTGACTGTCTTTTGTTTCCATTAAACAGGTCCCGGCCAAGACCTATAGGGTGGTGGCCAAGGCGCTCACTGGGCCGTGGAAGATGCCGCGCCGCCGTAAGAGCGCAGAGCATTGGAAGGGGAGATGCAGCTCCCAGCCTGGTGACGTCGTGCCTCCCAAGAAGAGGTATAGGCCGACTTTGGCTCCTTCTAGCTCACAGGCGGGTGGTTCGAGTCAGCAGCCCCAGGATGATGATGATGAGGACGATCCTTACCAGCCCCCTTTCTCTACAGTGCCCGAGTGGCACGGATATTATGGCGAGCCCCGGTCTTGGACCCGATATGAGGATGACGATGGCTCCGATGGTGAGATTCATGAGGTGCAGGAGGGCGGCGGCGATGGCCAGGAGCAGAGCGGCTCTGAGGAGGAGGTAGGCAGCGGCCAGGACGATAGCGGCTCTGAGGAGGATGAGGAGGATTCAGGTGACGACTCTGAGTCGGAGTGATCATGGCGGTCCCCTTTTGCCATGCTTTAGACTCATTAGGGATAGAGAGAGAAGAACAATGCATGCATTATTTTTTTCTTTTTGGGTTGTAAAACAAGGTTTTTTTTTTTTTTTTTTTTTGCATTTTGTAACTTAACAACTGAAGCATTTGCTTATTTGTATATTTGCTTGTTCATATGCAAAAGTCCGTCCCAAGAAAGACAAAGAACGATGGCTTTTGATGTGATTGGGTGTTTTTTGTGATTTTGCATGTGTTGGGTGATGTTTATGTGTCTGCGGATGTATGGGGTATGCCAAATCCTCTCCCATGGGCTTGATGAGTGAAGGGGAGTGTATATGTATGGTTTTTGATGTTTTGGACAGGTTTGGGCAGGCTTTGAGCAAGCATTGGGTCGCTAAAGGGGTTGCTGCAGTCGTAGCTGATGCTGGTGTCTGATGGGACTTCCCATGTCGTCCGACACAGGACATCATGGGACATGCATGTCGTCCGACATGGAGAGTCTAAGGGACAGGGTTTCTTGGTCAGCAAGCCCCAGCATTTATAAAAGGCAGAATCGTGAAGAACACATTCCAGGAGTCACAGCAGAACTCAAATCGATCTTCCACCCCAAAATCAACCCCAAGATTCGACTTTTGGTCCGGAATGGAGCATTACAATGAAAGATCCAAGATCAAAGAGCGCCAATTTCACTCCGATCTCATCCATCTAACCCACCACCATCATAGCAATAATAGGAGGGCTATCGACTAACGGTATGGGTTGAGATGCCTTTGGGCACTGAAGGAATGGGCGGTAGATTGGAATCTTCTCCGGGCCGCGTCCAGACATTGGGACCGCGAGAGGCATATCTTTACCCTTTCATACAATGACCTTACACCCACTATTGAAGAGTTTCGTGCACTGACTGGGGGAGCTGAGCTCAGAGATGCAGTCTTCCCACGAGATTCACGACCCTTGACTGAGCAGCTGGCTGATTTCTTGGGTTTGCCCATAGAGCAGGTACCTGATCTGATCCTCGACCTGTCTTTCATTGACCTGGCCCAGATAGCCCGGTTAGCTGTATCTCATCCAGAGCTGTTTGACCTATCCACGGCCATGGACATTTTCATGCTGATCATGATCTCCCTATACTGCTTCTGTGAGTATGATGGGGTATGCTCCGGCTTGCTGCTAGGAGTTGTTAAGCAGATGCGGGGTTACCGAGGTACCACACTGACTGAGATCCGGCCCGGGCAAGGAGAGAGAGACATATTACCCATTTTACTGACAGAGACATATCATGGGATGGACCGACTGGCTGGAGGGTCATTATACATGGGACGCAACAGCCCCAGTCTCTTATCATTGTGGCTCTTTGAGCGGTTGGGACTCATTTCCCCATTACCCGCAGGGTAGACTGCAGCACCTTGGGTTACACAGCAGAGGCGAGTAGCTCTGGAGGCTTCGCAAGAGAGCTGGCAGAGGAGATTGACCAGGTATACCACTACGGACATTCAATATTGGGTTCCCGAATGCAGGCTTGAGACCATGAGTGGCAGACAGGATGATTCTGTCATCGTGAGACTGTCGGGGTTGCACTTTTCATCATTTAGCATCCCCTTACTTGTTCTGAGGCTGTATGGGTAGCCACAACAGGTTATTGGCGGGTTCAGAGAGTAGTTGGCCCGGGATACTGTTCCTCTTGACATGACTGATGGCCAGACCATTAGATTCTTTGCCAGGGCCTTTTCGGGAGAAGCTTTTCCCGCTCACACATTGATACAGACAACGTGATCGACGATCCAGCAGCAGATTTTGAGAGACTCGTAAAGAGGAGGGCCAAGATGAGGGATGACCTTGAGGTTATAGCCCGGAGGACAGCTTTGAGAGAGGAGAGGGCTGCCCAGGTGGCACTGAGAGCTACCGGATTGGTTGACTCACCGACTCATATTATTCCTGAGCCGGGACGACGGGAGACATAACTGTTTGGGATAGCTAGGCCAAAGAGCTCCCGAGGACCGAAGAAGAGGAAGAAGAAGAGTGCTAGTTCGGGAGTGGGAACGAGCAACTAGGATTAGGTGACCGGTTATTGTATCCCTTATTGCCGACACAGACAGTCTAGACGTACTTTTAAAAGATGTACTTTTGCTTAAGTTAATGAGTCGAGAGTAGACCGTGCTTGAACTCATCAATGAATGTATTAATGTAATGAAAGTTGAAATTACTTCAGAACTTAATCAAGACACATTTTGGCATTCACAAATATAACTATTGAAAGGATTTGGTGATTTTTATGTTTTTTAGACCGAACCGCAAGCGGCTGCCTACGTTCCCCTTTTACAAAAAGAGGAATAAGGGGCTCAGGTCTCCGTAGTTCGACCCAATTAACTTGTGTTTTAAGAAAGGGATAGATAGAAGGGGGACAAGTGGTGCAATCCTGTTTTTTACCTAGACCGCCCATTTTTAGGGTTTTCAGTCTAGCTGGGTATATTCTTTAGCACCGAGCGCGCCCTTTGTTTTGCACGGACTGTCTTTAGAGAGGTTTTCAGTCTCATCTGGGTACATTATTTTTGCGCTTTTATTATTTTTTTTCTTTTCTTCCCTTTTTTTTATATTTCTTATTTTCTTTTGTTTTTTAGAGAGGGGGAGACTTGATTCAAACATAATAGCGGCGCAACTTGTCGCCGTTCACCGGGTGCATGAAGGGGTTACCATCCAAATCTGTCAACTTCATTGCTCCACCAGAAAAGATCTCCTTTACCAAGTATGGGCCAACCCAGACTGGTGCCCGCTTGCCCAATGGACTGAATTGATTCGGCGGCTTCTCTTTTAAGACCAAATCGCCCACCTTAATGTCACGGGGATGTACCTTCTTATCAAAGGCCCTAGCCATACGCTTCTGATAAGCCCGGATGTGCTCCATTGCCTTGAGCCTTCGCTCATCTAGAAGAGCTAACTCGTCGTGCCGACTTTGGAGCCAGCTAGTCTATCTCATTGACCTCATTTTCGAGCAGAACCCGAAGAGAGGGAATCTCTAATTCAATGGGCAAAACGGCATCCATCCCATATGTCAAAGCGAACGGGGTTTCACCGGTGGCTGTTCTCACTGAAGTACGGTAGCCCCATAATGCTAAGTGAAGCTTTTCAGGCCAATCCCGGCTCCTTTCGGCCATTTTCCGGATGATCCTTTCTAGGTTCTTGTTTGCGGCCTCGACAGCACCATTGGTTTGAGGGCGATAAGGGGAGGACTTATGTCGCTTGATCCTGAATTCTGTGAGCAATCTATCGGTGTCTCCTTCGAAGTGCGAACCGTTGTCGGAAATAATCTCATTTGGGACCCCATATCGGCACAGAATGTTCTCCTTTATAAAACGGGCCACCTTTTTGGAGTTGAGGACCCTGTAGGAAGCTACTTCGACCCACTTGGTGAAATAATCCACAGCAACCAACACAAAATTCGTACCCATTACTACCGACAGGAGTTATCTTTCCAATAACGTTGATTCCCCAAGTCGCGAACGGCCAAGGAGTGTTCATACAGTAGAGATCATGGGGAGGTATATGGTTGAGATTGGAGAACCGCTGGCATTTGTCGCAGGTCCGCACGAACTGAATACAGTCGGTCTCCATGGAGATCCAATAATAGCCCATCCTGAGCATGCTGAACATCAAGGCTCGGGCGTTCATATGTGGTCCGCATGCACCACCATGGACTTCTTCCATGATCTTTCTAGCTTTAGACCTGCTGATACAGAGCAAAAGTGGTCCTCGGTGTCTTTTCTTCCACAAGTCATCTCCCAGAATAACATACTGTGCAGACAACCTCTTCAAGGCTTGCAAGCTTTTGGCGCGAAGACCTTCTTTCAGCTTACCGTCCTCCACTGTCGGGAATGAGGCTTCGCCATGCTTAAGATACTGGAAAATCTGGCTATACCACAAGTCATTGACCTTTTCTAGTTCAATCTGGCAATAGTAGGCGGGATTCTCACGCCTCCCAACCCTGAACGGCTTTACTGACTTTCCCTCCGGAATCTCTACCAAAGAGGCTAAGGTGGCCAGGGCATCTGCGAACCTGTTCTTGTCCCGAGGTAGGTAATGGAACGTGACCTCCTTAAATTGGTTGATCAGATCCTCAATATAAGCATAGTACATTTGCAAGTACCGGTCCACTGTTCTCCACTTATTGGACACCTGATTGATGATTAGCTGGGAATCTCCATATACCTCCAACTCTTCGACGTTTCTTTCTAAAGCTGCCTCGAGGCCGGCTATGCAGGCGTCATATTCCGCGGCGTTGTTAGTAGCCGGGAAGTTCAACTTGATAGAAATGGGGGTGTGCACATCCTTCGGATCAACCAACACCATACCGATACCATTACCCCTCTTATTGGCAGCACCATCGAAAAACAATTGCCAACAGTCTGTACCTTCTACCATGAAAATCCCATCATCCGGAAATTGGGGGTCGAGTCCACGCGCTTCTGAGCTCAGGAAATCTGCCAAATGATCTGACAAAGCTTGGCCTTTGATTGCCTTGCGGGACACAAACTTGATATCGAATTCGGCTAGAAAGAAGGACCACTTCGCAAGCCTCGACGACAGAGAAGACTTATCGAATAGGCATTTGATGGGGTCCATCTTTGACACCAGGTGCACTGTATGCGCCAACAGATAGTGTCTCAACTTGCTGACCACCCATACCAAAGCTGCACAAGTTTTTTCTAAAGCTGAATAGTTCAACTCGCTGCCCTTAAGCTTCCAGCTGATGAAGTAAATGGCATTCTCCAATTTTGAGTTCGGCTTCTCTTGTGCAAGCATGGCTCCGATAGCCGTATCCGTAACTGTCAAATATAGCAGCAAGGGCTTGTCCTTATGAGGAGGACAGAGGATCAGGGGATGGACCAAGTAGGCCTTGATTGTCTCAAATGCGATCTGACACTGTACGTTCCATTCAACCTCCTGGTTCTTCTTGAGTAGCTTGAAAATTGGTTCGCAAATAGAGGTCAACTGGTGGATGAATCGGCTGATATATTGGAGACGGCCCATGAAAGCCTTCACCTTCGTGACTGTCGTTGGTGGCTTCATCTCCATGATGGCTTTAATCTTTCTCGGATCGGCTTCGATTCCCCGCTCCGTGACCATATATCCCAGAACTTTTCCTCGGACTACGCCAAAAGTGCATTTTGCCGGGTTCAATCTCATGTCGTGCTCCCGCAGCCGGTTAAAGAACTTCCTCAAGTCGACCAAGTGTTGACCATCTGATCCCTTGGAATGAATAATCATATCATCAACATAGACCTCGATCTCCTTATGGATCATGTCATGAAAAAGCGCAGTGACTGCTCGTTGGTAAGTAGCGCCGGCATTCTTCAGACTAAAGGGCATAACCGTATAACAAAAGGTTTCCCAAGGGCTGGTAAAGGCAGTCTTTTCCTGATCCTCTTCGGCGACTTTAATCTGATTGTAACCCGCAAAGACATCTACAAATGATTTGACTTCGTAACTGGCAGTAGTATCCACCAACAGATCGATATTGGGCAAGGAAAAATCATCCTTCGGGCTAGCCTTGTTTAGGTCCCTGAAGTCTACACAAACCCTGACTTTGCCGTTCGACTTGGTCACTGTCACTATGTTGGCCAGCCACTTCGGGTACTCGACCACTCTAATGAAACCCACCCTGAGAAGCTTCTCTATTTCTTCTTTGACCTGGAGAGACCATTCTGGCTTAATCCGGCAAAGCTTCTGCTTGGCAGGCCTGGCTTCTGGGTCCAGGGGTATTCGGTGCTCGACAGTTGAAGTATCCAACCCGGGCATGTCCTCGTAGGACCAGGCAAACACGTCCACGTATTCCTTGAGCAAATCAATGAGGGCTTCCCGCTCTTTCCCGGTGAAGAAACTTCCAATTTGTGTCTCTTTGGGCTCTTCAGTAGTTCCCATATTCACCATAGTCAATACCTCATCGACAGCTTGGGCCCGATTGTCCTCTCGCTCAAAAACCTGCTTTAGATTATCATTTAAAAAGTTTTCGTCTAAAAGGCCTGTGTCCTCTTCAAATGAATCATTATTAACCACTTTTAAGTCATTAAGATTCGTTTTAGTTAATTTATCATTCGTTAAGGTGGCAATTAAGGGATGCGCAGAAAGGTCAACCATTTCATTCAATGCGAAAGGGAAATGACATTGGATACCTATTCATAATTCTCAGGCACGAGGCCTTCGGATGACTCGAAGGACTGGAACTCAAAGATTCCTGACTCAACTGACTCTTGACCCTACACTACTTATTTGACTCGAAGCGTTTGACACGGGTTGGACTGGGGTTTACTTTCTCCCGCTGTTGCCCCGGGGAGTAGCAGTCTTGTCAGCGTTCTTCAAAAGGTTGGAGACTTCAAGTTGATTGAAAACTTGTCGGAAATCACTGGTAGGCCGGTACCTTGGAAAGATGGTGCGGGGGGCTAGAGAAATCTGATGCGATTCCTTGGCGAGCTCGTCCATGACAAACAGACTCGTTGACTGAAGGGCCTGGCTCCTCTTGTTAGTATACTGCTGATAAATCACCTCCTCTCTACCGATCTTTGTCACCACAACCTTATCCGAGTATCCAAAAGGAGGGTTGACCTAGATGATGCTGATGAAGTCTTCATCGGGAGGTACTTTGATTCTGCCTTGGTCAAACCTACATTCCATGGGAGTCTTATATTCTGCTTCCAAATCTGCCAGCTTTTCGTTGAACTTCGCGGTGGCAACAAACTCAGAGCTCTTTGCCTCAAAAGGATCAATGATGACGGGAGTGTCTGGCTGGACTTTGTTTTGGCTGACTGGTTCCTTGGTAGATTCCTTGGCGTAACTGACGTAATAGTCAAATTTGCCTGAGGGTTCTCCTAACGTTCCCACACTCTTGTCTCCAACTTCATACCTCTCCTTCAATTTCTATTGCATGGAATTCCTCTTCTTCTTCTTTCTTGGAGGAGCATCTTCGTTGATCCAGTTTTGATAATCATCTTCCAAACAGTCCTCACAATCACACACATCATACCAGATGTGGGGTATGGGTTGAGCTGGGATGACCCCTCCTAGTACTTGGTTATTACCATTATTGATTACCTCATTGGCCATTCTTAACACTGGAATGTTGAAACTGACGGTTTTAACGGATTATCTGAGACTGCTGGAAACCAATCCCTGACCGGAGGGAAACTGATTAATCGCCCACCCGGAACTCTGACCCAATACTTGCTCGGTGAAAGGGGGAGAGAACTGTTTTAGGTAGGGGAGAGGATAGGCTTAGGGCGGACTCATGCATATGCTTTATTTAAATAAAAACATTTTTTATTAATCCTAGGAATGGTTGGAAAAGGGGGACACCTTCTTTTTCGCAGTCTACACTATTCCTGGACTAGTGGGTTCCATCACTACGTCTATAGACCCCCTGTATTCCACCTGTATTGCACCTCCGGGACGGACAATCCTGGCAGAGGTCCTATAGGGCACGTGGAACCCACCAATAAAAAGGCAAAACGGACCTATGGGCATACAAGTCAAAACAAGTCAAACTCAAGATTTTCAAAACCAAGTCCAAGTCAACGTCTTGACTCGGGAGGAGAGAGGGTCAAAAGTACGTTTGAATGTACGAGACCGCAATTTGCAGGTAAAATCCTGGAAAAAATTCGGCATGACCTCTCCTCATTTCGAGTCGAAAACCTGGCATGTCCTCTCGTTGCTTCATGGAGAAATTTCGGCATGACCTCCCGTTAGTATGTGTCAAGAATTCGACATGATCTCACGTTAGCACATGTCGAAAACGCGTCATAACCTCTTGCGAAGTCAAGTCGAGAAATCGACATGTACCCACGTCGAGACATGTCAAAGCATTGACATGTACTCACGTTGGGTTATGTCGTAATTTTATCATGAAGAAGGAGAGTATGCCAAGACCTTGGAGACGAAGTATGACTCGGACTTTGTGAGAAAATTTTGAAAACCGAGTTTGAAAAATGTTTTGAAAAGTATTTTGCCAAAAACCAACCGGTCACGGTAGAAAGTGTGTCACGGACAAGTGTTGGCTCCTACTCTATTGGCTAGGAGGACTTTAGGCCCTCAAGCGTAAGCGAAACACATCACTGTCCGTGATGCCGTCCGTACACTCTCGGGTTCTAACTCTATGTGCGGGTAGCGTGCGAGTAGTTGTAAGTACCCAAATCTGGCTCATGCCTTCCGGTTAGGTTTCCCGGCAATTCCCCAGACTTTCCTAAAGTCCGGGAGCAATTTGGGAACTAATCCGAACCTTCCGAGGGATGAAGGGACTTCTTTAAATTAAAAAAACACGTTTTCCTTAATATGGAAACCCTTCTAGAAGTGCCACCTTGCATAATTCTAGAAACATGCTGAGTCACAAGGGATAATGCCGCACGGCTGCATTAGGAGGGAACTCCTGGCCGCACGGCTTCATTGGCGATTTCCAGACTGCCTATAAATAGAGCCCTCCTCTACCCATTATGATATACCAATTTCCAGCATCAAAACTCTATAAAAATATCCCTACGAAATTCAGGAAGCTGAGAAGCACCAAGAGCCACCTCCCTCCTCCTTGAAGCCTCCAAGAGTTGGTCCCTCCGATAGGCAAACTCCAAAGAAGAAGAGGTCACCACCATTGATAACCTCTCACCCCCTTATCTTGCATTATACTTGCTTTATGTGATTTACTTGCTCCTTGCATTCATATATTTCTATATATTGTTTGGGACTTGGCATATTTGGTGATAAAGATCATATCTTTAAATCATTTTCCCCCTCCCTTTGCATCATTTGCTTTGCCATTGCATCCTTTGCTCATAAAAATGTGATCTTTGCATTAAAGGTGCATTCTTTGCACCTAAAAATCTCTTTTTTACCATAAAAATGCATCATTTGCATGTAAAAATTATGTCTTTACATTAAAGGTGCATCCTTTACACCTAAAACCCATTCCCATGCATAAAGATGCATCCTTTGCACTAAAAATCATCTCTTTACAATCAAAATAGCATCCTTTGCTTTCAAAATGTAGTCTTTATGCATCCTTTGCATATAAAACACTATTTTTCACATAAAAATGCATCCCTTGCATTAAAAATCCTTTCTTTACATAAGAAGCATCCTTTGCAATCAAAGAGCATCCTTTGCACCCAAAAATGTCATCTTTTCATTAAAAATGTTATTTTTATTATAAAACATGCATTCCCCTAGTCCCCAATTGGTACTTGATGCAACCTTCGGAACGGACCGGTGTAAAGATCCTATCTTTACATCGTTTCTTCCATTAAAGGTGCCACAATCTCTTTAGAAAGGGATAAACCTTGAACCCTATATCTCCGATTATCACTTGAGACGAGCATAGTAGTCCCTAGACAAGCTCAATCGTCTCAAGGTGTAGGATTGATGGGCTAAGGACACTCCTTTTCTAAAGAACCTCATTTTGGACTATAAAAGAGAGTCCTTCTCTCGATCACGCAAGACCCAAGGTCAAAAAGCAATGATCACAAGTCCAAGATGAGGACGGAATCAAAGTCCCGAACACATAAAAATCCAAGGAATCCCGAGCGACAACCAACTAAATGGTTTGTACGTCCGGAAGACAACTTGGGACACACCCCCCTCTTTTCAACACATGCACACAAGAAAGCACGCAAGCAAGCACGAAAAATGGAATCTTGGGAGACTTGCTACGGCAAGGCACCTTGGGTGAACGACGATCCGTTCTTCCCAAGGGGTAACTTAACCTCCGAACCCTAAATCCTTTTTTTCAAAGTTTTGAGGAAATCAAAATGGCGTGGCAACTCCGTTTTTTAAATTAAACCGGATGTTTTCAAACTCGCGTGAATCCAATCTAAAAAACAAAAAATAGAATTTGGGCACACATTCACAGTTTGGCAACTCCGTTGGGGATCATCCCAAAGGAGAAAAGCTTTCATTTTCAAAATAAACGATAACCGATATATAGGTGGAAACCACTAACCTTCCTGTATCGCTTCCTAACCCGGGACTTGGGATAAAAGGTGGTTTAACAATCCCACGTACCGGTATCCCTTTTCGAAAAAAAATAATAAAAAGAAAGCTTTTTTCCTTTGAACGGGTTAGACTCCTGTCGCGGATTCCATTTATCGTGCTTGCTTTCTTTTCTTGCATTGCATTGCATATTGCATCTTGGGAATTGTGCATACTCTGAACAGGGAGCCTGCTAAAAGCTGAAAGGTGCCTAAAATGTTCGGGAAGTAACCTGAAATTGCAAAGGAGTGGAACCTGGAAAATTGATCCATGCAGCCGTACGGCTTAATCCTCCCTGGATTCTGATCGAGCGGCCTCAGTGGCAATTCCACCAGGACAAAATTGAGGTTAATCTGGCAGCCTTGGCAGCTTGGGGCTATTCAGTTCCATGACTGACTGGGGCTCCCAGAAAATTTACGTGCCTTAACTGTTGCATTTTCCCCCGTCCCGAAATAATCATTCCTTTTAAGACACATTTCTGAAAATTTCTGTTTTAACTCAAAAAGGAATATTTTTACGAGGCCGCACACTACGCGCACCTTATATATCCTGTACACTTTGTACGCACGTCCCTTTAAACCCGGGGTGGTTTTTCAGTTGCAGTCACGGACAGCCTTACGATGCTCCCGGGCGCGCACGGAATCACCCCAAACTCCCCATGGCAGCCAGTGTCGACCAATGCACAGTCCGTGTCACACGTTTCAAAAAACCGTGACTTTTTTGGTTGGTTTTTGGTTTAGTCCGTGTCATACAGCCCAGTTGCATATCCCCGTAAAGGTCAAGCCTTAGTCCATAACGGAAGTCAAGATCTTTCGCACAAGCGGAACTCTGCCAAAATTCCGACAAGGAAAAATTGGCAAGATCTTGACTCCGGCATTGACTTTGACCTTGACCTGCACGGAATGCATAAGAGTAGAGACCGAGTCTGTGCCAAAAGTCCAAAGATCTTCCGCACAAGCGGAGCTCTGCCAAAATTCCGACAAAGGAAAAAATGGCAAGATCTTGACTCCGACGTTGACTTTGACCTTGACCTACACGGAATGCGTAAGAGTCGAGACCGAGTCCATGCCAAAAGTCCAAAGATCTTTTGCTCAAGCGAAGCTCTGCCAAAATTCCGACAAGGAAAAATTGGCAAGATCTTGACCCGGCATTGACTTCGATTTTGACTCACTGAGTATGCAACGAAGTTCAATGTGACACTGTGTCATCCGACTTTTACCGCCCGAACCATGCCTATTATCTTCTCGGACATTACCGAAAAGTCAAAACGTCAATCGCGCAAGCGAAATTCTGCCAAAATTCCGTTAAGGTTGAAAGACGAGTCTTTCCCGGTATTGCCTTGACTATAATTCGCATCGCTCGTGCGTTAAAAGTTCCTATGACCCGCTAGACCCGTTAGGAGCGTTCTTCTCTCTCGGTCGGTGGGATTCGCGTGCCCTATAGGACCCTCGCCCGGGGCTGTCCATCCTGGGAGGTCGAAATACAGGTGGAATACGAGGGGCTTATAGACGTAGTGACGGAACCCACTGATCCAGGATCTAGAGTAGTTGCGAAAAAGAAGGGCAGAACCCCTTTTCCAACCAAATAGAAATTAATAAAAGACACTGTTTTAAGTAAACTGGAAGATTCCTAATTAGCATATTGCTTGAGCCTTCAGCCTAAACACCTACCCCGAGTCTAAACCTCTCCTATCCCTTTCCCACAGTGAGAAAGAACCGGGACAACAGTTTGTCGTCACAGAGGTCTCATATAACCCATCAAAATCCTCAAGTCTCAACTTTCCAGAGTCAAAATGGCCAATGTGATGATCAACAATGGTAATGACCAAGTTGTTGGGGGAGCCATCCCAGTTCAACCTAGGCCCCACATCTGGTATGATGTGTGTGATTGTGAGGACTGTCTGGAATATGAGTATCAAGAATGGATTAATGAAGACGCTCCTTCAAGAAAGAAGAAGAAGAGGAAGTCCATGCAGCAGAAATTAAAAGAAAGGTATGAAGCCGGGGACAAGAGCGTGGGAACTTTAGGGGAGCCTTCAGGCAAGTTTAACTACTACGTCAGTTATGCCAAGGAGCCTGTCAAGAAACCCGTCATTCAAAACAGAGTCCAGCCTGATACCCCTGTGATCAGTGACCCTCTTGAAGCAGAAATTTCTGAATTTGTTGCCATCGTGAAATTCAATAAGAAGCTGGCAGATTTAGAAACAGAATACAGAAAGCCTATAGAATACGTGGCCAATCAAGGGAGGATCAAAGTCTCTCCTGAAGAGGACTTCATCAGCATCATTCAGGCCAACCCTCCTGTTGGCTATACTGACAAGGTCGTGGTATCAAAGATCAGTAAAGAGAAGATGACCTATCAGCAGTGTATTGACAAGATGAGCCAGACCCTCCAGTCAATGAGTCCAGTTGTCACAGACGAGCTCGCTGAGAGATTGCATCAAGCTACTCTAGCTCCCCTCACCATCTTTCCAAGGTACCGGCCTACCAATGATTTCCCAAGAAGTTTTTGATCGGTTTGAAGTCTCCAACTTTCGAAGAATGCTAACAAGGCTGCTACTCCCGGGGCAAAAGCGGGAAAGAGTAAACCCTAGTCAACCGCGTCAAACACTTCGAGTCAATAAGTAGTGTAGGGTCCAGAGTCAGTAGGGTCAAGAGTCAGTTGAGTCAGGAATCTTTGAATTCCAGTCCTCCGAGTCATCCGAAGGCCTTACGCCTGAGGATTATGAATATGTAATCAATGTCATCTTTCCCCTTGTTTTGAATGAAATGACAGATCTTTCTGAGTATCCTCTTATTGCCAACTTAACAAATGATAAATTAACTCAAAACTTAACAACAGTTAATAATGAATCATTTGAACAAGATGCAAACACACTAAACGAACAATGCATTAAAGAAATCTTTAAGCAGGTTACAGAAAAAGAGGAAAACCGGGCCCAAGCTGCCGAGGAGGTTTTGACAAGTGTTAACTTGGGTACTGTCGAGGAACCTAAAGAGACACAAATTGGAAACTTCATCCAGGGGGTCGAACAGGACAGACTGGTTAATCTGCTCAGAGAATACATGGATGTGTTTACATTGTCGTACAGGGATATGCCGGGGCTAGACAGTTCGATAGTAGAGCACAGAATCCCTCTAGCACCAGATGCTAAGCCAGTAAAGCAGAAACTGAGGAAGATCAAGCCAGAGTTGTCTCTACAGGTCAAAGAAGAGATTGAGAAGCTACTGCGGGTAGGATTCATTAGAGTCATCGAATATCCGACATGGTTGTCCAACATTGTGACCGTGATCAAAGCCAATGGGAAGGTGCGTTGCTGTGTAGATTTCAGGGATCTGAACAAGGCCAGCCCCAAAGACGATTACCCCTTGCCAAATATAGACATCCTGGTGGACTCCACTGCCAACTACGAGGTCAAATCCTTCGTTGACGGCTTTGCAGGCTACAACCAGATCAAGATGGCCGAAGAAGGCCAAGAGAAGACAGCCTTCACCACACCGTGGGGAACTTACTGCTATACGGTGATGCCATTTGGGCTTAAGAATGCTGGGGCTACTTATCAAAGGGCAGCAACCGCGCTTTTTCATGACATGATCCACAAGGAGATTGAGGTCTACGTCGACGACATGATATTCCACTCCAAAGGTGAGGATGGACAGCACTTTGTTGACCTGCGAAAGTTCTTCGAGAGGCTGAGACGACATTCCATGAGACTAAACCCTGCTAAATTCACCTTCGGAGTGACAAGGGGAAAAGTGCTCGGGTATATGGTCACGGAGCGAGGTATCGAAGTCGACCCCCGAAAGATCAAAGCCATTATGGACATGAGGCCACCTCGAACCCAGACAGAAGTCAAAAGCTTTATGGGCAAGCTGCAGTACATCAGCCATTTCGTCAACCAGTTGACCACTATGTGCGAGCCCATCTTCAAGCTCATGAAGAAGAATGTAGACACAGAATGGACCGAAGAATGCCAGGATGCCTTTGACCAGATCAAGGCATACTTAGTACATTCTCCGGTGCTATGCCCCCCACATAGATAGAAACCTCTTCTGCTCTATCTCACTGTCATTGACACGACAGTTGGGGCTATGCTTGCTCAGGAGAAGAAAGACTCTCAGGTAGAGAATGCCATTTACTTTGTCAGTCGGAAGCTACAGGGGAGTGAACTCAATTACTCAGCATGCGAAAATACTTGTGCAGGACTGGTCTGGGTAGTCAGAAAGCTGAAGCATTATATGCAAGCCCACCCTGTGAACTTGGTCTCGAAAATGGACCCCATCAAGTACATCTTTGATAAGCCTTCCCTCTCGATGCGTCTAGCAAAGTGGTCCTTCTTCTTAGCTGAGTATGACATCAACTATGTGACCAGAAAGGCAATCAAGGGTCAAGCATTGTCAGACCATCTGGCGAACTTCCCCAGTAATGAGGACCGCGTGCCTGAACCCCAATTCCCAGATGAAGGGATCTTCGTGGTTGAGCCTGAGAACCGATGGCAGCTATTCTTTGACGGACCTGCTAACAAAAGAGGAAATGGTGTAGGGATGCTACTGGTCGATCCGGAAGATGAGCACACGCCTATAGCCCTTAAGTTGAACTTCCCTGCCATGAACAATGTTGCCGAGTACGAAGCCTGCATCGCTGGTTTAGAGGCTGCTTTAGAAAAAATGTCAAGGAGCTCGAAGTTTATGGAGACTCAGCCCTGATCATCAACCAGGTCTCCAACAAATGGAAGACTGTGGACCCTAATCTTCAGCGGTATCATGCCTATATGGAGGAGTTGACTGGACAGTTCAGAGAAGTGACTTTCCACTACTTGCCAAGGGAAAAGAACAGATTCGCAGATGCCCTAGCTACTCTAGCCTCACTGGTAGAGATCCCCAAGGGAAAAGCCATAAAACCCTTCAGAGTGGGTAGAAGAGAAGCCCCAGCTTTCTATTGTGAAGTAGACTTGGGACCTGAGCCTATCAAGGAACCCTAGTACAGTCAGATTTACCATTTCCTCAAAGATGGAGAATCAGCCTTTAGAGGTGAAGAAGGTAGACCGAAAGAAGGCATCAAAGCCAAGAGCTTGCAAGCCCTGAAAAGGTTGGCCTCCCATTATGTCATTTTAGGAGGCGCCCTGTACAAGAAGCGGTACCAAGGACCACTCCTCTTGTGCGTCACTCAAGAAAGGGCCAGAGAGTTGATGACCGAAGTCCACAATGGTCCCTGTGGTCCTCATATGAATGCCAGAGCCCTGATGCAAGTGATCCTCAGAATGGGTTACTACTGGATTTCCATGGAGACAGACTGTGTCCAGCATGTCTGAGCGTGCGACAAATGTCAACGGTTTGCCAACCTCAACCATCTCCCGCCTCATGACCTATACTGCATGACGACTCCTTGGCCGTTTGCAACTTGGGATATTGATGTGATAGGGAAGATAGCCCCGGCAGGAAGCAATGGGCATGAATTTGTGTTAGTAGCAGTCGACTACTTCACCAAGTGGGTAGAGGCCAAGTCCTACAAGGTCCTCACTTCCAGGAAGGTGGCCCAATTTATCAAGGAAAACATAATGTGTAGATATGGGGTGCCCAATGAGATCATTTCTGATAACGGGTCACACTTTGAAGGAGACTGCAATAGATTGCTGTCAGAATTCAGAATCACTCGCCACAAGTCATCCCCACATAGACCTCAGACTAACGGAGACGTGGAAGCCGCTAATAAGACACTCGAACGGATCATCCAGAAAATGGCCACCCGTGGTCGTGATTGGCCCGAAAAGCTGCACCTGGCACTCTGGGGCTACAGAACGTCTGTCAGAACAGCCACAGGAGAAACTCCTTTTGCCCTAACCTACGGGATGGAAGCAGTGTTACCAGTGGAGTTGGAAATCCCGTCATTAAGGGTCCTCCTGGAAAACAGTGTCAATGAAGTAGAATGGCTACGTAGCCGGCATAATGAGTTGGCCCTGCTCGACGAAAGAAGGCTCAAAGCCATGGAGCACACCCGAGCCTACCGGAGGCGAATGGCGAGCATTTGACAAAAGGTCAAGGCCGGGGGACATCAAGGAGGGTGACTTAGTGTTGAAAGTAAAGCCCCCTACCGAGAGACAACCCTCTGGGAAAATGGGAACCCGTTTGGATCGGCCCGTATGTGGTGCAGAAGATACTATCGGGAGGAGCAATGAAGCTTGCAGACCAGGACGGCAATTCCTTTGTCCACCCAGTCAACGGTGATAAGCTCCGAAGATACTATGTCTAAGAAATAAAAAAAAAAAATAAAAAAAGAAAGAAAAATCTTAGTGCAAAAGAGTAATGCCCGGCTAAGTGAAAACCCAAAAAGGGCGGTCTAGGCAAAAAACGAGGTTGCACATAAAAAAGTAAAAATCTTAGTGCAAAAAGAGTAATGTCCAGCTAGGCTAAAAACCCAAAAAAGGGTGGTCTAGGCAAAAAACAGGGATGCACATAAAAAAAAAAATTCAAAAAAGTTCACTAGAATGAACTACGAAGACCTGAGCCCCTTAGTCTTTCTTGTAAAAGGGGAACGTAGGCAGCTATATATGATTCGGTCTAAACAATAAAAAAGGGCGATCAAGTTTTCATGAAATGCGTCCTAAACAATAATAAAGGATATTCAAGTTTTCACAAAACGGGTCCTAAGCAATCAATAAGACATCTGAAATTTCCATGAAATTGTGTCTTGATTAATTTCTAAGATAATATCTCTTGTTCATTACAAGTTAAAAACCTCTTGATGAGTTCAAGCACGGTCTACTCTTGACTCTGCTAACCTGCTACAAAGATCTAAAATACAATAAAATGCCTAATAAACTACTGTGTTTGCAAAATGGCAATAAGGGAATCCTAAGTAAAGATCTATCAGTTGTCATTCACTGAGTCTTCTTTGGTCTTCTTCCCTTTACCTCGACCCCGTCGAGTTTTCTTTCTCTTCTTCTCTATGATGTCTGTCTCCCTCATCCCGATCTCCGGTATCCTCACTGGAGCCTCCATCAGACCGGTGTCAATAAGTGCCCTCTCAATACGGGCACGAGTCCGCACTTCCTCCCTCTGAACCTCAGTCAAGGGAGCGACTTCAGAAAGCCTCTCATATCGAGCCTCCATGTCTTTGATAAGGTCACCCGACTGGTTATGGCGACTCGCCTTAGCTTCAGTCTCCCTCAGAGTCCTGCTCGAGTCACAGTCAGCCCCCAATAAAGCCTGACGTCTCTCTCCCAATATGACCTGAGTCGCTCCCATCTCCTTCTCGTACCAATCCAAGTATGCCGTGGTCAAGATGGTACTCTTCCTGCTCCTGAGGATAGCCCTGGGTGGGAAAACAGTATATGTCCAAGCCCTCGAGAAGAATGAGAAGCTGGCTGGATCCCTCATGTCTAAGGACACCACCTCCATGGTACGGATGTCCTCCCAATCGCCCAACGGTTCCTGTAAGGCCCCGAACTGCCTGGATACCAAGTAGGGTATGTAGAAGGATGACCAGCAGAACCCTGGAACCCTCACCACATAGGACTCCTGAAATGTCCTCCTGGTCTGCAACCTCCAGTGAGGTACCCACCAGCGAATATCCGAAGTGGATAACCTAGCCATCATCAGCTCCCAGTCACCCTGGTCCTACTGTCTAGGCAAACCCCTCCGAGAAATCACCCAAGGGCACTGATTCGGCAAAGCCCCTGGTAAAGCCCCTAGCCTCTACTGCAGCCATAAAGTCAACACGGCCGGACTCCCAGACCTCATAAAACGGTCCCTCTAGCTATCCTATCAATGCCATGAAGGGTCTCACCCAAAACCAATGGGACAATGTCCTTCCCAGCCCTGCAATCCCTAACCATGTCCAAGAGGCCACCATGACAGATCCCCACGGACTCAGCAGTGAACAGAGATGAGAATATGCAGAGGATAAAGGCATCCATAGCCACCGTGGTTGTGACCATATCCGGGGACCCAAACCTGCCCGGGATATCAGAAAGGTCAATCCTATCCGGAGCTATCATCATCCCCTCAGCCTCTACCAGAGATATCTGCAGAAAAGATGCAAGCTTTGCCGCCACCGGCACATCTTCGATCAGAGGAATCGATATAGCATCAATTTCTGGACCCCCAATCAAGGCTCGGAAGTCTTCATAGGTTGGAACAATCTCATTGTAAGAAAAACAGTAAACGTGTCTCCGGACGTCCCAAAACTTTGATGATGCTCTCAAAAGGTCCCAATCGGGCGGGAGATCCCTCAAATGCCATAAAGATCTGATCTTGAAGGTAGAATCAAACAGCCCCTTGTGAGATTGAAAGTTATATCTCACCCAAGATTGAAGATCGGACAGAAAACGGTCTCTTTTCCCCTTTTGCAATCTAACGGGTTTCTCCATTGCAAGATGATCAAAGTTGATGTCTTTAGGTCAAATATGTGCTCTGGGAACAGTTGGGACAAGTCTAGAGTGAAAATGAAATGAAATGGCCAAGCCTTGATTTTATTCTAAAAAAAGACCAATCCAGACAGAACTGTAAGCCGCACGGCTTCTTTTGCTCACAAGACCAATCCGCACGGCTTCATTTGCCTGATGTGGAAAACAATCTGCAGCAACCAAAGTTGCTTCCCAAGAGGAGTTCTCACCCCACTTTCTCAATGAACCTGTCCCAAAACATGTCCAAAGGCCATTCAAGCATCATAAATCATTTTGGCCCAGTTTCAGCCTCAATTCCAAGCAAAAAAGCAGCCCAAGGCTCAAGTAATATGCAAATTCATAAAGCATAAATTTAAAAAGCAAATAAAACAGTAGTACATTGTTTTCGCCCCATCGGCGCCCAAATAAAGCAAAAAAATAAACAAGTTGTGCATAAATTGTTCATTGTTTGTTTTCCTCCTCCTAGATCGATTCTAAGGACCTCCTAGGCCTCCGATTCCTCCTCATCACTACTCAGCTCATAGAAACTCGCCTCTCTCATCAAATCCTCGCTATCACTCACATCAGAAAGATGAACATTCACATGTTCATATTCAGCTAGTTGCTCCAGGATGCCGGCATTAGGTCCCCGTCCCCGAGGCAAGGCACTGGAAGAGTACTCCGAAGCCGATGAGGTAGATGTCGTGCTCCCGACATGCCTCCTTTTGCGCACAGGCTCCTGCACGTTCGCTGCAGCCTTTGAAGCGCAAGCCAGCTTCTTTAAGAGGGACCGACATACATCTTTCCAGCCCCTATTCTGCCTGACCAAGCCGTCATAAGTGCTAGCTGGAACCTGAGAAAAAAAAATCTCAGAAAAATTTCAGAACCAGAAAAAGCAAAGAAGTCTGAAAAAGGGAAAAGACCCTAAAAGTGTACTCACAGTGCTGTCTGGCGGCAGAGTATACTGGGGCTCCCTTGTGTCGGGGACAGGTATCGTGAACCTCCTCGGTACCCCATTGACTACATAAGAGAGATGAGCAGGAGGCATCGGCGGGTCAATAGGCTCGGCCTCCCCATACCCCTGAGTGACAGCTAGCTTCACTAGCTTCTGTGGCGTCCTCAATCGCTGCTCCACAAAGGTAGCATATGGGGTAGCCAGGTCAAAATACTCCTCAGCTGCCACGCCTGCCTGATACCTCGCTATCTCATTCGCCGACCAATCCCTGGGCTGCAGCATCCGTGCTGGAGGATCGAGGGGAGTAATGGCATCAAATGGAGGGATATGGCCATGTTGCTTGGAAAAGCGGTCCCCCAGATAAATGACATCACATGTCAGCCCGGTCAACCACCTCCTCTGCCTCGTCGCCTCCACGGCCTCCCCTAGCAAAATCTTCGGGTACCTCCCCCAAGGATAAAAGTCCACTCCATCATGCCCATCCCTGTTGATGACTGGCCTAACCATCTTGTAATCAAAGGTAATCCGGGTCTTCCCGGTGAACTTATCCCTAGCATCTCCCCTCCAGCGGATCATAGCGGGAAAGATGGTAGCGTCACTCTGCTGGTTCCACGGAAAGAACCTGATCACCTCGCAAAACCAGACCTGCATGTTCAAAACATCAAAAGGGTCATTTTCTCTCATAAAGTTTCAAAGACAGAAAAGAAAAGAGAAAGGAAAGAAGGTGAGAATACCTCAAGAGCAAAGGAGAAGCAGTCCATCGAGGCAGCCTTATTCCGGCTATACAGGTCCAGGGAGAAGTAAAGCTCTGCCAATCCAGCCTCGCCCCAAGAGACCGTCCCAATCCCATCTACATCCTCCAAGGAGTCAAGAAGGCAAGTCATAGCCAGCGTCCCAGAATTGGCAAAAAAGGTGACTGACAGCATCAACCACACAAAAGCCCTCGCAAGCTGGTGGGCAGTCACCTCATTAGCAGCAAATCCCTGCATGCAGTTCTGGACTGCCACCTCCACATTCCTAGTCTTCATCCCGAGCCCCTTAGGAATAAGCTCAAACCCAACCAAAGCTCTAAACTCCTCCGCCGTGATATGGTCCCTCCAGGTCACAGGCCTCCCGGTGAACTGTAAGCCAGTGATAGCAGTAAAGGCTGGAGGTGTCACTGTCAGCTCCCCCCAGCTAAGGTGAAAGTTGTGGGTGGTGTCCCACCAGAACTCCGAGAGGGCCTGGATCAAGCCCTTTCTCTTCGAGGTAATGTGAATACCTCTGCTGATAGCCTCAACAAACAAATCCAGGCCGGTAGCCCTCACTAGCTGCTTGGGGTTCACCCCATTCTTCTCAAAATCAGGCATCCTCTCCCATAGTAGTCTCGCTACAATCTCGGAAGGTCCCCTAGATTTGTTCTCCTGTAGGAGAACACAAAAGAAACGTGTCAGTCTTTCACCTCATTTTAAAAAAGCATGCATATATTCAAAAGTGCACATATTTTCAAAGAAAAGCATTCATAAAAGGTTTCTAGCATCCTTTGCGTAGAAAACGTGTCTTTCATCACTTGAAACACGTCATGTCAAGCACATCGCTCTTCTAATCACAAAATCCCAATTTTCAAAATTATTTGCACATAAGCATTAATTTTTTCTCAAAAATGGCATGCATGAATCATTTTCATCATCCAAAATACCGATTTCTCATCCATGATCAAAAATTGACCTAGTTCTATCACATGCAAGGACTCCGTCACATTTTAGACAATTATTTTCTCACTTTATTTTCGAAAAAAATGGGTCATTCTCATTATTTTTTCCAAATAAATTGCACATGCATGATCGTTTATCTTCTTAGCCTCATAGGTTAATCATCAAGATTCCAAAATCATTATCAAAAATTCTAGGAAAATTCGAGAAATTCCTAAAACTCGAGTCAAGCCCTAGAATCAATCAAAATTCAATAAAAAATCGACGGAATCGAGCAAATTAAGAATGCTTACCCCAACCGATTGAGGATTCGTTGATTTGTGCTCCCTCTTGCCCGGATAAAGCTCCGATGGAGGTGTAAGGAAGTCATACTTCCTCTTCGTGCGAACGAGCTCTCTCCTCCTCCTTCGAGCGGCCTCGAAGATGTTCCTCCTTGCTTGCCTTGGCATCGGATTCCCCTCCGGATCCATCTCAATCAGTAGAAGCAAGGGATTGAAGGATTTTTGAAAAAATTCTCTCCCTCCTCTCTCTCTTCTTCGGAAACAGAAGGCGGCAACAATGCCCAATGCCCGTTCAAATCTGATTTTAAATAATCAGGAAAAATCAGACTTCTAGCCGTGCGGCCTCTTTTGCCCCCGTCTCATGCCGGGCGGCTTCTTTTTCCCTGAGCAGAAATTACAGTTTTGCCCCTGGACTTTCCACTTGGGCATATAATTCCTGTTATCCTTTAACTAGGATAACGTCGTTTTCCAAAAGATATCCGTTATCTCCTAAGCAAATAGACTTTCCTCCCCAGTCGCCTCCGTTACTTCCGTTATAACGGAATGACGCTAGGTGACAACCTCCGAATTGTCAGAACTCTAAACTTTAGCTACCTCTATCATGAATAGAGAAGTACGCTCAAGTTCTCCAAACTTTAGCTACCTCTATCACAGATAGAGAAGTACGCTCAAGTTCTCCAAACTTTAGCTACCTCTATCACAGATTGAGAAGTACGCTCAAGTTCTCCAAACTTAAGCTACCTCTATCACAGATTGAGAAGTATGCTCAAGAACTCTAAACTTTAGCTACCTCTATCACGAATAGTGAAGTACGCTCAAGTTCTCCAAACTTAAGCTACCTCTATCAGAGATAGAGAAGTACGCTCAAGTTCTCCAAACTTTAGCTACCTCTATCACAGATTGAGAAGTACGCTCAAGTTCTCCAAACTTAAGCTACCTCTATCACAGATAGTGAAGTACACTCAAGTTCTCCAAACTTTAGCTACCTCTATCACAGATAGTGAAGTATGCTCAAGTTCTCCAAACTTTAGCTACCTCTATCACGGATTGAGAAGTACGCTCAAGTTTTCCAAACATCAGCTACCTTTATCTCCTCGATAGTGATGTAAGCTTTAGTCAACTCAGGTGACAACCTCCATTAATTGTCAAAATCTCAAGGATCCTAGACATCGTTCCTAACTATCTGGTGATGCTTGAACTACGATCAAGGCTTGATTCCTCTGGGATACGTAGGTAGCCTTTCATAAAAGGTCCAGCCATCCGACCGCAGTGGTCACCCTTTTCCTTCATCACTCTTCAGTGGTGAGGTAGCCTTTCATAAAAGGTCTAACCATCCGACCACTTTGGTCACCCTGTTCCTTCGTCACTCCTCAGTGGTGAAGTAACCCCTCATAGAGGTCCATATATCCGATCACCTCGGTCACTTCTAGCATATCCCCAGTAGGATCAATTGCTTGACCTCCTAGGTCACTTCCTCTTCTATTTCCCCAGCAAGAGACCAGTTTCTCTTCGCCATTCCTCAGCGGATCTCATTCTGAACTACGGCCTGGCTTTATTCCTCTGGGATACGTAGGTAGCCTACTTTAGGTTCAGCCAATTTGTCACATGTGACACTCCCTTTCCCCGATGGATTCCGAACTACGACTATGGCTTGATTCTCACTCGAGATACGTAGGTAGCCTTCTAAAGGTTCAGCCACTCGACCACCTTGGTCACCTAATCCGTCTCGGCATTCGCCAGATCGGATCCTTTTCTATCGACATCCCCACTCGCCCTGCAAGTGACGTTGCCGAGGGGCTTCTGTAAGTACCCAAATCTGGCTCATGCCTTCCGGTTAGGTTTCCCGGTAATTCCCCGGACTTTCCTAAAGTCCGGGAGCAATTTGGGAACTATTCCGAACCTTCCGAGGGATGAAGGGACTGCTTTAAATTAAAAAAGCACATTTTTCTTAATATGGAAACCATTCTAGAAGTGCCACCTTGCATGATTCTAGAAACATGCTGAGTCACAAGGGATAATGCCGCACGACTGCATTAGGAGGGAACTCCTGGCCGCACGGCTTCATTGGCGATTTCCAGACTGCCTATAAATAGAGCCCTCCTCTACCCATTTTGATATACCAATTTCCAGCATCAAAACTCTATAAAAATATCCCTACAAAATTCAGGAAGCTGAGAAGCACCAAGAGCCACCTCCCTCCTCCTTGAAGCCTCCAAGAGTTGGTCCCTCCGATAGGCAAACTCCAAAGAAGAAGAGGTCACCACCATTGGTAACCTCTCACCCCCTTATCTTGCATTATATTTGCTTTATGTGATATACTTGCTCCTTGCATTCATATATTGTTATATATTGTTTGGGACTTGGCATATTTGGTGATAAAGATCATATCTTTAAATCTTTTTCCCCTTCCCTTTGCATCATTTGCTTTGCCATTGCATTCTTTGCTCATAAAAATGTGATCTTTGCATTAAAGGTGCATCCTTTGCACCTAAAAATCTCTTTTTTACCATAAAAATGCATCATTTGCATGTAAAAATCATGTCTTTACATTAAAGGTGCATCCTTTACACCTAAAACCCATTCCCATGCATAAAGATGCATCCTTTGCACTAAAAATTATCTCTTTACAATCAAAATAGCATCCTTTGCTTTCAAAATGTAGTCTTTATGCATCCTTTGCATATAAAACACTATTTTTTCACATAAAAATGCATCCCTTGCATTAAAAATCCTTTCTTTACATAAGAAGCATCCTTTGCAATCAAAGAGCATCCTTTGCACCCAAAAATGTCATCTTTTCATTAAAAATGTTATTTTTATTATAAAACATGCATTCCCCTAGTCCCCAATTGGTACTTGATGCAACCTTCGGAACAAACCGATGTAAAGATCCTATCTTTACATCGTTTCTTCCATTAAAGGTGCCACAATCTCTTTAGAAAGGGATAAACCTTGAACCCTATATCTCCGATTATCACTTGAGACGAGCATAGTAGTCCCTAGACAAGCTCAATCGTCTCAAGGTGTAGGATTGATGGGCTAAGGACACTCCTTTTCTAAAGAACCTCATTTTGGACTATAAAAGAGAGTCATTCTCTCGATCACACAAGACCCAAGGTCAAAAAGCGATGATCACAAGTCCAAGATGAGGACGGAATCAAAGTCCCGAACACATAAAAATCCAAGGAATCCCGAGCGACAACCAACTAAATGGTTTGTACGTCCGGAAGACAACTTGGGATACCCCCCCTCTTTTCAACACATGCACACAAGAAAGCACGCAAGCAAGCACGAAAAATGGAATCTTGGGAGACTTGCTACGGCAAGGCACCTTGGGTGAACGACGATCCGTTCTTCCCAAGGGGTAACTTAACCTCCGAACCCTAAATCCTTTTTTCAAAGTTTTGAGGAAAGCAAAATGGCGTGGCGACTCCATTTTTCAAATTAAACCGGATGTTTTCAAACTCGCGTGAATCCAATCTAAAAAACAAAAAATAGAATTTGGGCACACATTCACAGTAGTGTGAAGGTATATTCTAGGAAAATATATTTTTTTTTGTTTTTTTGTAAAAGAGATTTTTTTTTCAAAATGCAATAAGTATGCAAAAAGAAAAAAGAACGAGTCCAAAGCACGCCAAAAGGGGACTGCCCCAAATGCCAAGGAATCAACAGCAAGTGCATTTCAGAATTGCTCCTGCCTTGTTCACCTGATCAGCTGAGCCTGCTCCTGCACTGCATTCCTATGTCGTCTGACACAGGACATCCCAGGAAGGGGATGTCGTCCGACACAGGGGTTCTCACCAACAGAACCAAGCAAACTGCAAAGGGGGAAGCCCCACCATCCAAAATACCACATACCAAGGCATATAAAGCATATAGGCACAGAAGCATGGCATGGCACATAGGAGAACACACAATGACGCAAATTATACACAAGGAGAATGAAGAAATTGTCCAAGTTTGATTTAAAGAAAGTTAGACCCTCTTAGAAAAAGCTTCTTTTTTTTTCAAAAAAGAGGAATGATACTGGTACGTGGAATTGTTAGACCACAATTTATCCCAAGCCCCGAGTTAGGGAGCGATACAGGAAATTTAGTGGTTTCCACCTATATACCAAACATCAATCCTTTTTTTTTAAACAAAATCTTTTCAATGTTTTCACCCCCAGCGGAGTCGCCACTGAATGAACGCTCGCCGAAAAATAAGATAAAATAAATTTTGTTTTTGGGAGTCGCCACGCCGTTTTTAAGGAAAACATTGAAAAACCTTTTTTAAAGAGAAAATGGGTCCGGGGGTCAAGTTACGATGTGGGAAGAGAATTATGAGTTCACCCACATCGCCTCTTTCGAGACTTTCAATCAAACATGGATAATTATAAACATTCAAAGTGTGTGCGATTTGTGTCAACAAACAAGGCATGGAAACTTGGATTTCATTGATGGTAGAATGGATACAACTTGTGAGCCATGACAGGGGGCCACACCCTTTACAAATGATGACTTGCATTACAAGGCAAGAGCTGAGACAGTCTGCTCAGGAAGCTCGGATGTCGTCCGATATAGGACTTCCTCAGAGAGGGATGTCGGATGACATGAAGCCTCCTGGTCAGATTGCCTCTTACAACACCAAGGATATTCTGAAACTAAAACAATATTATTCTAACTGATAAGAGGCACTATTCAGGGTCTAAGACCAATTTGGGGTTGATTGGAGTGAGCAAAGTCATAAATGACCTTTAATGATACGAATGTCGTATCACATAGGACATCCAAGGCTGTCCATGTCACACGACAAACCGCCTCCATCAATAGATTACACCCAAACAGATCTTAGGCTCCCCAAATAGTGATAAATGAACTAAAGCTACTTAAACCCAGCTTTGAGTCACAAAGGGAGATCAATCTTGGTAGATCTGAAGTCCTTGAAAGCCAAACAGCTTTCTGGGAACTCTATGTCGTATGACACAGGATCCTTTTAGGGGTCCTGTGTCGTCCGATACAGGCAGCCTGTTTCAGTGCCCTTCAGTCAGATTGATCCCACCTTGCTCCCAATGCAAAACTAAGCTATATTATTAACTGAAAGCAATAAAATAATAACACTACGGGAGTATTATGGGAGGATCACATGGCTTTAATGGCCAAATGTGATGAATCACATGTTTATGGCCATTTTCATGTAGCCATCACCTCCTAACTCAAACAAAACTAACCAAGATGCAAACTTTAATGCAACCAAGGCTACCTAATGTCCAGATCTGAGGTGAGGAGATGTGAATATTGAAGATTCACACCTCCACCACCCTTGTCATGCAAAAATCCCAAATATTTCACATAATATCAAACCATGTAAGCATGCAAGATGAAATGAACAAGTATGTAGAATGTAATCAGAGAGAGAGGGAGTTTAGGGACTACCTATTGTAGTCCACAAGGTAGAATCACCAATAGTATGGTGTTCACCCCTTCAAAACACCAAAAAATGAGGTCCTTCTTTGGATCTTGGCTTGGATGTGTGTATGTGTGAGGAAGGAGGTGAGTGTGTGTGTATGAGAGAGAGAGTGAGTGTGTATTTCTGCAGAGTGACCTTACTTGCCAAAATTCCCCCTTAAAATGATCAGCCATGCCCTTTATTTATAGGCAGGCTGATGGGAGGTCCCATGTCGGATGACAGAGGGCGTTAACTGCCTTTGGTGGCCCTATGTCGGATGACACCGGTCAACATTATGACAAAGCTGGGCTGCAGGAAGGCAGGCCCAATGGATTGAATAAACAAAAGGATAATTGGGCTCAAAAATGCATTTTACCAAATAAATGAGCCCAAAAATCAAGGAAAGTGGACCCAAAAACACGAGTTCGGGTCGGGGTACTCACATTACCCTGAGTGATAACATCACCTGGGGTAGCACAGACAAACAGACTCAGAGATTACAAAGACCAAGAGATCTTTTCAAACTAGAAAATCTCTCGTGGTCTAAGGCCTTGGTAAAGATGTCAGTCAGTTGGTACTTAGTATCAATATGATAAATGTTAATCAGGTCTTTATCTACCATATCTCTAAGAAAATGATGACGTATATCTATGTGCTTAGTACGGGAATGTCGAACAGGGTTTTTTGAAATGTTGATAGCACTTAGGTTATCACAGTACATAGTCAAAGAATTACTCTCTAAGCCATAATCATCTAGCATATGTTTTAGCCAAATAAGTTGTGAGCAACAACTACCAGCTGCAACATACTCAGATTCAGCCGTGGAAAGAGAGGCACAATTTTGTTTACCACTATACCATGAAACTAAATTGTTACCCAAGTAAAAACACCCCCCACTAGTACTCTTCCTATCATCCATATCCCCCGCCCAATCCGAGTCGCTAAAGCCTACCAAATTGGTGTTAGTATCCTTACTAAACCAAATCCCTAATTCACTGGTTCCTGAAACATATTTAATTATTTTTTGACAGAATTAAGGTGGGAGACTTTAGGATTGGCTTGATAACGTGCACAAACGCACACACTGAACATGATATCAGGACGACTAGAAGTGAGATATAGAAGGCTACCTATCATAGAACGATATAAAGTAGGATCAACATCCTCACCTACTTGGTCTCTACCAAGTTTAAGAGAAGAACACATAGGGATTTTTGAACTTTTTGCTCCCTCCAACCCAAACCGTTTCACTAGGCTTTTTGCATACTTGCTTTGTGAAATAAATATCCCTTAACTTGATTGTTTTACTTGCAAGCCTAGAAAGAATGTTAACTCACCAATCATGCTCATTTCAAATGTTGATGTCATAGCCTCTACAAAATCTTTTAAACACGTTTGAGAAGTAGAGCCATAGACTATGTCATCAACATAGATTTGAACAATGACTGTTTCTTTGCCATGCCTTAGGATAAATAAGGTCCTATCTGCTTCACCTCTTGTAAAACCATATTCAAGTAAAAAAGAGGTTAAGCGACAATAACATGCACGTGGAGCTTATTTCAAGCCATATAAGGCTTTATCAAGTCTATATACATGGTTTGGTAGATAAGGATCTTCAAATCCTTTTGGTTGTTCAACATAAATTTCTTATTTTAAATAACCATTTAAAAAGGCAGCTTTAACATCCATTTGAAATAATATATTTTTAGATAACAAGTTATTGCCAAGAGGAGTCTTATGGATTCTATTATAGCAACGGGAGCAAAGGTCTCATCATAGTCAACACCTTCAATTTGGGTGTAACCTTGAGCTATGAGACGAGCTTTGTTCCTAACAATATTTCCTTGCTCGTCAGATTTATTTTTGAAAATCCACTTTGTACCAATTACATTAGTGTTAATGGGACGTGGTACTAAACACCAAACTTCATTACGAGCAAATTGTTCAAGTTCCTCTTGCATGGCATATATCCAAAAGTTATCTTTTAAAGCTTCTGAAACATTTTTGGGTTCTAAAGAGGAAACAAAACATGAATATTTTACCTTATGGTATGTGGTGGACATGCATACATACCTCACCATTTCGCGACTACTAAAGGACTCATTATTCCTTGTTCGTACCCCTTCATTTGCTTCTCCAATAATCTGAGAAGAAGGATGATCTCTTCTGATCCTAGCTGGTGGATCCCTTCTCAAATCTTCATGCACATGAGCATCATCATCAGACTGTTCATCCTTTTCAGTTGCTGGACTGGTCTTAGGTAATACCGGAGATGCTATCCCTTCAGTGGAAAAACTCTGGTCAGCACCTGGGGTATCACTTGCTTGATTTTGATCTTCCAGTTCTTCCAGCAAGATCAATGGAGATTCCTGCACTCCATCACTTGTAACACTTGCTAAGTCATAAAAAACAACGTTAACTAATTCCTGAATGGTTTTTAACCTAAGGTTATAAACCCTATATGCTCGACTATCCTGAGCATACTCAAGAAATATAGCCTTATCACTTTTAGAGTCAAATTTAGCTAAGTAACCCGATCATTTAGAACAAAACATACTGTAAGTACCCAAATCCGGATCGTCAAAATCCGTCAGAAAGTTAACCAAAATCCGTTAACTGGCCCGCTCCAGGTTAACCGGAACTCGTTAAACTCCCCGTTGCCATGCCAACGAGACGTCCCGGGACTGCCCCGTGCATCCCGATGTCGAAGCGTACTTAACACGTGTCATCTCACATAAAAGTATCGCTTTCCCTGAAAAACGCACTTTCCGGCACTTTCTGGGGGGCATTTCGGACATTTTCCGGAGTGTTATTTTAAAAAACGGACAAAACCGGGACCGGGAAACGAACTCCCACGCATTTGGTGAGTCATGGGACACGTGGCAGCCATGCCACAGCCCACACATCACCTTTAAATCAGAAATCAAAGGGAAAATACTAAAATACCCCAGGTATACAGTCAAAGTCCGGCCGGACTCCCTGTGCACATTTTCTGAAATTGCCAGCAAGCCCCTCAAAATTCCAAAATACCAAAAAACCCCTGGAAAACAGTCTAAGTCCGGCCGGACTCTTACTGCATTTTTCACCTATAAATAGGAGGGCTGTCAAAGCCATTTGATAACAACATTTTCACCCCAAAATTCACCACAGCCCACGGCCCAAACTGATTTCACCTCTCCCGAGCTCCCGTTTTGCCTCGATTCGCATGAAACCTCCGTATTTCGATCAAATACGTCCCTCACCACTACGAAACAATGTTTCAAACCTCTTTACGTGTCCCGTACACACCTTTCGAGCCAAAGGAGTCGACCCTAGCCATAGGTATAACTCCCTCTCTCTAATCTCTCATCTCGTCTCGGTTTACGCGCCAGTCGCTATAACCGTTTCGAACACCATTACTGAAATGTAGACGCCTCCGTCTAACGGGGTCCGATACGTTTTAGCCCCTCGATCCTCTTCTCTTTCCGTAAGAGAAGTAATCACGGGTTAAAACGGCGTTCCGACCCCGTTCCGTTTACTTTTTCTGTCATTTACCATTCTGGATCGATCGATCCGGTGATCGTCATTTACTTTCTATCATTTACAATTCCGAGCCGTTTTGGCTCGTTGATCGTCATTTACAACTCCGAGCCGTTTGGCTCGTCGATCGTCATTTACGATTCCGGATCGTTTGATTCCGTTGATACTGCTTTAAATACTGTCATTTACAAAGTCCGACCCGTTTGGATCATGATAGTATTTACTTTTCAAAGTCCGAGTCGCAACCCGATTCGTTGATTGCATGTCATTTAATACGTATTTTTTCCGTAAAAATCGTTAACAATGTAATGCCCGGTTCAAAACCGGAGTTCGTCCTTCGAACTCTCTCTCAAAACGCGCGAAATGACGTTTGGCCTCCGAACGCTCATCTTTCAAACTAAAAGCCGCTATTTGACATTCAAAATCATTTAATACGTTTTTTCCCGTAAAAATCGTTAACAATGAATCGCCCGGTTCAAAACCGGAGTTCGTCATTCGAACTCCTTTTCAAAAAGCTCAAAATCGACGTTTGCCACGCAAACGCTCATTTCAAACTCAAATCGACGTTTGCCACGCAAACGCTCATTTCCGTCTCAAAACTGACGTTTGTCATTCAAACGATCGCTTTTTCAAAAGTCACCTAATCAACGTTTGACATTCAAACCAAGATTAAGCTTGTCATTCAAGCCCCCTTTTCAAAAACACACACACACACACACGATTTCGAGAAAGGTAGAAAGACTCGTCATACGAGGTGTTGGGTATGCATATTTTAACCCTCCTATTTTGTATTAGATTTGATTGATACCATGACCTCCTATTTATTTTAAGGACTTTAGGACCCTATGTAATGAAGCTTAGACTTCAATTTTTTTAGCTAAGTCCATTTTATAGAATAGGTTAAAATTAGGCTTGAAGACTGGCTCAAGAATCATTGGACCTAAGAATTGCGCTCAAGGGTTTGTAACCGCCCTTTTTGAACCGCTTGGCGTAACCGCCTTTTGCCTTGTGATTCCCTTCATCTGAAACCGCCTGAACAACAAGTGCAAACCGCACTTGGAAATCCTTTTTCTGGTGGAACCGCTTTCATGTCAAACCGCCTTTATCCAGAACCGCTCCAATGATTGGCTACTTGAAGTGAACCTCTTTTGACCGTTGGAATCCACGTCAGCAATATCAAAAGTCAACTACCATATCTTGTCATGTGACTACTTTTCAGACAAGATCTGCAAGGATCTTGAAAAGGTGACAGATGTCCTAACCACCTTGATTGCTGAGGTCCGATCGGCCTTTACTGCATCAACAGCCCAAAGGACAAAAGTAGTTGCTATGGACCAATGTGATTGCATCAAGGACTGCCCTTTCAACACTGTATCCAACGGCTATATTCCCCGATGCTTGGGTATAAATACCCTAATCTTCACCATTTGAAGATTGCTTGAATCTTGAGAAATTGCTGTGTTCATGAGAAGTTGAAGCTCGCCCGTAAATTCTTAGTCCTTTGAATCTTCATCTTCATACTTCAAGAAATATTCCCCACCCAAATCAAGCCTTAACACATCAAGAATCATTGTGCTCTACATCTCACGGCATTTAAAGAGCCTTGATCTTGTTCTCACACACACACCTCTCTTGTTTAAACACATAGTTTATTCATTTGAGATACACTGGTTATAGTCTAGGATTTGTTCTTCATAGAAAAGATTTTATTGTACTTTGTAATCTCTCAAATACTCAATATAAAATCTCTCTTAGAAATCCAAGACTAACCATCTTGGTAGTGGACGTAGATCGTTTATCGATTGAACCACTCCAAATATTGTGTTCTTACTTTCTGCATTTATATTTCTTGTGCTTACTGATTATTTTCTTTTTCTCTGTTTGATCTTTATATAGTTATCCTTTATTGTGAGATTGTGTTTGGAGTTAACATCGTCAATCTACATTTTCTGTTTTACAACTGCTCAGAAAACTGCACTAAAACCGCCTTGCAAAACCGCCTCCTCAAAACCGCATTTTACTAAGTATATTCCGCTGTGCATTTTACAACTCTACTTGCAGTTTCTTATACACTGCAAGAGGTTTTGTAAGCGTAGAGGTTTAGTTTTAAATTGAGGGCGAAAAATTTTAAACAGCTATTCACCCCCTCTAGCTGTATTTTCACCCTTGTTGCCACCTTTGGGACCAACAAGTGGTATCAGAGCTAACACATTTTAAAACCACTGTTTTTCAAGCTTAACAGCTTGTGTGCCGATTCGATATGGCAAATACAAAGACAATGACTACTGTTAACTACTCACACATTCCAATCTTGGACGAAGACCACTTTGACATCTGGAAGTGCCGAATGCTTATTCATTTGGAAACCATAGATGAAATGCTGGTGGAGTGCGTGATCAATGGTCCGTTAGTTCCAATGAAGGCCAACACAGATGCAACCACCAGTGCAACTATTCCAGAGGTCAAAAAGCCAAAAGAAGAGTGGTCGGATGAAGAGAAGAGATTGGTTGCCTTGGACAAAGAAGGCTAGGCACATCATTTCGGAACCCTCCCCATATCAACTCTTCGAAAGTGATGTACCTCAAAACCGCAAAGCGAGATGTGGGATGCCATTGAGAGCTACCTCGAAGGTGATGATGAATGCAAGGAAACCAAATTATATGCTGTTGAAAGATCATACAACAACTTCAACAGAAAATCCAACGAAACCTTGCGTCAAACCTACGACCGATATGTTGAGGTAGTTAATGCTTGTAGATCTCTTGGCAAAACTTTAACCGATAAGGAAATCAATATGACTTTCCTATCTGCTTTAGGTTCTAAATGGGTAAATAAGGCTACCTCTTTAGAAGACTCCAAAGTTTTGGGTACTTGGTCGTTAAGTAACTTGTACGCCAATCTTAGAGTCTATGAATTAAAATTAAATCATATTGAAGAGATTGAAGGAAAAACCAAATCGCTTTCTATGTCCGTAGTGGAACAAGAGGAGAAACCATCTACATCCAACCAAACCGATGATCCTTCCATATCAACCTCATCACTCATCGAGATGGATGATGATGATTTTGCCATGTTTGTGAAAAGATTCCAAAAATTTAGAAAATCCTCAAAACCTTTCACAAAATCATTTTCAAAAGGCAAACCTCCTGCAACGTTTTCTAAGGCTGGAGATACAAAGAAAAAGAGTGATCTAGTTTGCTACAATTGTAGAAAACTTGGTCACTTTGCATCTGAGTGTCCACAGCCTAAATATGAATACATGAAAAAGAAAACCTCTCCTGCGAAATTTTCTCGTCGCAAGGGAATGGTTCGAGGAGGAAGAGAATTCCAAGGAATTAGCAACTTGGATTGAAACAGATTCGATGATGGAAGTGATGATGAAACCGAAGAGGTTAATCTCTCGCTTAGTTGCGTATGCTTCCGATGAATCGATTCTCGAGTCACTGAGTTGCAAGATATGGAAGAAAAGGAGGTTTCTACAAAACTTCCAAATTTTAAATTGGATGATGATATCAAACTTACTCCTAGCATTAAGATAGGAAATTGCTCGTATTCACGTCCCATTTTTCCTCCTACAAATGCTCCACCTTCAAAAACTATTCCAAAGAAGAAAATTTTGAAAAAGGTGGTGGAAGAGGTTTCTCCCATGGAACATGAAAGGATGTTCAAGGAAGCTGAAATGGTGATCCATCGGTTCTCAAATCTTAAGAAAGCCTTAAGCTTAGCTCATGATGAACTTAATCTGTACAAGACGGAGAAAACCGTGATGAGGTCTCGAAATCTCTAATCTTAAGGACCAAATCAAACAGATGACTCCTCCTGTGATCAAAACCGCATCCTTGAAACTAAGGTTGCCGCACTTCAACTCAGAATGATGACTTGGTAACCCAAATCGACGATCGCCAAAAGATTATTGATTCGTGGCTCAAGTCTCAATCCACCAAGGATAAAATCATGGACTTCCAAGTTCCTCCCGGAACCAAGGATGGTCTAGGGTTTGGATCTCGAGGAAGAGGAGAAGTGTGCATCCTCAAGTGAAAAGGATGAGGAAATTTTGGAACTAACTAAAGAAATTCCCAAGGGAAGCATGCTAAAGGAAAGGGTAAAGGAAGACAAGTAAATTATGTCTACCCTAAAGGAAAGCAATATGGGAAGAATTCTGTGTTAAAACCTAAGAATTCTGTGGAAGCACCTGAAGAGGAAATGGCTTATGGAATTGGTAGAATCCCTGCTCCAACCGCTCCTGGTGGAAAAGGCGGTTCTGCTAACTCCATGTCTCGACCGCGCTTCTTCTTCGACCGCTCCTCCCGCCTTCAAAAGCGTGAATAGCGTTCCCAGAAATACGTGGTCAAACCAAAGCCTGTTCCCTTTGTATCACTGGAATGTTAGCCGGAACCGCACCTCCCAAGCCGCTTCCTTGTCCTAAACCGCATGCAACTCCTAAGAAAAGTAAGGAGTTAGTAAAACCTCATGAAGCTTGTAGCTATTATAAATGTTCTGTGTGTGATGGTTTAGGTCACAAGGCTGCAGAATGCCTTTTGCGGTTCACATCCAATGCCAGGAAGAGTAAACCTCCTTCTGTCAAGCAGGTGTGGGTCGTGAAGGGTTGCTAACTTCATGACCCAAGGAATAAAGGGGGACCTCGTTCTTAATGTTTACATTTCAGGTCCTCTGCTTCATGGCTGGTCACTCCAAGGATAATGAATGGTATCTTGACAGTGGGTTGCTTTCAAGACATATGACCGGAGATAGATCATTACTTGAAGATGTCGTTGAAGCAAGTGGTCCATCTGTAACCTTTGGTGACAACAACAAAGGCAAGACCATTGGATATGGTGTTATAAGGAGAGGAAACCTAACTATTGAGAAGGTTTCTCTTGTCGATGGACTCAAACACAACCTCCTTTCAATTTCTCAATTTTGCGACAAAGGAATGCTTTGCAACTTCACGTCATCAAACTGCTTTATCAAAGATAGCATTTCCGGCGTCACTCTACTCACAAGGATTCGTAAGAGTAATATTTACATTATTGATCTAAATTCTGCATGTAGTATTACTAATCTCTGTTTTGTAGCTAAGAATGTGAGCGAAAATAGTTGGCTATGGCACAAGAGGTTAAGCCACTTGAACTTCAAGTATCTTGCAAAGATTGGTAGGGAAAACCTCGTTCGTGGTTTACCCAAAGTGGCTGACCACCATCCGGAGAAATGCGGTGCATGCCGGCAGTAAGCGATCCGCGTCGTCTTTCACCAAAGAAGACCGCTCCATCAACTTCAAGATGCTTACAACCGCTTCACATAGATTTGTTTGGACCCGTAACCACCGCCAAAGATTGGAGGAAATAGATATACTTTAGTGGTGGTGGATGATTACTCAAGATATACATGGGTTGAGATGATGATCTCCAAAGATGATTGCTATGAGATTCTCACCGCACTTTTTAGACGGCTCCAAACTCAAAAGGAAGATGACATCGTTAGTGTTCGATCAGATAATGGAACAGAATTCAAGAACAACGGTGTTGCTCAGTATTGTGATGACCATGGGATTGATCACAATTTTTCCACAACTGGTGTTCCACAACAAAATGGGGTTGTGGAAAGGAAGAATAGGACGTTGATTGAGGCTGGAAAGACAATGATATCTGAAGCTAAGCTACCTCAGTATTTTTGGGCTGAAGCAATCAATACAGCATGCTTCACTCGTAACCGCTCCTCATCAACAAAACCTATAACAAGACTCCCTATGAGCTTTGGCGAGGAAGAACCCCCAACATTGCATTCTTCAAGATCTTTGGCTGCAAATGCTTTGTCCTCTACAACGGAAGAGAAAATAGAGGTAAATTCGGAGCCAAGGCCGACGAAGGTATTTTTGTTGGGTATGCTAAACATTCTAAAGCTTTTCGTGTTTTCAATAAAACTAGTTTAAAAATAGTTGAGTCTGTCCATGTTACTTTTGATGAGCATTCTCTCCTTGAGCCACATTTGGCTCCAAATGTTGCTGATGATTTTGTTGAGCATAATGAACCAGGTGAACCATCCCAAACCGCACCTGAACCTCAACCGCAAAATCCAGCACCCTCAACTGACATTCCCTCAAACCGCAATTTTCAAATCGCACCTGAAGTTCCTACTCCAGATGCAACTGCAAGGGAAGAAGAAGTTGAAAATTCCCCTATCCAACTTATAGAACCTCTTCGTCAACTTACATTCCATGACTTCGCTGAAGGATCTAACGACGTTCAAATTGAAGATCTTCAGCAAACCTCAGTCCAACCAGACTTACCCCAGAGGTTCGTGAAGTCAGCAGTCACCCCCTCACAAATGTGATTGGTGATCTGTTTTCCGGTGTTCAAACAAGGAGATCGAATTATGATGAGCATACTTCACTTTTGTCTCAAGTTGAACCCAAGAAGATTGATGAAGCACTCCAAGATTCCAGTTGGGTCGTTACTATGCAAGAAGAACTCAACCAGTTTGAAAGATGCAAGGTCTGGACTTTGGTGCCTAGACCTCAGGATCAAGGAGTGATAGGAACTAAGTGGGTATTTAGGAATAAGATGGACGAGAATGGAAGCATCACTAGGAATAAAGCAAGGTTGGTTGCACAAGGATATAGGCAAGAAGAAGGAATTGATTATGACGAAACCTTTGCTCCAGCTTGCAAGATTGGAAGCTATCGAATCTTCTTAGCCTACGCCTCTTTCAAGCATTTCAAGTTATATCAAATGGACGTAAAGAGTGCATTCCTCAACGGCGAACTGCAAGAGACCGTGTATGTTGCTCAACCTCCTGGATTTGAAGACTCCAAATTTCCCAATCATGTCTACAAACTCCAGAAAGCTTTGTATGGACTTAAGCAAGCTCCAAGGGCATGGTATGAGACTCTCTCTAAATTTTTACTAGAAAAAGGATTTAAACGTGGTAAAATTGATACAACTCTTTTTATTGCCAAATATAATGAGCATACTTTACTTGTTCAAATATATGTCGATGATATTATTTTTGGTTCTACTAATGAGTTACTTTGTAAGCGTTTTGAAAAGCTAATGAAAAGCAAGTTTGAGATGAGCATGATGGGAGAATTAACATTCTTCCTCGGGCTTCAAATCAAGCAATGCGAAGAAGGTATCTTCATCGCCCAAGCCAAGTATACCAAGGAGCTAATAAAGAAGTTTGGATTAGAAAATGCTAAAGCATATGATACTCCTATGGCCACCGGCAATAAGCTAGATAAAGATCTCAAAGGTAAGAAAGTTGATCAGACTTTATATCGAGGTATGATCGGCTCATTACTTTACTTAACCGCTAGTAGGCCCGATATCATGTTTAGTGTCTGCGTATGTGCTCGCTATCGCGCATCCTAGAGAAGCACATCTTATTGCGGTCAAGCGTATAATCCGCTATTTATCCGGAACCACTAACCTTGGACTTTGGTATTCCAAAGATTCCAACTTCGATCTTGTAGGTTATTCAGATGCAGATTATGCAAATTTTGTACTATTGACAGAAAAGCACTAGTGGTACTTGTCATTTCCTCGGGAATAGACTAGTTGCTTGGGTCAGAAGAAGCAAGCTTTCGGGCCAAAGGTCAACCACAAAGGCCGAGTATATTGCCGCCGGTAGTTGTTGCCGTCAAATCCTTTGGATGAAGCAATAGCTTGGTAGACTATGGAATCCATGAAGGGAATTGCCCCATCATGTGTGACAACACTTCCACTATTTCAGTCTCCAACAACCCTGTCATGCATTCCAAGACCAAGCATATTGATATCAAGTATCATTTCCTCAAAGACCATGTGGAGAAGAGGAATATCCATTTAGAGTACGTGGGGACAGACAACCAGATTGCTGATATCCTCACAAAGGCTCTTGACTCCAAGAGATTTTCTTTTTTCAGAGGAGAAATGGGTATGCTTGAACTTAAATAAATTCCATACTTTTTATTTGCTAACTTGGTTGTTGAGTCTAGGTTGAAATTCCTCTTGGAATCAAAATCGCTTCTGTTGAACCGCCTGTGCCAAAACCGCAAGATTATCCAACCGCCTGCATGCAACCGCAAGTTCCAAACCGCTTGATGCAGTCTGACAGCTTGGTTCAAAACCGCGTTTCAACAAGAAGTAAACTCTGACTATTTTTATTGCTCATCCTTATTATTAAAAAAAAAAAAAAAAAAAAACTGTTCAAATTCCTTTATTTATTTATTTAGTCCTTATTTTTAAAAGGGTATTTTTGCAAATGTTTTCCCTCAAAAATTCAAAATTTTAGAGCATTTAATGCTAAGGGGACATGAGCATTTAAAGCCTTCATGTCAGCCGTCTTAGAGAGAGGTGCAGAAGGTGAAAGGGTGCAACAGCTTGGTTTAATTTCAATCATTTCTTCGAACCAACCGCTCCACCCCTTCACCCTATATATACCCGTTTGGTGAAACCTAAGAACTTTTCACTCGCCTATCTCTCGTCATTCGTACTCTCCTCTTCACCAACTCACTTTCTCTCTCTAAAACTATTCACAAACTCTCCATTTTCAAAACCTTTTCCGAAATGGCAACAACTTCAAAACCTTCAACTTCAAAAAGACAAAGAGCCTCTACCACCGCTAGGGCAAAGAAACCTATTCTCGGAAATGGTAACATCTTCTAACCCTAATTCTAAATTTCTTCAACTCGCCATGGATGAACACTCATAAACCTGTTCGTATTCTTCCTTCATGCTTTTGATGATTTTGATCTTATTTGTTGACTCATTTTCAATGATTTTTGTTGGGATATGCTCGGATTCATGCTTAGATTAGATATATGTAATTTATTTCATGATCAATGCATGTTTAGAACACTCGATTTTGAGATTTTAAGTTTTTGTTCTTCGAAAACCCACTTTACATTTTTACCGATTCTTGATGATTCTGGGTAAAGGTTGCAATTTTAATGATATATTGTTAATCCCCTTCCCAATGTGATCATTTTGATATATTATTTGCCTATTTTGGTTAAGTTTTTGTAAATCTCTGTTCTTGATGTTCTTGAATGTTCTTGGTGTTCTTCATAAAACTCATGAATTTTTCTTAAAAATCATATATTTTGGTTGCCTTGATTCCGAGAAAGTGTTTTCCAACACTTAGAATAATTTTCAACTTTTTCGTAAATTTTGGATTTTATTTTGGTTTTGAAACCGCTTGTATGCAACCGCTTAGAAATTTCTTGTTTCAAACCGCTCCTCACCTATTCAACCTTAACCGCATGTTCTAAAACCGCTTTTTCAAATCTTTAGAAACCGCATGTTGGTCAAATTCCTATTCTTCTTTGATTTTGAGATTTTACTAAGTATATAGAAATTTGGAAACCAAGAAATTCCTCTCTAATCACCGCTTGCGCAGGGATAAGTTTGGATTACAATGCCACGTACTTAAGTAATTTTGTTCTCAAATCCTCATTATTTGTTGAGTATTCATGGTTTCACTTGGGGTTTGAAATTTTCAAACCGCACCATTGCTCAACCGCTTGGTGCTCAAACCGCATGTGAACTATGAATACACAAATGGATCTAACACTTGAAATTTTATTTTATAGGATCCAACTACTTTCCTACCAGGGTGGGAAGTAAATGAGGAAGAGCTTAAAACTCGATGCTCTAGGAAGAGAGTTGCTAAGGAAGCTCGAGTCTCGGTGTCCTACCGCTCTTCACCAAGAAGCAGAATTTTATTGTGCCATCTTTTGTGGATCAATTCTTTGCAACCGCCAAGAGAGGATTCCAGTAGAATTCTTGAGCAAGGCCGAAAGTTTCCTCGCCCGACCGCCGTTGTTGAAGGATGAAGCTCTCCATCGACTACATTGATATAAGAAGACTTTTCAGTTTTGCGGTTGGTGGTGCTCCTTAGAGGTTGATCGGGTTATTCAAGACAATCTTTGCTTTCCAAACCGCCAAAGTAGATACCTTATCTAAGAAATACAAGAAGATCCCAAGGAAAGAACTTTGGTGAGCTAATGAACTTTATTGGTCACCTAGTGGGAAGATCTATTTGTGGAAAGACCGGGAACCACAACAACTTTACATCCCAACAATGGATGTACGGTTCGCAATCTTCATGGAAATCAAGCTTCACCGGCCAAGAATTCTTTATTTTGAGATTAAGGATAGCATGAGACCTATCGCCCAAGGTCAAAGGTGAAGATCGAGGTGGAGACCTTTTTGCAGGATCCTAACCGCACGTTGATGGACTATGAGCACTTGGATGAAATGGTCACCAAGAATCCGGACCTTATGGTGGATCGTTCTTCGATGATTGCCTAGGATTGCTAGCATGCCATACTTTCGGATATGCCAATGGTGATGCTTTGTACAAGTCGTTGTATGATGCAGATACATATCCAAAGAAAGAACCCTATGAACTAAGAGATCCTACAACCGCTCCTCTCACCAAAGCACCCAAGCGGTCCAGAAGCCCCAAGCAAGAGCCGAACCGCCTCGAAAAAGGCCAAGACCGCTCCCGCAACCAAACCGCCTACAACCGATGATGGAGCTGGTACTAGCAAGAGAGAAAGAAGAAATCCTCCGAGGAACCCTGAACCTAAAACCTTGCATTTGGTGGATGAAGATGATGATGATGAAGAGGAAGAAGACCCAAGTATTCCTAACTTGGTGGCTAGAGCCAAAAGGGCTAGAGATGAGATGGCCGGGTTGACTGTGGAAGAACAGATGAAGATTTTCCAAGATAAGATTGCTAGATTGGCAAAGGAGAAAGCCGAGAAATATCGTGCCATGGGAAAATCAACCACCGAAGGCCGGAACCGCCTCTCCCCATGAACCGCCTCCGAAACCCAACCGCCTCCATCTCCTCAAACCTCTCCGTCCAATCTCCAAACCAATCCCCACCCAATCCCCGCCAACTCTCAATCCAAATCACCATCCAAAGCCAAATCCATAACCCCTTCCCCCAACAAAACCGCACAATCTCGGGGAGAAACCCAAGAGGAAGAAAATGGTCACGCTAAGAAGAAACCCTTCAAGAAAACCAAGCCTGTCCAACCCTCACCCACTCCTTCAAATTCCCTCCTCAATCACCTCCTCAAAATTCCCTTCACCTTCCCCCGTAAAATCACTATCACCCCTATCTTCTCAATCCCAATATAACTCACCCCAACATTCCCATTCCATAAACTCCCAACATTCCAACCAAACACCTACTCACTCCCAAGCCTATCAACAATGGCACCCAAACCTTCGCCGGACATGCCACCTCTAAGTCGCTAGAGATGATCCAACCCTGTCAATTCCCTAACAAAACCGCTCCCCTACACCTAACCGCTCTAAATCAAACACCCCTTCAAAATCCCCTCCTCCACAAAAATCACCCAATCACCAAAAGTCTCCTCCTCCAAACAAATCCTCCCAAAACCGCGCCTCGAAACAACCCAAACACAACCACCTCCCATATTTCCAACCGCTTCTACCTCAACCGCACCTCCTTCTAACTATTCCCAAATCCTTCAAACCCTTTCCCTCATCCAAAGCCAACTCCTAATAAACCAGGGTCATGTCATTAAGCTGACCGCTTCCAATGAAGTCCTAACCGCTACCAATGCTTCCCTCCAACCCTCTCTCTCAAATCTATCTCGAATCAAACCTTGTTCTTCAAGCCAAGGTAGAGTCTCAATCCTCGGAGATGGCAACCCTTAAATCAACATTGCTTGATGCCATTAAGGGGAGAGATCTACAAAGCAAACCCTCCATCCTCCTCAACCGCTCCCGATGATCAAACCGCGTCTCTTATCAAAACCGCCGTTGAAGAAGGAGTTGCAAAGGCGTAGTGCATAAGACCTCGAGACTTAGACAAATCTTTGAGCGACTTGAGTGAAAAGATCTGCAGCTCCTTGGAAAAGGATTTTGGAGAGGCTGGGCAAGAAATTTATTGGTTTCCTTGACTGCAGACCGCAAATGAGCCCAAATTGTCCAAACCGCTTTGAATTCTCTGCGTGAAGAAGTCCTGGAGCAAATTGATGTTTTCAAAGTTGACTCCAAGGTCAATCTGAATGTGTTGGAGATGCCTCAATGGCAAAGCTCAATGAGATTCAGATGAATTTAACACCGCCCTGACAACTTGAAGGCCGGATTCATTGCCAAGATTGAAGCCGAAATTCATGACACGAAAACCTCTCTCGAGAGTTACCATTGATCTTGACCCAATGAAGGAATCCATCCAAGCCCAAACCGCTTTAGTTCAAGAAGAACTTCACACTATCTTCAATTCCATTTATTCCTCCCTCCACGTGAAGCTTGACATCATCAAGGAGAATCTTATGGAAAACAACAAAGCGGTTGGTACCACCAATTCTACCTCTCGCTCATTCTGTGAATGCCTTAAAGAAGCTTGAAGCTACTCTCACCGTAACCGCAGAAGAAGTTAGAAGATTGAGGAAAGCGTTTGCACCTCGACCAATCTAGAGCCGGGCCTAGTAGAGCCGAGCATGAAGTGAACAAGCCGCCCAAAGACTAAACCGCTTTTTCTTTGTATTTTTTGTGAATCCTTTTTGTTAAGTATGGACCGCACTTTCTTTGTACTTTCCTTTGTCCAACTTACTTCATTTTTGTTTTTGTAATCTTGTAATTTCCTTTCATTCCTGTACTTGTAATCATCTTAGGAATTAATGGAAATTGCATCATGGTTCCAAAAACTTTGTTCATTCAAACCGCTTGTTTGTAGAACATTGAAACCTCTTAAGGTCTTAAACCTCATTCAAATATTTTTTAACTTAAAACTCACTCTTTTGAATTGATGTTTAAACATTCAGTTTAAACTGCACTTTGAACTTAAACTCATACTTTTTAAGTGCACTGAATGCATTTCTATACTCTTCAATTTGTAAGTTTTTAATCTTTCAAAAGTATAGAAATCTATAGCTTAAGCTAGTGTGTGCATTGACTTGGGACATGACTTACCATGTTAATTCTTATGGACATGTTTTTACCAAGTACAATGATTGCTTTTGCTGTAGTAGGTAATGGCATCAATCAAATAGGGGGAGATTGTTGGGTATGCATATTTTAACCCTCCTATTTTGTATTAGATTTGATTGATACCATGACCTCCTATTTATTTTAAGGACTTTAGGACCCTATGTAATGAAGCTTAGACTTCAATTTTTTAGCTAAGTCCATTTTATAGAATAGGTTAAAATTAGGCTTGAAGACTGGCTCAAGAATCTTTGGACCTAAGGATTGCAGTTCAAGGATTTCAGAACCGCCCTTTTGGAACCGCTTGGCAGAACCGCCTTTTTGCCTTGTGATTCCCTTCATCTGAAACCGCTTAAACAACAAGTGCAAACCGCACTTGGAAATCCTTCTTCGGTGGAACCGCTTTCATGTCAAACCGCCTTTATCCAGAACCGCTCCAATGATTGGCTACTTGAAGTAAACCTCTTTTGACCGTTGAAATCCACGTCAGCAATATCAAAAGTCAACTACCATATCTTGTCACGTGACTACTTTTCAGACAAGATCTGCAAGGATCTTGAAAAGGTGACAGATGTCCTAACCTCCTTGATTGCGGCGAGGTCCGATCGCCTTTACTCGCATCAACAGCCCAAAGGACAAAAGTAGTTGCTGTAGACCAATGGGATTGCATCAAGGACTGTCCTTTCAACAGCTGTGTCCAACGGCTATATTCCTGATGCTTGGGTATAAATACCCCTAATCTTCACCATTTGAAGATTGCTTGAATCTTGAGAAATTGCTGTGTTCATGAGAAGTTGAAGCTCGCCGTAAATTCTTAGTCCTTTGAATCTTCATCTTCATACTTCAAGAAATATTCCCCAGCCCAGAAATCAAGCCTCAACACATCAAGAATCATTGTGCTCTACATCTCACAGATTTAAAGAGCCTTGATCTTGTTCTCACATACACACCTCTCTTGTTTAAACACATAGTTTATTCATTTGAGATACACTGGTTAAAGTCTAGGATTTGTTCTTCATAGAAAAGATTTTAATGTACTTTGTAATCTCTCAAATACTCAATATAAAATCTCTCTTAGAAATCCAAGACTAACCATCTTGGTAGTGGACGTAGATCGTTTATCGATTGAACCACTCCAAATATTGTGTTCTTACTTTATGCATTTATATTTATTGTGCTTACTGATTATCTTCCTTTTCTCTGTTTGATCTTTATATAGTTATCCTTTATTGTGAAATTGTGTTTAGAGTTAACATTGTCAAACTACATTTTCTGTTTTACAACTGCTCAGAAAACTGCACTAAAACCGCCTTGCAAAACCGCCTCCTCAAAACCGCATTTTACTAAGTATATTCCGCTGTGCATTTTACAACTCTACTTGCAGTTTCTTATACACTGCAAGAGGTTTTGTAAGCGTAGAGGTTTAGTTTTAAATTGAGGGTGAAAAATTTTAAACAGCTATTCACCCCCCCCCCCTCTAGCTGTATCTTCACCCTTGTTGCCACCTTTGGGACCAACATCCGGCCTCTGCTGAGCCTTCCTCTGATTCTATTACAGAGGTGCTCATGACTAGCCTTCCCTCTCCCACTCCGGCTTCAGATGCGGGCACAGAAGGTGCGGCCACAGAGTCCACGGAGGCCCCCAAGGATCAAACTCCCTTAGTATAGGTCTTTTTTGTTTCTTTTTTGTAATAGATTAGGACCCTTGTAAATACTTATTTTTCCTTAATACAAGAATTTTTCTTCCCTTCCTGTATTTGTTTATCTTAATTGCTCGTCTTGTAGGCTATTTGAGTATTTAGCAATTTTTGAGCACCTTAGTACTTGCCTTCTTGCTTCTTACTTTTTCCAGCGTTTTTGACTAACAATTAAATTTTATACTCTCCTTCTGCGGTCAAAAGCTTAATAGGCCCTTTGCCCGCATTTTTTGAGTTTTCCTAACTCTTTATTCAAAACCCCTTAAGGTTTTTTAGTGAGAGTCAGCCCTATTTCTCTGTGACCGCGTTTGTTTACTCTTGTGGCAAATTTAGGGGTCTTGACCCCAGTTTGTCTATTTGGCTTTGTTAAACTCTTTTGATCACTCCCATCCATTTACACTTATTCCCAGTCTTGCGAGCCGTGGTGTAAGTCAAAAGTAACCAAGGCAAGCTACTTTCATAGGGCATGTAGAAGGTGGCCGTGAGGCTATTGTCTACGCATCAGTAGGTAGGAGCATATTTAGCATAGAGGCCCTTTAACCTACCCAAGAATCGTATCCCCTTATTGGAGGTTCACGCTTTTTGACCCTTTATTCAAAACCCCTTGAGGTTTTTTGTGAGGGTCTCATGGCGATCAGGTGAACGGGCTTATATGTAGGCCTTTGTCACATACAAGCATACGAGTAACGGCCCTAACGAGGACCTTCGCGCACTGAGCGGGGCGGACTTTCGGTCTTTGTCCCCGCTGGCATCTATATCCACTTATTTTTGGTGGTGTCACACGGGCAGGACGGAGTATCCTCCCCGCGATCTAGTACGGACGTAATGGCCCTTTGTACACATATAGTCTTGCGGATCTTAAAGGATCTTTGCGCATCAGTAGGTAGGAGCTCATGTATTGGCTCTTTAACCTACTGGCATCCGCTTGCGGGCATCCACTTTAGCTTTTGAGGCTGGTGGGAATAGGTTTTTGCATCAAAATATGATGATAACTTCTCAATTATGTATATAGGGGTCTATACTCCCTCTAAAAATTACAAAGATTTCAAAAGAAGTATCTTTTAAGGTGATCGCTATTCCAAGCGTGCTTGAGCTCTGCTCCTTCCCTTGGTCGCAATATGTAGGTACCCTCTTTGACAATTTTGGTAACCTCATATGGTCCCTCCCATTTCGGGGACAGTTTATTGAAACCAGGTTGGGCCCCTTGGACCTCTACGCTTCTAAGTACCCAATCTCCAACTGAAAAACTCCTCTTATTCACCCTTTTATCGTGGTGCTTCTTCGCTTTTTGCTTGTAGTTCACCATTTTTTCATATGCCCGCATTCTCTTTCCTTCGAGATCGTCCAGGTCACACCTTCTGTTTGCCTCGTTTTGAGACTCGTCGAAGTATGTGACTCTGTACGAGGGTAGGGCAACCTCAACTGGAGCCATTACCTCTGACCCATACGTGAGCGAGAAAGGAGTTTCACCTGTAGAATTTCTTATAGTTGTGCGGACAACCCATAATGCGGTCTGGAGCTCGTCCAACCATCGTCCTCCTCGCCCTTCCAAATTTTTCTTTAGGGCGGTCAGGACTAGCTTATTTGCAGCCTCAGCCTGGCCATTTCCTTGAGGATAGGCAACTGCAGATTTGCGGTGTTGTACTTTCATTCTCTCACACTCCGCGGAGAACTTTGCGGAGAACTGAGTGCCATTGTCTGAAATTATTGCTCGGGGAACTCCAAATCGGCAATAGATGTGGTCGTGGACGAAATTGATAGTATTCTCCTCGGAGATGGTAGCTAAGCCCTTGGCTTCTGTCCATTTAGTAAAATAATTCACGGCCACAACAGCATACTTAATGCTTCCTCTAGCGGTTGGAAATGGTCCAATAAGATCTATCCCCCACGTATCAAACGGCCACGATGGTACTACCAAAGTCTGCTCTGTTGATGGTAGTCTAGGAATGTCCGCAAATCTCTGGCACTTATCACACTTTCTGACGTACTCTTGTGCATCCCTCCTCATCGTAGGCCAAAAGAAACCTTGGAATTTGATTTTGTCTGAGAGAGTGCGAGCACCTGGATGTCCGCCACAAACTCCTTCATGGACCTCATAGAGTAAGTTGGTGACCATGTGAGTTTTGACACATCTCAGCAAAGGCTTGGTGAACGATCGTCGAAAAAGTACCCCTTCGAGGATGAGGTATTTCGCGGACACCGTTCTGATGGCTCTAGCCTTTACTGGATCCTCGGGGAGGGTCTGTTTCTCAATGTAATCCTTGATTTCATCTACCCAGTCCCTTACTTGATCCTCAAGATTGTTTATCTGAATTCGATCTATAGCAGGTCTTTCTGTGAACTCAATCTGGCAATCTGTTTCTAATTCTTCAATTTCTTGATCGGTTATTCTGGAGAGGAGGTCACTTCCACATTATCCTCTCTCATGACTTGGTTCAAATTTCATAGTAGGTGAAATTTTTATGAGGGTTTTTGCAAGGCCGCAGCATGCGAGTTAGTACCGGGTTGATAGTATCATACTCTCCCCTAATTTGATTAACTATGAGCTGAGAGTCACTATTGATCTCTATATTCTGAACTCCCAAGTCTCTTGCCAATTCCATGCCTGCTATAATCGCTTCATACTCAGCCTGATTGTTGGATGCCTCGAACTTGAACCTTAAGGCCCTCTTAAATTTCTCCCCGCAGGGTGCGATCAGAAGTATGCCCGGGCCACTAATTAGCTTGCTCGCAGAGCCGTCCACGTATAAAATCCATACCTCCTCTGGACGCTCCCTTGGCTGTATAATCTCTGTGCTCGGGCTACTTGGGACTTCTTCGCATTACGCCCGCTTTCTTTTTCCAGTCGCCGTCCGCCATTCTGAATGATGATTCTACCACAAAATCTACTAAGGCCTGCGCTTTGATTGTCTTTCTCGGGAGTAGGTGATGCGGAACTCGGTGAGCTCGATAGACCAAGCTAGCATTCTCCCCGAGGACTACGGTTTGTGTAAAACCTTTCTAAGCGGGGCCTAAGTCAGTACAGTTATAGGGTGTGCAGAAAAGTAAGCTCTTAATTTTCGAGCAGATACAAGCAAGGCGTAAGCTAACTTTTCTATATTAAGATAACGCCCTTCTACGGCGGACAACGCCTTAGATACATAATAAACTGGTTTTTGGGAGTTATTATCCTCCCTTACAAGAACGACTGCACGCGGATCAAGAATCGCTTAAAAACGAAGAAAAAGCTCTTCCCCGGGCACCGGGCTGCTGAGTAGAGGTGGCTGCCCGAGGTATGTCTTGACTTCTTCAAAATCTTGATGGCATTCTTGATTCCATGCAAATTCATCAGGCTTCTTCCCCCATTTTAGAGTTTTGAAGAAGGGGAGGCATCTCTCTGCTGAGCGCGAGATGAAGCGGCCAAGTGCGGTGATGCGACCATTGAGTTTTTGTACATCCTTCACGCAAGCAGGAGGTTTCATGTCCAGTAGGGCTTGGATTTTTTCTGGATTAGCCTCTATCCCTCTTTGATTGACCATGAATCCGAGGAACTTGCCCGCCTTGACCCCAAAAGCGCACTTAAGGGGATTTAGCTTCATGTTATTGCGGCGCAAGTTTTTGAAGGTTTCCTCCACGTCGAGCTCGTGGGAGTTTTCCTTAGTCTTTATAACCATATCGTCAATGTAGGCCTCAAGATTTCTGCCTAGTTGGTTTTTGAAGATCAGATTGACCATTCGTTGATATGTGGCTCCTGCATTTTTTAGCCCAAAGGGCATCATTTTGTAACAATAAGTCTTGCCCGCAGCGATGAAAGCAACAGAGCGGACATATTCAGGAGCCATTTGGATCTGATGGTAGCCGGAGTACGCATCAATGAAGCTCAATACTCTATGGCCGGCTATAGAATCCACCAATCTGTCTATGCGAGGAAGAGGGAAGCAGTCTTTGGGGCATGCCTTGTTGAGATCCGTGAAATCAACACACATCCTCCACTTGCCGTTGGATTTTTTGACCATAACCACATTGGCTAGCCATTTTGGGTAGGTAATCTCCTTTATTATCCCCGCTTTGAGTAATTTTTCTACCTCTTCCTTGATCGCCATTTCTTTCTCCGGAGAGAAGTATCTTGATTTTTGATGGATGTTCTTGAAGGATGGGTCATCATTGATTTTATGGAGGATCACGTCCTCGTTGATTCCTTGCATATCCTCCACCCTCCAAGCGAACACATCACAATTTGCTCTAAGGAACTCGATGAGTATCCTTCTCTCCTCGCAGTGAATTTTCAGCCCAACCTTAACAGTTTGCTCGGGGAAGTGGGGGTTGATGACCACCTCCTCGAGCTCGTCGTTAGGTTGAAGGTCGCTGATTTCACGGTTGTGCAAGGAGTCGATGATAATAGTTGGGGGGTTGACCTGAGCTCCGATCAGTGTTGCCATAGAGTATATGACATCGCGGTCAATCTCTCCCTCAATTCCTCGATCAATGTATCCTCCCTCAATAGGGGCCAACTGCTTGGATTTTCTGCTCGTCTTGAGCTCCACCTTAGTGGAATGGAAAGAAAGCATGCCAATTGGAATGGGTGGCGGCACAAGTGCTAGGGCCTTCCCTTTCTTCTTTTTGTCCTCGCCCTCTATCTGCGGGCAGAATGTCTGGCCTTTATTTGCCTTTCTCTTTTCCTCGAGTGCTCGGAGGAATCTCCCGGGCTGGTTCTTGATGGTAGCAACCCCGCCCGGGGTGTTAAATTTCACCCTTTGGTGGGGAACGGAAGCAACTATTCCCAATTTGGCCTGAGCAGTTAGGCCGAGAATAGCATTGTATTGGGAAGGAAGATCGACCACCATGAAAGTGATTTTGGCCGTCTTCGTACGGGGTTTTTCCCCAATAGTTACTTCAAACACAATCGTCCCCTTTACCCCCACTGCGTGATTTGTGAAGCCTTCCAACATGCCCGCATAAGGAGTCAGGTTAGCCTCGGTCATCCTCATGCTAACCAACGTGTGGTAGTAGAGGATGTCTCTGGCCGCGCCAGTATCAATTAGGACTCGGTGTATGTTGGCCCGGTTTATCTTTATTGGGATGGTAATGGGCTGAGTAGAGTGGAATAGGGAGGAGGCAAGTTCACTCTTTTTGAACCCTATTTCCTGCTCTTCTTCCGGAGTCATGGGGGGAATCAGAAAAACTCTCTCCAAAGTGCGGATTTGAAGGGAGAGTTGTTTATTGGAGGGAGGCTCCTCGCCAATGAAATGAATGTCGTAATCCTCCAAATCCTCATCATAGTTATCTCTCTCATTCCTTTCGGGGCCACGTGTATTTCGTGCCCGCTGCTGGTTATTATTGTTGGGGGCATTGTTGTTGTTCCCTTTAACCCACTGGGTCAGCTCCCCGTTATTGATTTTCTTCTGGATTATTCTCTTCAGTTGGAAGCAATCCTCAGTACCGTGCCCGTGGTCGTTGTGATACTCACAGAACTTAGCCCTACTCCTCTCATTTGGTTTTCTGAGCATTGGGGGAGGAGGAGGGAAATCTGAGGCTCTCATTATTACCACTCTTGGCTCGGTGAGCTCGGTGAAGGGTGTACTGTCTACTGCCTTCCGGAGTTTGTCTGACCCACGGCCTCTGTTTTTGCCCTGATTATTGGTGCGGGCAGGCTCCGGGGTGGTCTCCTGGACTTGGCTTATTCTCTCCTTAGCGGAGGCTCGGGGAGCGGGCACGCTTGGCTCTTCGGCAGATGCTATGGCCGAGGCTCTTTCATACATCTCCTCCACGGTTTTTGGCAGGCTGGAGGCAAAATTCATCTTGAGGAAAGAGGAAGTGAGGCCGCCCTCAGAACAGAGTCTGATATCTCCTTCCTCTAAGTTTACAATCTCCTCGCTCACCTTTCTGAACCGAGAGATGTAATCTTTTGTTGCCTCGCCCGGGGCCTGCTTGACACGGACAAGGTCTGTCTTTGGTCAAGCGGGCACACCAGCACCAGCAAAGGCATTAAGAAAGATGCTCCTGAACTGGTTGAATGATTGGATGGACCGAGGTTTGAGAGCCAGCATCCAGGATAGGCCTTGCCCGTGAAGGTCGCAGCCAAGGCTTTGCACATCACGGACTCATCCGAGGAGAATAAAGCCATTTGTCCCTCAAATCGTTCCATATGACTCTTGGCATTTTTGGAGCCATCATAGGTGTCCATCTGGGGGGGCTTGCCCCTCTGAATAGGTGCCCGCGCAATTTTGTCGCTGAAGGCGTCCATGGTGCGGCCACATTTCTGGGCGGCCTTCTGAAGGGTTTCCCACATCTTTTGCATGAAATCCGCAAACTCAGGGTTCTGACTATCCACCTTCTGCTTCTTAGCTCGTGGAGTCACGGCCTTCTCCCTGGCCGGAGTCAAGGGTCTGGCTTTGGACTTCGCACGTAGATTGGATTGGGCCTCTTCTCCAACCTCCTCGCTATCTTCCACTTGCACCACCGTGCGCTTGGTAGGCTGTCCGCGCTCAAGGGTTGGTTCAACCCGGTTTGCCCCCCTAGCTTGACTGGCAAGCGATTTAGGGGGAGATCGTTGGGAGAACCTTAGTGACCCCTGAGGGAACTGGAGCCCTCCGTTGGCCTCTATCTCAAACATCTCCAATTGAGCGTCGGCGATGGCCATGGCCTCTGCGACCAGCTTCTCCTTGGAGGCCAGGATTTCTGTCCATCTCAGGATTTGCTCCGGGGAGAGTGGAGTGTTTAAGGCGATATTTTTCAGAGGAGCTTGGGAGGTTTTTGGGCTATTATTTAGGAGGGCTTGGGTTTTTTCAGCTCGGGCCTCGTCTGTCAGTTTGTGTATAGCTATCTGGCCGGGGGAAAGGGTATGAGCAGACTGGGAACGGGCCCCCATACGGTTAAAAACAGAGGTCGTAGCCTTTCCCTTATTGACATTAGAAGGTGAGGCCTGGTTATCCTCCTCTAGGGTCAAATGACCAGCGTTTTGCAATATTCTAGACATGTTTGGAAGAGAAGGAATATGACTGAAAAGGAGAGCTTTTGACAGTCAGTTGTTTAGAATACAAGGTGTATCTGAAAACAAAGATTTTAAACGGGAAAAACTAATGAAAGTCAGATTCCCGGCAATGGAATCACTGATGACGCCAAGCTTTTCAGGGTCAGGAGCGGCTCAAGGATATCTGGCTAGGATATTTTGATGGTTTGCTTGTACCTAGATCACAACACAAATAAGCACCGTTAAGGTCAAAGTTGGATGTTACTCCAACTCAGGCCCTCGGGTGTGAGAGTAAGAATACTGAGTAATAAGGCTTTGAATACCTTGGAGTGTGTGTGTGGGTTTTAAGAGTAATATGGCTTACTCAATATATTTGGAACTTACCTTGCCCAAGGGGACAAAGGCTATTTATAGGCAATGTAGTGGTGCTTGTTGAGGTAAGCAATGAGATCAGCCCTGGGGGGCACTTTGGTATTTGACCAGCTACACGTGTCCGCAGCTAATTGACCCTGTCAGGGAGGGAACATTGACTGTCAGAGGGGGCATGGCTGAAAGGGACATGAGCCGTGTAAATGGCTTGGCGCATTAAATGAAATAGTAGGCGCCTGACTGAGCCGCATTAAATGCGTGATGGGGGAGCCGGCAACTTGCATGTCAGAGCCAGTAAGCTAACTTGCTCAGTAAGGCTTGATATTAACCGGAAGCGGGAACGTGTGCCCGCGGTCAACATCGTGGCCGCGGTCAAAGGTATTTGACGCGGGCACAGATGGAGCGGTCATGCCTCCTGCGGGCATGGGTCCCTGCGGACATACAATCTGCGGGCACGGACCCAACGGTCATAGGTCGTGCGGGCATGAATATAGCGGTCAGGATCCTTCCGGTCTTTGATAGGATTAATGCGGGGAGGGACACGGTCTTGACCTCAAGGGCCTATCTGTCCGCGGTCTTTCCCCCCAGCGGTCTAGGAACTGCCACATCACTGATTCTTTGGACCAGATCGAGCGCGGGCCCGGTCCAATAGATCCGGGCTCATCACCGCCTAAATTCGCCTAATCTGTCTAAAACCTAATTTGATATTTTTCATAAAATTTTGTGATGCCTAACCCCGCTTAACGTCTAGATAGCGCTTTTTAAAACACAAGTTTAAAGTAACTTATTCCACATTATCCGCCAAGTTTAAGAAACTTTGTCACACATGATATTTAGATCAGTAAAGAACATACTCCCTCCGTCCCGTTACAAATCGCACACTTTTTTTTTGGGCGTTTCATTACAAATCGCACACTCCCAAAAAGGAAATTTTATATTAATAAAATATTCACCCTACTCCACTCATTCTCTCTCCTACATTATTTTAATACTCACAACACCATTATAATTTACTATTTCCTCCACTCATTCTCTCTCCTATTTTACTTTTACACTCACAACATTTTATTAAAATATCATATTTCTTAATTCTCGCACAACAGTGTTAGTGCGGATATTAGCAGGACAGGACTGAGGGAGTATTGATGACCTTTATTACATAAACCAAGTCGAATGATTTATTTTTCTATCTACCTTTTCCACAATTATATCGTTTTGTTCATAGAATTAATGGAATAGTCAATGAGTTATGCGACATTGTACACATATAATTATACTCCCTCCGTCCCACTCAAAGTGTCACTTTTTATCCAAAAGGGTGTTCCGTTTAAAGTGTCACATTTCCTAAAAAGGAAATATTTTATTACTATTCTATTATCCCATCCACTATTTCCTCCACTAATTCTCTCTCCTCTACACTCACAACACATTTTAAATTCACTATTTCCTCCACTAATTCTCTCTCCTATTTTCAAATTACACTCACAACATTTTTTTCCCTTTTTTTTCTTAATTTACGTGCCACCCCTAAAAGGGTGACACTCTTGGTGGGACGGAGGGAGTATATAATAATTTTATATAATGTAACACACTCTCCTCTCCTCAGACCATCCCCAACGATGACTCCCCAAAATAAAAAAAAAAAAAAAAAAAAATGCAAGGAAAGTCATCAAAATTGGTGATCTTGGGCAATTGGTTGCCCTGAGGTTGGCCCCGGTTGTGCATCATCTCTTTTTTTTTTTTTTTGATCAAATTATTTTGATTTTGTATTTATATAAATATATTTTTAAAATTAATATATTTTATATATTAATTTTATTTTTAAAAGGTTGAGTTGGGTTGGGTTGGGTCGAGGTCACTGATGAGAGTATAAATTATATAAGGTTGAAAGTGTGTATATGAAAGTGAGAGAAATTAATATTTTATTTGAGGTTGGGTTAGATCAGGGTCACTGATGGGAATAGTCTCAGTGATAATATATAATACAACACTTTATTCGTCCTTTACAAATTATACATTTACTATTCATATAAAAATTAACTTACTATTTGTATAAAAATTAAGAAAATTGTTAGTAAAATAGGTATTGTAGACATAAAAAATAAGGTAGAAAATAAAAATAAAATATAGGAGTACAATAATAATTGAAATGTTATTGTAAATATAATATGTGGGTACTATAAATATAATAAAATATTTCTATTTTAGCATGTCAAGTGGGACGATTTATGCGAAAATTGTGTTGTTTATAACGGGGTAAAGAAAATACTCCCTCCGTCCATGGGCGGAGGTATGAAGGGGCAAGGGGGGTCACTGCCCCTCCTTGACAAATTTTTTTTTTTGTGTTTTTTTTTTTTTTTTGGTACTTATGTAATGCAATTTTCTTTTAAAAAAAAATTATATGTATTTTGACATACTTTCTCCGTCTCATTAAAATTATATTTTTATTTTAAACACAAAGATTAAATGTAGGTGTACTTCCTCCGCCTCACTAACAATTTTATTTTTATTTTAAACAAAAAGATTAAATGTAATTTGGTTGTGAGTATAAAGAGTGAGGTATGAGAGAGATAATTGGTAGAAAAGTGTAATTTTTAATGAGACATTTGATAAAGAATTTAACTTTTAGTGGGACGGAGGAAGTATATTTTGAAAAAAAAAATGTTCTATATTTATAATTTTTCTTTTAATAAATTAATAGATGTGATTTGTAGACGTTAAATAAATATACTTGTTGAACTTTTTGATATGTGAAATTATGTTATATGTGTGTCGAATTGTATAAGATATCAATGAATGAAATATTGACACCATTAAAGCAGATAATTTACTATGTCTAAAATTGTATTCGGTATAAAAAAATACACCAAATTTTTTTTCGGGGGCGCTGCCATCGAACCCCCATACATCATTCCTTCACTCCAAAATTTCTTCCCCCCCCCCTTCACTTAATTTCTAGCTCCGCCACTGCCTCCGTCCCAGCCTAATTAATACCAAATTTTTGGGTACACAGATTAACAAAAAGTAAAAGAGAAAAAAAGTGAAAAAAAATGTTGTGAGTATGAAAAATTAAATAGGAGAGATAATGAATGGAAGGAATAGTGATTTGATTGGTGTTGTGAGTGTAAAAGTAAAATAGAAGAGATAATAAGTGGAAAAAATAGTAAAAATTTCGTTCTATTTTGAACAGTATCAATTGAATTGAAACGAATCAAAAAGAAAATACTCCTTCCGTCCCGGTAGAAGCGTCACCCTTTTAGGGGTGGCGCACAAATTAAGAAAAAGTGTGGGAAGTAAAAATGTTGTGAGTGTAATTTAAAAATAGGAGAGAGAATTAGTGGAGGAAATAGTGAATTTTAAAAGTGTTGTGAGTGTAGAGGAGAGAGAATTAGTGGAGGGAATAGTGGATGAGATAATAAAATATTAATAAAAGTTTCCTTTTTAGGAAAGGGTGACGCTATAAACGGGACGCTATTTTGGGTAAAAAGTAACGCTTCGACCGGGACGGAGGGAGTAAGTATCAATTAAAGTTGGACGAACGGATTATATTTTTTTATATAGTAACAAAACTTACATTGTCAAACAATCAATGAAATTGTCGGCGAATATCACTACGTCTTTAGAGTTAAAAGTTAAAGTCAGTATTGATATGACATTGACTTAGATATGACACGTTAGTGCTATGCGTGCTATGCTGATTGGTCGATTAAATTTAACGTCGTTAGCGTTCATATTAGCAACGTACATTATTTGTAAACGTTGAAATAATTTTATTCTAAAGGCACTTTCCTAAAAAAAAAAGGAAAGTTTTTATTACTATTTCACCTACTCATTTTTTCTCCTACTTTACTTTTATACTCATAATATTTTTTTTTTTACATCACATCCCACTCATTCTCTCTCCTATTTAATTTTTCATACTCACAACATTTAAACTTTTTCTCTTTTCTACATCACATTTCTTATTTTGCGTGCATGGCTAGTTTTGTGGCTTTTCAGCCGGGACGGAGAGAGTAATTATCAAAATAACTCATCTTTAAAACTATTTTTTTATATGATCATTTTTTTTTGTAACTCGCTACATGGTGTTGCGATTTCAACATTTAACCGTTTAAACTCGTTACACCATGTAGCGAGTTTAGTTAAATTAAGGTTTAACTCATTGGCGTTTAATTCGTAATTAAGATTGATATAAATCGATACACCATTTAACGATTTCACTCGAACGTAAAACTCGATAAATGGTGTAGCTAGTTTTAAAAAATCAGACCTATGCCAGCGGCAGGTCACATACCGTAAAGAAAGAAAGAAAAAAAAACTAAGTATAAGTAAGGAAGAAGGGAGAAGGGAGAAGGGAGAAGGGAGAAGGGAGAAGGGAGAAAAAGAAAAAGTTTGGCATTGCCATTATCAAATTTAAGCTTTTCACCATCTAATTTCGTTATTGTAAGTTTATATCCAAGTTTATCCTTTTTCATTGTTGATGATTTTGCTTTGATTTGGATACTTGTTGAAATATGGTATATGATTTGATTTTGGTACTTGTTGAAATAGGGTTTATGCTTTGATGATTTTGCTTTAATTTGGGTACTTGTTGAAGTAGTCTCAAAAATAGGATAGTTGTATATGTTGAAATTTTGGGATTTTTAACTAAATTTCTATTTTAAACACCTTAAAATTAGGTTCTTGATTTGATTTGTGTATATGCTTTGATTTTGGTTTGAATATATTGAAATTATTATGATTTTCTTAAATATTAGTGTTGTTATTGGGCCCAATTATTGATATATGTGAACTCAATTTTTTGTATATTTGAACTCAATAGTTGATATTTTTGAACTCAACTGTGGTATATTTGAAATTTTGGAGTTTTAAACTCAATTTGTGACTCAATTTTGGAGAAGTATAAGTATTTGTTATAGATGTTTCAAAGTTTCTATATTTATATATTTATTTATTTGATATTGAAATGGGGTTTCTTTTGTTGAAACAGATGGATACCTTCATTGATCATGGGCTTATCGATAACTCTGTTTTGACTGCACATAAGAGCCACAGAGCTCATTTTATTTGGGCTGTACAACAGGTTTCTAGTCCGCTTTGATTTCGTCGTGGTGCCACATTGCCGGATTGATTAGCTTCGAGGATATTGTCGAGATTAGCCGAGAGTGGCTTTAGCGGGGTCATTATATAGGGTGAATTCAGTACGATTATGGGTTACTGGATGAATTGATTGAGAGATGGCATTCGGAGACCCATTCATTCCACCTCCCAGATGGTGAGATTACTATTACCCAAGAGGATATCGACATGATTTTCGAATTGCCGATTGATGAGGATACTGTTACTGATGATGACATCCCACCACTTCTAGACTAGCGGGTAGTATGTCACGATCTTTTAGGGGTGTATCATCTCCCGGAGATATGGATGAGAGTATTCTCAAGCTAAGGTGGATTATGATTCAGTTTCCACATTTACATAACCTCGATGATATTGTTGATATGTATACACGGGCATATATCATACTAGCCTTCGATTTTACGGTGATGCTTGATCGTACGAACAAAAAGGTTAAGTTGTATTATATGTCACTACTTCGAGAGATTTTGAGGGTCTGGATGTACAGTTGGGGTAGTGCTTCGTTGGCTTTTCTATATCGAGAGTTGTGTAGTGCGACTAACCCTTTGACGAGCCAGTGCGGTGGATTTCTCAACATTTTACAGGTATGGTTATCTCATTTTAATGTGCATTATGTTGTTTGGTTTAAGTTTGATTTCAAATTATCGATATTATTTATAGTATTTGATATATATTTTATTGATATAGATTTTGGCTTGGGAGCGGTTGCTATGTATGCAACCTGGAATTCGAAGGCGAAATACTGATCCGGCATAAGAGCACATGCCAATGGGATGCATGTATACATATATCATACGTTATTTTCTCGTCGTTATAGTTTTTTTTTAACTGTTTCCGATAATTATTCTTTTTATGAAATTTCAGGTGGACCGGATCGTAATTATATCTCAATGAAATTACTGCCCATAACCTGTGAGCCTATCGTGATCAGCTGGCCAAGCTAACAGTTGATCAGGTTGTGTGGCAGCCTTATAGAGACCGACAAACTCCGTCCTAATGCTATCAGGGATGGGCCATATGGATAGCGCGTGTCCCTCTTATATGATTTAAGAGGATAGAATGGCATTTGTCGGATCGTTTTTGAGGCAGTTTAGCATGCTGCAGGGGGTCCCAAAACCTTGCGACACTCGTAGGGACTTGTACAGAGTTGATCGGCGTGGCAACAATCTTTTAATTTGGAGTGACCGCCATCAACAATACATTGCACTTTGGGGACAGCGACGAAACTTACTAGCTGTGGGGGTCCCAGGCTTTCACGTTATTCATTTCACTGATCCATATATGATATGGTTTCGGAGCATAACGTGCATGTTTGTGCAGAACCCCCTTCATATAAAGGACGCTGGATACCGATCGGTTGCCCCTTTCCTATAGGGCATGGTAAGTATTTACATTTTTCATTATTTTTTCTTGTTTTTTTTAAACTTCATTTTATTAACTTATGTCTCATTCTTATTTATTTATTTTTGCTATAAAAACAGGTGCAAAACCTTAAACGTATGCATATCACCAATGAGGAGAAGCAACGTATGTCGTGTCTGCAACAAGCTGAGATGCGGAGGTTGATTAGACACACGCTCACTAACATTAGGGAGCAGCAACGACTTGAGGTTGCAACACCTCTAGCACCGGTATATCGCGTAAAGGGGGTAGAACCTCGACAGCGTCGTGTTAGACGTCGTGCACAGCCACAACCATAACCATAACCACAACCACAAATGGACTTGCACGATAAGCCAGATGAGCCAGAGGTCCAGCCAGATTCAGAGACTCAGTATGATGGACTCTTTGATTATCCTTCACAGTGGGGACCTACTCAGGTGGAGGAGGCAGAGGAAAGGATTAGATATGAGGTTGAGGAGGGTATTTATTCAGGTGTTTACCCTCACCACGACCCGAGTCAGGTAAGTTGGGTTATTAATGATGATGATGATTTCGTTGACCCTCCACCTAAGAATTTTCACACGTAGGTATATACGGGAAGTGGCTTTAGGGTTCCTTTATCATCCTCACGAGTGGATATTCCACCTTTCTCTGATCCGTCTGCGACTTCATCTAGTGGGGTACGTCTTACCCCTGCTCAAGGGAGGAATTGATTAAAAGAGGGTCTCGGGAGCAGCATTCGACAAAAAAGTTCACCCCGGCTATCTATGATAGAAATTATGGGAGGAGAAATAAGTGAAACTATTTTTTATTTAGATGTAATAAAACTTGGGATTTTTACCAATAAGCCCCTATAATAAGGTGGAATTTATGGAAAAAAACACTACATTTCATAATCTACCTTAGGGTCCATTGGTTGAAATACATTTTACTAATACACCCTTAGCTCCATTTAAAATATTTATAATACCAAAAATGCCCCTAGTATATATACGTATGAATTTGAGGTATTACAATCCCAAAAGGAAACGAAATCCCTCGCATCTGCGCCAAATCGAAATCCATCGCGCCATTCTCCTTTTCTTTTCTAGATTTCAATTCGAGAGAAGATTTCTGTCTTCTCTCGATCACAATTCGTTTTATCTTGATCCCAATTCGAAGTGGAATCAGATTCAATTTCTTGGTTGATTCTTCAATTGATTGATTTAGATTTTCCCATCTCAGATTTCAATTGGTGGAAGTTTTATCTCTGCAAAGGTATGTCATATTCAGATTTGATATTGTTGATTTACTCATTTTTTGTGAACAAAATCTGTTATTGCTTTGAATTTTCTGTAATACATTGTATGTTTATGCTTTTGTAATTGTTTTAATGATCCAGTTCTATGATAATCAATATTGTTAAGTGAATTTCTCAGTTGTAATATTTTTCATGTTTCTTCTATGCAGCTGTATGGATACTCTGGTGATGCTTGCATTTATGTATGGTGAATTGAATGCAATAGCACGATTTGCTCAGTTTTCTTCTTATTTCACAGTTGTTGAGTTTGTTTGTTCAAGGTGGCCTTCATTGAATAAGGATTCTATATCATTGTTATATGTTTTACCTGATAATTCAAGTTGCTTACTGAAGAATGAAGAGGATTTCTTGAATATGGGCATCATGTTAGGTTATAGTGGTGCAAAACTTGTTGTTGTTCATGTTAAAGAGAGTCAAGCTATTTGTGCCTACGAATCATCTACATCTACTGTGCGTTGTGGTGGTTCTATATCTAATGAACTAGAGCATAGTAGTTCTAGTAGGCTTGCACTTGAAATGCCTGTGAAATTTTTCCATCATGGAGAAAAAGAATTGTTAACTGCAAAGTGGGCTAAGGAAATAACAGGTATTGGACAAGTATTTGAAGGAGGAATTACTGGGTTTCGTATCAGATTATGTAATTATGCTTGTGAGGTTAGATTTAGTTTTGAGTATATTAAAATGACAAAAAATGTGTTACTGCACAGTGCAAGCATAAATCTGTTGTAGGCTGTCCTTGGAGGATCCATGCTTCTGTTGAGAAGTCAAATGGATTTGTTTACATAAAAACATATACTTCAATTCATACATGCGGTGATGTGCATAGGAATGAAAAGGGTAGTAGGGTTACTTCTGATGTTCTTGCTGAATCCATAGTTGATGTTGTTCGTTCTACACCTTCGATTGGTACAACTCAAATTCTTAGGATTCTTAAGACTAGTTATGGACTTGATGTAACTTACAAAGTTGGGTGGAGAGCTATTGAGAAAGATAGGGCAGTAGTTTACGGTGAAGAATCGTATCTTATGAAAATTTGAGAGGTTACTTTAAGAAGATGAAGGGGACTTTACATGGTACATATTTACATGGAAAATACAAGGGGACTTTACTTGCTGCAACGGCCAAAGATGGCAACTCTGGTATGTATTATTCTGTACATAAACAACATAGTGTATTTCACAGTCGTTTCTTGAATTTTTCTTACTGTCGTTTTTTCTTATCCAGGGCTTTTTAACATTGCTTTTGCTATTGTTGGTGGTGAAGATACTGCAAATTGGATATGGTTTTTGGAGCAACTTAAACCTCTCATAGATTATAGGCAAGTGACATTTGTGTCTGATCGCCATCAAGGCATTATTCAAACAGTGAAGGACGTGTTGCCTGAATGTTTTCATTCATTTTGCATTGTTCATTTGAAACATAATTTGAAGGATAAGATGAGAGGCTGTCATATAAGCTTTAAGAATAGGATGACCTATAAACTCGGTCGGTCAAGGTAAGCCCCGACGGTAGAACTTTTCAATAATTTTCTGAATGAAATGAAAGCTGAAGGTGGGACAGTTGTTAAAGAGTTTTTGGATAACCTACCAGTTGAAAATTATGCTAATGCATTCTTTAATGGTAGTCGATATGGGGAGATGTCATTCAATGCTGCATAATCATTTAATGCACAGTTTAAAGTTGCTCGTTCATTGCCTATTATGGAGTTAATTGATTATATTAGATTGAAGTTGATGTGTCAAATGTCAAAACGGAGAGAAGACTCTTCAAAGTGGAATTCAACATTGTGTCCTCTTATGCAGAAGAAGTATGAAGAACTTAAAAAAATTGGTAGGTCATGGGTGGTATAATCTTCTTCAAACAATGTGTTTGAAGTGCATTCCGTTCCACCAATGGTTGTCAACGTCAAAGAATGCACATATTCATGTGGAAAGTGGCAGCATGAAGGTTTCCCTTGTGTGCATGCAGTTGCTGTTCTGTTCAATACCAAACCAGATCCATTCTCATACATTGAGCCATTTTTCCATTGCAGTTACTATAGAGAGTGTTATGCTTCACCAATCCAGGCTTATGCTTCATTTGGTCAAGCTCCCAATACTGAACCACCTGCGATACTTCCAACAGTAACAAGGCGTCCTCCTGGAAGGCCTAGGAAGAATCGTATTCATTCTAGGGGAGAGGTTATGAAAAGGAAAATTAAATGTGGTCATTGCGGAAAATTGGGAACTCACAATAGGAAGTCTTGCAGGGAACCTATTTAATGATGTTTTGGTTCTATCTTTAGTTCAGATTTTTTTCTTTTTCTTTTTAAAGACAATATATGAAATGAATTGAAATGGTGAATTTAATTTCTCTGTTTTTGGTGATTGTTTTTGTTTCCTTAACATTTTAATGTTTTGTTGCTTCAGTAACAGATAAACATACTTCTCAGTTTATTTCACTGTTCTAGTAATTCTTTTTATAGAACAACTGTGAAAAACATTGCACAGTTATTGTGCATAACAGTGAAATAGCAAGGTCTGGACTACTGCCTTCCAGGCGCGCGCCTTATCTCACTCCAGGCGCCAACCTCACCTGTGCACTGCATGGCCTAAAAGCCTCACTGTCGTGGAGGCACCAGCCTCAGTTCCTACCAGGCGCACGCCTCAAAAACCAACAACTGTGAAATAGTTCCTACAGTTATTTACATCAATACCCAGCAAACTGTGAAAAACATTGCACATTTATTTACATCACATTTGTCAAGTCTATGAAAACTGCAGTAACAGGTAAACATACTAATTGAGAAATTGCACAATCCTAACTGAGAAATTGACATCACAGTTGCGCGTAAAACCGCAAAGAATGTGTAAACACACTTCTCAATACAATAAGCAAACTTCCTTCTGATACAACACATTTGTCAAGTCTTTTTCACTACATATTTTCCAGTTACTTCATGTCTTTTTCATTTGTACTTCAACAACCAAAAGAGTGCCTATACAACAATAATGTATCTTTAAACTGTCACCACAATCAAACTACAGACACTTTCTTTTCATCATTCAGAAATTCAGTAAACACTTTTGCCCTAAATTGATGGGCTTCATCCTTTTCATAGATCTTCCTCACGAATCCCCAATCAAAGTAGTCCTTGCAATTCATAAGAACATGAATTCCACAATCAAGACAAGGCAAATTTTGCTGTGGTGTATCTTCAACTTCAATGAACTTTTCAGTTGGCGAATCTTCTTGAGTAACGTTTGACAAAACACAGGACAAGTTTCTGACGTAATCAAACTGTAAAAATGAAAAGAAATTTTATCATTTATCAAACACTGAGTCATAAACTGAAAGAAAAATAAAGTAAAATTACGTATCATGTTATTACCAGTACTCGAGCATACACGGCATACGGGTCCTTTGTTTCTTTTTTCCTTGGACGCATTGAGTTATAAAACATAAACTCCCCCATTTCAACATCAAGAACGAGAAGAGTCCAATGTTCAACCAACCTTTGTTTTGATGGGGTGTGTATTGGGAAGAGGATGAATCTTTTATCATCTTTTATCAATTCCAACAAGGCATCATCAATCTGTTCTTTAATCCATTTTGTATAATTATGTTCTAGAAATGGCTGCATGTAAACATTTAGTCAATCTCTATAACACATCAATAAGAACATTTTACATAAATAAATATAAATGTACTTACCATGGCACTAGCAGTGATCACTCCAAAAGTCTTATTCTGTGAGCTTGAAGATTTTATATCTTTGTATTGCTTTTTCAATATTTCGAGGTAACCATTCATTACCTGTCAAACAACAGATGAAATTGTGAAATGTTGTTAAATAACTGATAAATTGACCTTACAGTTGTCAATTATTCATGATTGTTTGTTGTTAAATAACTGAGAAATAGATTGCACAATTCTGTTGTTAAATAGATTGTATAACAAATGTTAAATAACCAACAAATGTTGTTAAATAACTGAGTAAGGGTTATTTTGGTCACAGTTCTCAGTTATTCATCTTTTGTCAAACAACAGATGAAATTGTGAAATGTTTTTTAATAACTGAGAAATTGACCTCACAGTTCTCAGTTATTCGTGATTGTTTGTTGTTAACTAACTGAGAAATAGATTGCACAATTCTATAGTTAAATAGATTGTATAACAAATGTTAAATAACTAACAAATGTTGTTAAATAACTGAGTAAGGGTTATTTTGGTCACAGTTCTCAGTTATTCATCTTTTGTCAAACAACAAATGAAATTGTGAAATTTTTTAAATAACCAACAAATGTGAAATAGATTGCACAGTTATTCATGATTGTTTGTCACAACAAATGAAATAGAATTCACAGTTTATCAATTGTTAAATCAATTTAGGAGTAGGAGTAAATATATCATCACATCAGTACATGTGTCATGGGCAATCATCCACAATTCTTCAACACTTATATGTATATTTCCATATACCCATGCATCCCCACTGCAAGAACATAAATATAACTTAACGATTGTGATAAATAATCATGCAAAAATGTTAAAATTTGTTTTTGGTACTTACTCCTTTGTTTGAACTTTCAATAACTTGTGATACTCATCAATTTCTTTCTGTGCCACCATTTTTGTTGTTTTACTGAAATTTTTCTTGAACTTTAGCCGCGGAACACGTTTGTCTTTCATCTTTTCTCCCGGCAAATCATCTACAATCTCAATGTTTGCGGCTTGACCTTTCTTTTTCTCATCATTCTTCTTCTGCCTTTTTGGTAAAGAAACAAAGTCATCATCGACCTTTGGTTTCCTTGTTTTTCCCTTTAGCCTCCTAACCATTGATCCAGTCACTCCAATATTATTTCCCTTTTCAGCCCCATCCTTGTCCTCCTTAGTCTCCTTTTCAAAATCTGCTTCATTAACTTCAGCTTGAAACATTCCAATCCTTTCCAAAAGTTCTTTGGTAATTTCATCCTTTTTCATTCAATTTTACCGTCTGGTCTTCACTATCTAGAATCAAATTAGCAGCCTCTTCTTCCAATTTGGCTACTTGGTGAGCTATCTCTCTTATAATCTTTTCTTCTTCCAACTCATTGATCCTTGCAATAGCAACACTGAGTTGTTTTCCCAATTCTTCAACTTTCTCATTCAATGAATTTGTTGTTTCCACTTTCTCATTGAGCTCTCTGTTTTCTTTTACAAGGTGTTCATTTTCATTTTCCAACCTGTAAGTGCTCCAATTTGAGCTTGTTAGTATTTTCGTTAGAAAATTAACGAAAGTTATAACATTTCTAACAATTCCTAACATTCCTAACATTTCTAACCAAGCAAGGGCAAAGTGGGCATTGTTATTTAAGGATAAACCAAGGAAAGGAATCAAAAAAGCAAAAGAAATAAGAAAAACCAAAAATAGAAATGGCTGGAACAAAAACTGGCTGTTAATTTGATTTTTTTTGAAAAATATTCCTCTTGTCCAAAGCCTGAAGCAACATTTAATGAACAGTGCACACTGAAGGACATATCCGCGCAGATGAGTTTGTCATTTTCAGAGGGCTATAAATTGAGCCCTCCAGTCTCAAAAAAAAAAAAAGGAGAAGAACACATTTCCTCAACTGCACTTTGGCGAAAATAGAGAGAAAACAGTGAGAATTCCATAGATTTGTCACCTTTTTCTCAACTATTCAACCAAAATCACACTCACTCAAACACTCTCATATTCAAGCCTCAAACACTCTTACATTCAAGCCAAAGCTCCAAAACACAAAGAAGATAGGTATAACCTCCCTCTTCTTACCCTAAATCTCTCATCCATGCATGCATTTTCAAGCTACAAAATGTAGTTCATTCATCTTCTTGTCTTAGATCCAAGAAGATCACCATGGAAGTTCATCTCCATGGTTGATCTTCTACAAGGATCAACATCATTTTCAAAGTGTTCTTACTTTCTTGCAAAGAAAACACATTTTCAAAACCCTAAAAATCATTTTTCATACATCAAATCTTCATTTTCAAGGATAAAATTCCCCTTCCCAAGCAAATGAAGTGCTTAGTCCTAATGTACCCCAAGGATGGTTTGATTAAGTAGATCACCACTAAAATGTCTAGTGACTACTAATCAAAACCTAGGGAAATGGGGACAAGCATGGATGCAAAACCCCCTTTAAAATCATGTTTTTCTTTCTTGAGAAGTTGCTGTCCAGTAGCAATTTTCTAAGACCCCAGTCCATGGTCTAATTTTTTGGACACAGATAAACTTGTAATTTGGTGTTGACTACAAAACACTTTTTGTATCCAACATCCAGAGCTTTCCAGACATATTTTTACTTTATTTCTTTCATGAGTAAAACTCCCTTTTTCAAATTTTCTTTTGAAGGACAGATCACCAGTCTCTGGGAGCCCAGATCTCATATCTGAGATTTCCAGAAGGTTTTGGGTCCTCAAATCTTCTCCAAAATGGAAAATTCTTTCACAGAAATCTCATTTGAGGTGTCTGGAACAACTTTTATTCTCTGAGTTTTCTCAGATTATGAAGTTTTGAAGCCCTTAAGTCCATTTCAAAATCAAGTGTCAACTGCCTTTTTCATTCTGGCAGAAGTGTTCTTCAACTTCTAAAAATCTCTTGAGCACCAAAACTCAACCCAAAAATCACCCCAAAAATCATGGGATCTGTCCAAAGTCTAATAAAGAATTTCCAATTTTTACTTTTCTGAGTTTCAACTTATTTTGGCCAAAACACACATCCACACACACACACACACACAAATGATTTTTAGCTTGGAAGACTCGTTTTACGAGGCATTTCGGGTGCACACTAACGTCCTTCCCGGCGTATAACATGACCTCCGAACCCAAATCTCTAATCTCGGGCATTTTTCAAAGTTTTGGCCCTTAAAACAAAAATGGCGTGGCGACTCCGTCTTTTTCCGGTTTTATTTGATTTTCAAAGAAACGCAAAATCGAATTTTCCCGCGAAATTTGGTGCACATCGTTACAGTGGCGACTCCGCTGGGGAATAATCAAGCTTTTTCTAAAAAAAAAGTGATATTTGGTATATTGGTGGAAACCATTAAACTTCCCGTTATCACCTCCTAACACGAGTCGGGGATAAATTGTGGTTTAACCATCCCACGTACCGATATCATCGTTTTCAAAAACAAAAAAAAAAGGCTTTTGAGGGTCAAGCTTCCGTCCCGGCATTAAAAATCATTTGTTGTGTGTGTTGATTTTTGCACATTTTCTTGTTGTTTTGGCCGTCTCGGAAAAATTCAAAATTTTGACTGTCGGAATCATGTCCCTAACTGTCAGAATTCTTGTGCTTATGTGCTTATGTGTTCATTAAATTTCAAAAAAAAAAATTTCAAAAAAAAAATTTCAAAAAAAAAAAGAAGAAAATTTTCAAAAAAAAAAATCATGCATCATTCTTTTTAAGACACATAAAAATTTCTATTTTACTCGTAAAAGAAGATAGATCGCTTGCACACTACGCGCACGTGACCTTACACCGCACACTACGTCCCTAACCCGGGAAATCCTTGTCGCGCCCGTTTGGTCTTATTACGCCTCTCTGCAAGCACAGACTACCCAAACATCCCATGGAGCCTCGTGTCGACTATGCACTTGTCCGTGACACACTTTGTCCGAGACCCGGTTGGTTTTTAGTCCGGTCCGTGTCATGCCCCCGTCTCGTGTATAGACCTTTCCTTTCAAGCCTTTGTCGGCATACCGACTCAATATCTTTCTGGGACCCTAATCGCCGAAGCTCGCCGGTTTTCCGCCGCGTACTTTGACCAAGATATTGACCGGCACCTCGACTTCTGGGGCTCCGATCGGCACAAATTATACACCGACTCCCAAAGATTGACACCGAGTCATCAAGGATTAATGATTATTCCATGCCTAATTACGGCTTAACCGACGACAAGTCAAGATCAATCGTGGACATTTATCGTCCAAATCATGCCGACTTTTCGTCGAGCCCCTGACATGATCTTGACTTTGACGCGCCTTGTCCGTAATTTGCATCGAATGCTCGTTAAGACTCGATTACCCGCCGACTTTTAGGATCGTTTTTCTGGCCGGTGGGACCCGCTTGCCCTATAGGACCCTCGCCCGGGCCGTCCACCCCGGGAGGTCGAAATACAGTGGAATACGAGGGGCTTATAGACGTAGTGACGGGGCCCACCGATCCAGATCCAGTAGTTTGCGAAAAGAAGAGCAATCTTTTCCAACCGATTAGGTTAATAAAACATGTTTTAAGTAAACGTGAACAAATAACCGCATGTCGTACGAGCCCAAAGCCCAAACACTTACCCTCCTTCAATTCCTGCACATCCGAACCTCGTACCTTTTCCCCGCAGCCTCCTCACAAAGGTTGGTTCCGACACCGGGTCACCGTTTGATTAGTTGGGAAGAGTCAAGCGCGTCATCGCCTTCGCCGTTTGTTCCGACTCCGGGTTTCGTAATGTCTCGCATCAGCCGGTAATGATGGGGACAACGTCACTCCGTCCTCCAAAATCCCTCGATGCACTCGCAGATTGGATCCAGCTTGGTAGAACAGATGAGACTTCGACATGAGGCTCAAATTAACGACCTTCCGGGGTTGTCGCAAGTCATGGTTTCGACTATCGCCTCAATTCCGATGGCACTTTTACCGCGAAGAAGGAAGAAGGTTCTCCTCCTCTTCTTAATCATCCCTGATACATCAAGATGCTACCCCAAGATTCCTATGTCTCCACCGCCGGACTCCCGCCCGTCGGCTTACAGTGGCAACCGGCCCCCAAACAAAGAAATTCAAAAGGCCATCATTCCAACAAAGCCATGTGGACGAAAGAGTTCGGCATACCGTCGCTGTCCCCTCTCAAAGTGATGATCCCGCAAATATCAGCCTGGGTGATGAAGATCGTGAAACAAATGAAGAAATATGGTCACCATCAAAGCCCCGGAGGAACGCCTGCATGTACAAGCAAGCCTCGGATTGAAGAGGCCACACGCCACTTCTGGGACCTTAACAATCTCCCAACCGACCGGGCTCCCCTCGAAGGACAAACATATGCCTCGTTCCCCTAGATCTTAATACCTCTCATTATCCGGCGAGTCCAACCATTCGCTTCCGTATGAGCCCAACAACAGATCTCCCTGACTCAGCCCACTCAAAGTCATTCCAAAGACCGCCAACCCGAGGTCCCAAATCCGCCACCACCGTAGAACACATTTGGTGGGATATCTCGCGATCGTCCCGACCGCCTTGAAAGGGACTATCGTGATCGGATACACGAGGACCGTCCTCCTAAGAAGAAGAAAATTTCCTCCCAAAGAAAATTGAAAGAGAGGTTCGAGGCCGGGTACTACCAAGGGTACGCTCTGGGAGCCATCTCGGGATTTGATTACTATGTACTCTACTCCAGCCAATCTTCCCCAAAGCAAACAAAGGGTAGAAGAGCCGAAAAGCCTCTGCCAACGATAGAGTTGAGACCTTCTGGACACCGTAATACCGTAGACCTGGGTAACTTTATTGCCAATCGTAAATCTATCCCGCGGATCGCCCAAGATTCGCTTTGTCCAGCCTCCCGAGCGCATACCGACGAAGAAAGACCAACGCCGCTGGGCCAGCGCTCCCACTCAATCAACATGTTGACCGGAGATGGCAACCGCCACAAAAGGCCTCGCATAACCTGTGGGCTTCAAGAAAGGTTCTACTCGCAAGAAAAAGGCACGAAGTGACCGGCTTGATGACTCTCTTTCTCCGCACAAGCACCAAATCTATGATCCCCGCCTATATGGTAGCATGATCACCTTCGCGACGAAGATTTGCCAAGAGATGTTTCCCAAAGACAACGAAGCTTTGTACATCACCATTAAGCTCAACACCGTATCGCTCCTCGGAGTATTGGTGGATAATGGATCGACCATTAATGTCCTTCCTTAGCATGATGCGGCCCTCGCGCATCAATGAAAGGCATATGATCCCATCTACCCGGATTATCAAGGCCTATGACGGCTCGTCTCTGCCCCATCCCGGGGACAAAGAACTCCGAACTCCGGTACGAAACCCAAATGGTGCCAAATAAGTTCCATGTAATGGACATCCCATCCGAGTTCACAGCCTATTAGACGCCCTCCTTGCATCACATGAAAGCCATAGCTTCCACCCTCCACCAATGCGTCAAATTCATTAACCGACAAGGGGACCTTGAAGTCATAAGGGGTGACAGCTTCCTCATAGGGAACGGCCGAGACCGTCACTAAGCATGCTCTTAGCCGTACACCGGGCTACCTCCTCCGAATCGACCAAGGGACTATCTGGGCAAGTCTCATCGTAATCCCCGTAATCCGTGTGATGCCAATTATGTCAACGCACTCAAGCGAGCGTACTCCGAAGAAGTTCGATTCATCAAATTCAATTGTCATTTCCAACATTTGGAGGCATACCGGAAGGAGACATTCAACACCGCCATGATACAGCATACAAACCCCTGGGCCCCTAATCACGCCTTTGTCACCATTCTTCAAACCCACTCTCCGACCCCCGCCAAGCCAGAAATTTTCATGATAAAGATCGACAAGCATCGTCATACTCAACTCGAATCTATGAACGTCGTGTGGGACGTCCTCCTTGCCGAATCGCTCGCTAAGCCTTTCCGCTCAAGCATGGGGCATGAGATTTTTCCAAAGAAGACACCGAGACGCAATACGCCCTTACATCCGGGATTGAGCGGCCGATTGTGACGAGATAGAAATCCCTGCACCGAGGAAGATCCCTACATCCACATGCTCGCCAGCGCCGACACAATTGATTCTCGGTTCGTACAAAGAGATGATAGCAATGATCGAGAAAGGAGGACAGAAACGAGACAGCCCCCCGAGTCATGAGATCACCGACAAGCAATGCCGCTAAAGAATTGGGAAACTCTCTCAGCCCGTCCGCGACCAAAGAAGAAATGATCACCAAACTTGATTGGTCCCCCGTCCCTTTGTGTCAACCTTGTAAAGTCCTCCGAGTCTCTCATTTGCTGAAGTTTGAGTCTTCCGAGTCGTCCGATGGCCTCACGCCCGAAGACCACGAAATTGTAGCCAATACCGTATTCCCTTTTATTCTCAATGAAATGACGAACCTTTCGAGTATCCCTTAATTGCCACTTTAACTAATGATGAATTAACTAATAATCTAAAAACAAGCTTAATAACGATTCACTAGATGAAGAAGGCATTACATTAAATGAACAATATATCAAAGAAATCTTTAAGCAAAGTTGTCCTAAAGAGGAAAATCGAGCCCAAGCCGCCGAAGAGATTTTGACGAGTGTGAATTTGGGAACCGCAAGAGCCTAAAGAGACGCAGATTGGTAGTTTCTTCGAAGGGACCGAAAGGGATGCCCTAATTGAGCCGCTAAAAGAATTCGTGGATGTGTTCGCATGGTCCTATAAAGATATGCCAGCCTCGATCCTTCCATAGTTGAGCACCGAATACCGCTCGACCTTAAGTCAAGCCGCAGCGTAAGCTAAGAAGAATTAAGCCCGAATGGTCCCTACAAGTGAAAGAGGAGATAGAAAAGATGCTCAGTATGTGGTTCATCGTGGTCATTGAATATCCTACATGGCTTTCCAACATAGTAATCGGTGACCAAGGCCAACGGAAAGATCCTATGCTGCGTAGACTTCAGAGACTTGAACAAAGCCACCCAAAAGACGATTTCCTCGCCAAACATCGACATTTTCGTAGATTCCACTACCAACCATGAAGTTAAATCCTTCGTCGACGGTTTTGCCTGCTACAACCAAATCAAAATGGCGTAAGAGGATCAAGCCAAAACGGCCTTCACAACCCCTCGGGGCACCTACCGCTACACCTGGCCATGCCGTTCGACTAAAGAATGCCGGCTACGTACTGCAGGGCGCCTACAGCTGCTTTCCATGATATGATCCACAAAGAAATTGAGGTCTATGTGGACGACATGATAATACACTCCGTGAGGATCGATGGCCAACACTTTGTTGATTTGAGAAAATTCTTCGGCCGCCTCCGAGACCACAAGATGAGACCGAATTCAGCCTAAATGCACCTTCGGTGTAAGACGAGGCAAGGTGCTAGGATATATGGTGACGTAACGGGGAATCGAAGTAGACCCTCGTAAAATCAAGGCGATAGTTGAAATGAAGCCGCCCTGACACTAATGTAAGTGAAATCCTTCATGGGAAGACCGCAATACATAAGCCGCTTTGTAAATCACCGACCTCGATCCGCGAGCCGATCTTCAAGTTGATGAAGAAAAATGCCTACACGTAATGGACTCCGTAATGTCGCCGCTTGAACGTATCAAGGCATACCTCGTGAATCCCCGATTCTTTGCCCACCACATCGCAAAGCCACTATCGCTATATCTAACCGTCACGCGATACAAAGAATTGGGGCTATGCTAGCTCAAGAGAAGAAAGATTCCAAGGTCGAAAACGCCATCTATTTCAGTAGCGTAAAGCTTCAGGAAGCGAACTCAATTACTCGCCCGTGAAAAGACTTGCGCAGTTTGGTCCGGGTAGCGGGAAAGTTGAAACACTACATGCGCCTCACCCGATACATCTTGTCTCAAGGATAGACCCCATCAAATATCTGTTTGACAAGCCTTCCATCTCTATGAGGTTGGCAAAATGGTCGTTCTTTTTGGCCGAATACGACATCACTTATGTTTCAAGGAAATCCGTAAAGGACGCATAATGGCGTAACATTTGGCCGATTTCCCAAGTGATGAGTCCCGAGGACCCGAACCTCAATTTCCCGATGATGGAATCTTTGCTCTAGAAGGAGAAAATCGCTGCAACTCTTCTTCGACGGGCGTCAAACAAAAGGGGGAACGAATAGGAATGCTTCGGTCGATCCTACCGACGAACACACCCCCATAGCAAGAAGGTTGAACTTCGAGGTCACCAACAACGCCGCCGAATACGAAGCTTGCATAGCCGGGTTGAAGCCGCCCTTGAAAGAAATATCAAGGAATTGGAGGTGTATGCGACTCGCCCTCATCATCAATCCAGTCTCCAATAAATGGAAGACCGTGACCCGGCCCGCGTAAATATCACACTTACATGGAAGAGCTAGTAACTCAATTCAAGGAGATCACTTTCATTACTTGCCCGTAGATCGCAATGCAGATTCACAGATGCTCGGCAACACTAGCCTCCTCGTTGAAATACCCGAAGGGAAGTCCGTCAAACCATTCGTAGCCTGAGAAGAGAAAATCCCGCTATTGCTTTCAAATCGAAGCGTAAGCCGAACCGGCCAATGATCCCCGGTACACTCGCATCTACCAAGACTCGAAGGATGGCGAGGCCTCTTTCAAAAATGAAGACGGGGAATATAAAGAAGGAATCAAAGCAAAGAGCCTCTCACTCGAAGCGACTCGCCTCCCACTATGTTCTTTGGGAAATATGCTATACAAGAAGCGTTATCAAGGCCCCTCCCGCGATGCATCGGCAAACAAGAGGCTACCTAACTCACGAGAGAAATACATGGTGGTACCGCGGCCCCCACACGAATGCTCGAGCCCCGATGCAAATCATACCGAGAATGGGGTACTTTTGGATCTCCATGGAAACCGACCGCATCCAGCCACAAAAGCCGCGACAAATGCCGCCGATACTCAAATCTTAATCATTTGCCTCCTCACGAGTTATACCGTATGACAACCCTCCTTTCGTCACTGGGAATTGATGTCATAGGCAAAATCACGCCACCAGCAAAGAACGGCCACGAATTCGTCCCCGGTAGCCGTGGGATTATTTCACCAAGCTGGGTTGAAGCCAAGTCCTACAAAATCCTCAACTCAAGGAAAGTAGCCCTCTTCATCAAAGAGAACATCATATGCCGATACGGGTTGCCACCAAATCATCTCGTATAATGGATCCCACTTCGAAGGGGAATGCGACAGGCCGCCGCGTAATTCCGAACAACTCCGTCACAAGTCATCTCCTTACAGCCCCAAACCAACGGAGCCGTCGAGGCAAAGAAACAAGACTTTGGAAAACATCATCCGGAAAATGGTCCGTCCGAGGCGTAGATTGGCCCGAGAAGCTACACCTGCACTCGGGGGCGTAACACGGGCCGAACGGCAATCGGGGAAACACCGTTTGCCCTCACATACGGAATGGAAGCCGTGCTCCCAATCGAATTGAAATCCTCACTCCGTGTGCCGGTTGGAAAGCCGTATCAACGAGGTCGAATGGCTCCAAAGTCGCCATGATGAATTGGCCCCGCTAGATGAGCGCCGATTGAAAGCAATGGAACACATCCGAGCCTACCAAGTGGAGAATGGCCGAGCCTTCGACAAGAAAGTAAAGCATCGGAGATCCGAGAAGGTGATCTCGTCTTTAAAAGAGAAGCCCCTACCCGTATCAACCCCTGCAAATGGGAGCCTCGTCTGCTCCGGGCCGGGCCATACGTCGTCCGTAAGATCTTCTCCTGAGGAGCCATGCAACTTGCGTGCACTCGACGGAAATCCCTTTGTACACCCAGCTGAATGGTGACAAGCCGCGCAGTATACTACGCGTAAAACGAAAAAAAAAAAAAAAGTCAAAAAAAAAAAAGAAGAAAAAGAGTGCTAAAAGAGTAATACCCAACTAGGTTGAAAACCCGAAAAGGGCGGCCTAGGTAAAAACAGGTTGCACCAAAAAAAAAACAAAAAAAAAAAAAAAAAAAAAAAAAAAAAACAACAACAACAAAAAACAAAAACAAAAAATCGACTGTGTTGAACTACGAAGACTCCGAGCTCCTCAAAATGAGGGGAACGTAGGCAAATGAAACGGTTCGGTCTAAAGCACAAATAAAAGTCATACTCCGACATCAATACAACCGATCGTACCATGAAAGCGTCTCGAAAACTCAAGCAATTCAAATATTCATTACAAGTTAAAAACTTTTTGATGAGTCTAAGCCCGATTCATTCCTACAACCGGCAACCCGCTAAAAGAAAATTAAGATACATAATCAAACTAATGTGTCTCGCCATGACAAGAAAGGGATACTCGAAACCTCGTAGTCACTCCAAGCCACTCGAATCGGCCTCTCCCCTCTTCTTCCCCCTTCGAGTCTTCTTCTTCGAACAGGAAAATGCTCTGGCCTTCCTCCTACCAAGCTCTGGTATAGGAACAGGATCTATCAAACCAGCCTCTCGTCAGTGGCCTTAGTAGCCCTAGCATCATCTCTCATCTCCCGTAGCCTAGCCGGTAGCATAGGAGTCCTCCTCTCCGCCTCTTGACATAAGCCTCATAGTCGGTCACCACATCTCCGCTCCCGTCGCGAGGGTTGGCCTCGCCTCGGCCCTCCTCCTCTCGGAAACCGTGCCAGTCCTCCGCACCCACAATGGCCTCACGCCGCCTCAAAATAGCCATCTCGAGTCTCTCCCAAATGCCTCTCGTACTCAATCCAAGTACCAAGTGGTCAAGAACACAGGTCTCTGACGCCCGAGGATAACCCGAGGAGGAAAGACGTCATACCTCCATGCTCTGGGAAAGAAAGGAAAACACCGAAGGATCATCCATAGAAACGGAAGCCACCACCCCGGTGGCTATATCATCAAAGTCCTCCAAAGGAACCCGCTCTAAACCGAACTGTCTCGTAACCAAGGACGGAATATAGAAGCCGGACCGAGAAAGCCCCTAAGCATGACCACGGAGACCCGTCCCGAAGCACTCTCGCGAGTCTCCACCCGCCAACAAGGCACCGACCATCTCGATATCTTTCGTCCGGCGACCAGCCATCCAACGCTCCCACGAGCCCCGATCATCAAAATCTACAGCAACCCCTCTCCC
>JAFEMH010002612.1:0-326430 GCA_022495995.1 Adenophora triphylla var. japonica
TCCCGGCTTCATCCCAAATCACGGAAACAAGCGACGAAATATAGAAGGAGTGACCAAGACAAACCCGGAACTCGACGACATAGGACCCTTCTTGAAAGACCCTCCTAGTCTCAATCCCCAAACGGGAACCCACCAACGGATCTCGATGCGTACCAATCCGTGCCATCCATCTCTCCCAAAGTGACCGATCCATATCCAAACACAAGAGGTCGCCGAGCAAATGACCACAGCAACGACGCTGAGCCTCTGGGCATGGCCTCGAAGTCTCTCTCGCAGCCCACAAGGTGAGCAAAGCTGGGCTTCCCCTCTCATGAACCGATCCCCGCCGCGACGGTCAATACCATGAAGAGTCTCCCCAAAGCACCAATGGGACAATATCCTCTCCACTTCTGCAGAAGGACCAACCACATCTAGCAAAGCGCCATCGCAAATGCCATGCGGGAGCCGACTCACAGAAAAGCGCCGCCATCACGCACAAGGCAAATGCGTCCCAAGAGACATCACTCTCATCATCAACCATAAACCGCTCCCAAGAAAGTTTCGTAAATGTCAATATGACCCGAATCAAGGATCATGCCCCGCACTTCTTCCAACGAGAGTACGAAGAAAGCCCGCAAGCTTCACGCTCACAAACAGAAGACCACCAATCAAAGGAAGCGAGATGGCCTCCACCTCCCGCCCTCCAATCAAAGCCCGAAAATCCTCAAAGGTGGGCACCATTTCATTGTAGGAGAAGCAATACACATGCCTCCTAACATTCCCGTAATCTTCGCGGCAGCCCGCAACAACTCCCAATCGTAGAACCAACTCCTTAAAAGACCAAATCGAGCAAAGACGAAACCTTACCTCGAAAACCCGTCTCTGATGCCTCATATGGCGCCGCATCCACGTTTTCAGCTGCTCAAGGAAGTGTGCTTGCCTCTCCTGCGAAAGCCTCGGCAAAATTCTAGGAACGTACGAAGAATCCATGGCAAAAATGGAGGTTCCTAGAGAAAGTGGGGAAGAAAGCTCGAAAATGGCTGCAAATGGGGAAATGGGGAAAGATCAGACACTGGAAAGCATTTATTTCCTTCCCAAAGCAAGGTTGGTACGTACGGACCTCTTTGCAACCTAGGGTCTCGTACGGACCTTATTGCATCTTGGCCCCACTTTCTCAAAGAACAAGACAACAACCACTGTTCTCGCAGACCTTGCTCCAAACCGCCCAAACATCGGCCAAAGCCATTCCGCAAACATACACTACCCACAAACGCACTCTCGCCTCACGTGGCATGCACAAAAATAAAAAATAATAGCAACAATTTCTAGGACAATTCCCTGAATCACAAAATGACATTACATCTTAAAATAAAATGCGTTTGCCATGCAAATACGAGTGTTTTATTACTGTGTACATCTAATGTCTCGTTGCTAAAAAAAGAAGATATGGAAAGAGGGAAAGCAAATGAACCCTAGTCGACTCTTCAAAGATCATCATCCTCACCAAGGTCCTCAAGCGAGAAGTCGGGCATCCCGGTGAACTCGCCGAGCCATATCCTCGTCATCGAGTACCGAGCCCGCCTGAAGGGCTAGTACTCAAAGTAATCGAAGGATCAAATCCGACGAAAGGATCGAAGAAAGAAGGCTCGACGAACCCTCACCCCGCGCATCCCGCCGAGGAAAGAATTGGTAAAGTGTTGCAGCTCCTCTGAGCTCCCGGTGGAGGAACATCTACGTAATGCCTCGAAGGCATCGGCGTGTACGCCGCACACGTCGCGAAGACCGGCAAGACATCTTCGACGCCATCTTCTTCGCGAAAGACCGCATCGCCACATAACGGCGGGTCAAGCATGTCAAAAGCCCTCCCAGGGACTCCGCACAAGCAAGCGCCCAAAGAAACGCTCAGCAATACAGTCATACTCAACAACAAAAAGAGAAAAAATACAAAAAAGATGCCAAGATGGAAAAGAGTAAGCACACTCACCGGTCTATCAGATCCACGCGGTAGGCGGCAGGAGTCGCTTCAGGGACTGCATGCACACCCTCCTCCTCGAGGAATCCCCACGAACATACGTAAAGTCCGGCCCGGGCACCGGAACCTCTGGGGACCCCGCGGACCAGCCTCCCTCTCCTCGCCAACACCCGCGGCGTCCTCAACTTCCTCCTCACGAAAGCTCCATCCTCCTCTCTATACAACACAAACTCATCGGCACTCACGCCGCCCAAATACCTCTCAAAATCCAACACATCCATATCCCGAGAATCAAGCATCCCAAAAGGAGGGTCCCTCGGAGCCAAGGGAAGCATGCCGGGCCATGTCTGCCGGAAGACCCGCTTTCTCCCAAATACATGACGCCGCAAGTCGGGCCCCGCAAAGATCTTCCGCCGCACCGTCACTGTGGGGAGCCCCCTCGAAATCATCGTCCTCATATCGAGCCCAAGGATACAAAACAAGCCTCTCCGGGCTATCTCTCTCCAAATGCTCCTGCACATCCCCGTAGGCGATGGTGAGCTTCTCCCTGCTGGTCCTCCTCCTCCTCGTCGGGCGTGCCCAGCCTAACATAGCGGGATACGCTGCTACGGCCCCAGGATCTCTATCCCACGGGAAGCACTGAAAAATCTCATAGAACCACACCTGTGACAAAAGCAGAAAAGGCTCAGTGCAAAAGAAAACGGAGAAATGACAAGTTGCTAAATCAAAAAAAAAACTCATACCTCCAAAGCAAAATCAAAACAAGCCAAGGAACTGGCCACACCCCGGCTAAACCGGCCCAAGGAGAAGTAGAGCTCGACCAAGCCCGCCTCGCCCCAAGAGATATCACAAACTCTCTCCAAATCAATCAAGCTCTCCAGCAGAGCGAAAGGAGCCGTAGTCGAGTGGTTCGAGAACAAAGTCTCGAAAAGCGCAAACCACAAGAAGGAGCACGCCAGCTGCTCCGCCGTCACCTGGCCGGTACCCAGAACATAGGCCCCAATACTGGCCGTGATCCTCATCTCAACATCACTGTACAACATGCCAAGACCCCTGCGAGGAACAGGCGCAAAGCCCAGCAGCTCAGTCAGCACATCCTCCGCAATCATATCTCGCCACCGCACCGGCCCTCCTTTGAAGGAAAGCCCGTGATAGCAAAGAAAGTCCATGGGCGTCATCGTCACCTCTCCCCGGCTCGGATGGAAGGTGTGGGTGGTATCCCACCGCACTCGTAAAGGCCAAGGAAGACGCTCTTGTTCTTCCCTCGTGGTCGAAACCCCGACCAAGAACTCCACGAACACGCCTGTGCCGAAGCGTAGACCAGCCTCCTGGGGCTCGGCCTACCATCCACAGAAATGTCCGGCATCCGCTGCCACAACTCAACAACAGCCTCGAGCGATCCCCGAGTCTTCATCTTCTTGGCCTTCCCAGTACGTCAGTCAAAGTACTTAATGCAAAATACCAAAAGAAAATCAAAGCACAAAAGACCGTCCCAACACGGCAAAGCACATATATCCCGTCACGAAACACGGCACATATTGCACATAATTTTTACATGCAACTCAAAACATGACATGCATTATACATAATTTTTCCATGCAGTCCGTCACAAAACACGGCACACACTGTACAAATTTTTTCAACAAAGGGATCAAGCACTACACGACACATTTTCAAAAGACCCGTCACAAAACACGGCACATATTGCACATACTTTCTCCACAAAGTCCGTCACCCAAGAACACGGCACACACTGCATAACACATTTTCAAAAGAAAAGTCCGTCCCTACACGGCACATACTTTCAGACAAAACCCGTCAGAAAACACGGCACATGTCACATTTTTTGTCCCTACATGACAATTTTTCCCCACATTGTACATACATAAAAATCATAATGTACAAAACACCAAAGCATGCAATTCATTAGAGAGGCACTTTATTTTCACAAATAAGAGCTAATCTACACGTTTCTGCACAAAATGCACATATTCACGATTTTTACATGCCCAATTTCAACAATTCATCAAGAATTCCACAAAAGGCATGGCAAATAACAAAAGCCCCAAAATGCGAAAAACTAAAACCTAGTTCTAGCATTCAAAAATTCAAGCAAGAAATCGAGACAAAATGGATTTCTTACCTCCCCGACGTTCCTAGAGCGACGATTGTGCACCTCCGGATTCGGATATAATACATCCGGGTTCTTCGAAGATGGAACAAAGGAGATCCAATTTCTTTGGAGCTCCATCCGTTGCTCGATCACTTCTTGACTGCGTTGTCGACGACCCCTCCGAGATCCTTCCGCCATTGCGAGCAATTCAAAGCGAAAAATGGAAGATTTTGGTGTAAAAATGGAGGTTTTCTCCTAGAGCTCTCTCGGATGCACGAACTGAAGAAGAAGAAGTGAAGGGGGCCTCGGGTTTTTAACCCAGTCAAAATCTGGGAACTGTAAAAAACCAACCTGGTCCGTACGGACCTCTTTGCATCCCAGGTTGGTCCGTACGGACCTTCTTGCAAGGGAGGGCCAAATTACTTTCCTGCCCTTATAATCTTTGCCCCTGGCTGTCCTAAGGCCTATTTCAGCAAATTCAGTGCAGTTTGATCCTTAACCAACGGCAATTCAATAACCGACCGTCAATGTAAGCCCGGACTTCGCCCACTCAACGGCAATTCAACCACCGGCCGTCAATGTAAGCCCGGACTTCGCCCACTCAACGGCAATTCAACAACCGGCCGTCAATGTAAGCCCGGACTTCGCCCACTCAACGGCAATTCAACCACCGGCCGTCAATGTAAGCCTGGACTTCGCCCACTCAACAACAATTCAACCACCGGCCGTCAATGTAAGCCCGGACTTCGCCCACTCAACGGCAATTCAACCACCGGCCATCAGTGTAAGCCCGGACTTCGCCCACTCAACGGCAATTCAAGAACCGGCCATCAGTGTAAGCCCGGATTTCGCCCACTCCAACGGCAACTCAAGCACCGGCCATCAAAGTAAGCCCGAGCTCCTTCCCCAGCAAGTCAAAAGGGAAGTCATACAAGACTACATATCCCCAGCACCGGCCGTCAATGTAAGCCCGGACTTCTCAAGGCACAAAACGCCTCCAAAACGCTCATCGACAACGCAAGCACCGGCCATCAAAGTAAGCCCGACGTCACCCTCTCAGCAGAAAAGGCCCCTACAAGACCACGATGATCCCCAACAGACGAACACCGGCGGCCATCGTAGGTCCAACCTTCTCCCCAGCGGACAAAGCCACAAGGCAATCACGCCTCACAAAAGGCCTTGCCAGGTTCATACTCCTGAACCAAGCTCCAACTTAAGTTCATACTCCTGAACTAAGTCTCAAATGCCAGGTTCATACTCCTGAACCAAGCTCCAACTTAAGTTCATACTCCTGAACTAAGTCTCAAACACTAGGTTCATACTCCTGAACCAAAACCCACAGTCAGAAGAAGACTCAAGTCTTCATACATGGCACAACCACATTCAGAAGACAACTCAAGTCTTCATACATGACACAACCGCAGCCAGAAGACGATTCAAGTCCTCACGCATGGCAAATCGCAGCCAGAAGACGACTCAAGTCCTCACGCATGGCAAACCGCAGCCAGAAGACGATTCAAGTCCTCACGCATGGCAAACCGCAGCCAGAAGACATTCAAGTCCTCACGCATGGCACAACCGCAGCCAGAAGACGATTCAAGTCCTCACGCATGGCAAAACCGCAGCCAGAAGACGACTCAAGTCCTCACGCATGGAAAACCGCAGCCAGAAAACGATTCAAGTCCTCATGCATGGCACAACCACATCCAGAAGACGATTCAAGTCCTCACGCATGGCAAACTGCAACCAGAAGACGATTCAAGTCTTCATACTATCTCCAGCCCGGAAGGCTTTAAACCACTCGGTCCGAAAGACCGTATAAACCTCTCACATCACTACCTCCAGCCCGGAAGGCTTTAAACCACTCGGTTCGGAAGACCATATAAACCTCCCAAATCACTATCTCCGGCCCGGAAGGCCTTAAACCACCCGATTAGTAAAATCGTAAAGTTTCCATCCCAGGACACCACCACGTCCTCACAATTGACCTCGGCGGTCACCACATCTTAGGACACCACCACGTTCTCACAATTGACCTTGGCGGTCACCACATCTTAGGACACCACCCCGTCCTTACCACTGACCTCGGCAGTCACACGATACTTCAGGGCACCATCACGCCCACATACACTCACAAATTCACGCCATCTGAACTACGACCAGGCTTGATTCCTGCCAGGGATACGTAGGAATCATATCACAGGGTCCAGCCATCGACCTATACGGTCACCCAGGACGCCGCAACGTCCTCACCATCGACCTATGCGGTCACACACCCAGGACACCACCACGTCTATACACAAAGTTTCACTCAGAGGACCCTCTCCATCCTCGTGCACCACAAACATTCACGCCATCTGAACTACGATTAGGCTTGATTCCCGCCAGGGATACGTAGGAATCCTATCACAGTGGTCCGGCCTAACCGACCTAAACGGTCACACAACAGACACCGCCACGTCCTCACCCTGACCTCCACGGTCACTTCCTCTACCAGCACGCGATCCAGATTAGGACCCTTATCTTATCAACGACCCCACTTCCTCCGTAAGTGACGTCGTTGAGGGGCTTCTGTAAGTACCCCAATCTGGAAAACCCTTTTTCGAGCACATAGGAAATACCGCAGACTCACAAACACAGTCTCGAAAACCTATGGCACTCAAAACCCTCAAAAAACCCTCAACCAAACCAAGGGAGGAGCCTTTCTGGGATAAAAAGGGACAAAAGGACCTTTTGGGAATTTTCAGGAAATTAGAAAAGCAAATAAGGTCCGTACGGACCTCTTTGTTGCAATAATTACTGAATCCCCTTAAAGTCCACCATATTCCCTCAAATCCCGGAGAAATCATTACCCCTCATGCATGGTTGGTCCGTACGGACCTCTTTGCATGCCAAGATGGTCCGTACGGACCTCTTTGCACAGGGGACACCATCATTCCAGAATATTCACAATTATCACATATTCCCTCAAATCGAGGAAAACTAAAATTCTGGATAACCTAGGAGGTCCGTACGGACCTCTTTGCATTTTTCTGGCACTATAAATAGAGGGCTCCCCCTCCCATTTTCAAACACTCCTCCCTCTTCTCTCTTCTTCCCCTAGCCTTCAGGCTCCCCTCTAAGACCCTTCGGGGCAATCTCGGACCCTTTCGGATCCTTCCGAGGCCTTCCGAGCTCCCTCGTGGTGCTTCGAAGCCTCCCCGAGCGCTCCCGCGATGCTCCCGCGCTGCCCCGAGGCACTCTCGAGGTACTCTGAGGCCCCTCGTGGTACTCCGAGGCCTTGCCTGGTCTTTCCAAGGTGTCCCGGCTCTTTCCGAGTCAAACCGGTAGCTTGAACGCACGCCGAAACTCTACCCGAGTGACTCCTGCCATCCCAACGCACGCCGAAACTCTGCCCGAGTAATCCCTGCGATCTCAACGCACGCCGAACCTCTGCCCAAACGCAGCCTACAATCTCAACTCATGCCGAAACTCTGTCCGCAGACACCGGCCCCTCCCGAAGCAATCCTGGTCCGTGCCGAAACTTCATTCCATCCTCAAACACTATTCCCCAGCGGAAGACAGACACGAACCAACATTGGTAAGGCTTCCTTCCATTACTATTTCAATACATTTAATACATAGTGTACAATGTAGACATCCGATACAACATGCATTTTTAAAAGCACACACACACACACAACATTTAAAGAATATTAGGGGTATCCGAAAGACTCATTTTTACGAGGTGACTCGGGTGAGCTCTAAGATTCTAATATTCTCTTCCCGAGGAGTCATCTGACCTCCGAACTCAAAATCTCATCACACAAAAACAGTTTATTATTATTTTTAAACTGATGCCCTTTTTCAATGTTTTGGGCTTAACAATAAAAACGGCGTGGCGACTCTACAAAGCAAAACACAGCGAGACACCTCCAACACGCTAAAGCGGAATAAGCCAGATGCCGGGGCGCGAACGCACGCCTCTCGGGATCCTAGAGGCAAACTTCCCGAAAAGCGACGAATGCAAGATGCACAGGGGCCTCCGCGCGCGAGCCGAATCCCGGGTAATTTCAGTGCCTCAAGATTATCAAGTGTGCACTTGGGCAGAGTTTCCGCGTGCGTTGGGATCGCAGGGATCATTCGGGCAGAGGTTCGGCGTGCGTTGGGATCGTCGGGATCGTTCGAGCAGAGGTTCGGTGTGCGTTGGGATTATCGATTTGGCTCGAAAAGGGCCGGAACGCCTCGAAAAAGACCAGGCAAGGCTTCGGAGTACCACGTGGGACCTCAGAATACCTCGAGAGTGCCTCGGGGCAACGCGGGAGCGTCTCGGGAGCGCTCAATAGGGCTTTGGAGCACTGCGAGGGAGCTCGAAAGGCCCCGAAAGGAACCAAAAGGGATCGGGAGTGCCCCTAGGGGGAAGAAGGGGAGCCTGAAGGCTTAGGGAGAGAGGAGAAGAGGGAGGTGTGAAAAATGAGGGAGGGGGAGCCCTCTATTTAGTAGGAGAAAAACTGCAAGAAGGTCCGTACGGACCTTCCATGAAATCCAGAAATTTGGTTTTCCCTGATTTGAGGGAATAATGTGGACTTTAAGAAGATTTTGTAATAATTGTGTCTGGATGCAAAGAGGTTCGTATGGACCTTTTAGCATGCAAAGAGGTCCGTACGGACCTTCCATGCTTTTCCAGATTTTGTAATTGTGATGGCAAGCTAGTTCTCGTCGAGAGCTTTCTAACCATATATGGCACGTCTCAATCGGAGTTCGTATGAAGGAGTTATGACCTCCGGAAGTTCGCCCTTGGTTTTTTCCGTATGCTTGGATGGAGAGCGATCCAGATTGGGGTACTTACAGTTATGTAATCGTCTTTATCATTTATTATAGAAACAGTTTATTTGGTTCATTATATGTTTACATGTTTATTATATTGAACTGCGTTTCTAGTTATTATGAATAACTAGTATAAGTTGGTAATGGATAATCATGGAGATGATTATATGCATGAGATGCACATTACACTTATGGGTACTTGCTAGAGAACAAGTACTGGACATGACCTACCGATGAGATTTATGACATGGTCAATAGTCATATGTGTCATGATTAAATCTCATGATAGTAGTGTCATTAAATCCTTTGTACCTGAGATTATCATCGTCTTCCACATGATGAACGTCGTGTTTGATGTAGTCTAACACTATCTTTAATAGGATAGCAATAAGGGCTATGTTGGCACGATTGGATTCATGTAGGGAAGAATGATAAGTCAAGATGGGATTTGTCCCTCTCTGTGTGTGAGAGATGTTTGCTTGGGCCCCTCGATGAATAGTGTTGATGAAATGTATGTCCATATTCAAGTGATTTGATAGAGATCAAATGCATTTGGATTATCAACATATTCGGAATCGAGAAAGCATTGAACGGTATAAGTTGACATGGACCATGACTCATGTTCAATTGGACATCGTGGACAAAGGGATTGTGACATTTAATCTATCAGGAAAATCAAGCTTTGATGTTATATTAATTGGATGGATATAATGGTTTGCTAGAAACCACTTATGTCTTGTGAGGTCGATATTTCGACTCACTACCAACATAAATATAATTCCTATTTGGGTCACATACAAAGAGCGAATTTAATTCTGGCTGAAAATTGGAATTTGGGATCTGAGGCTGTTGCACGGCCGTGCGCTATAATTTAGAGCGGCCGTGCAAGAGTTGCTGGCTGGAGCGGCCGTGCAAAAGTTGCACGGGCGTGCTTCAGTAAACTGCACGGCCGTGCATAGCGGCACTGAGAGTCCGTTTTGACTTTGGAAAAGGAGTATTTTTTCTAATTGTTAGGGTTACTTACCAAGTATAAATAAGATCTTTTACCCAGCCAATTAAGACACAATTTTTGGGTTTTTGAAAGGTGTTTCAATAATCGGAAGGATCATCTAGCAATCCAACAAGAAGTGTTCTTGGTTCGTTCCCGTGTGGATCACCATTAGAGGGAGGTTACTTTATCTCCTAAAGCTTGAAGACCTCCATTGTTGATTCATCACCAAAGGTAGAACAAGGAAGAAGAAGATCCAAGTTTCATCAACGGTTCAAACATTCGAAGGTTGTTCATAGATTCAAATAAGATTTGAATCTAAGATTCGTTTTCGAAAGATCAACATAATCGCATTAAGGTATGTAAATTCTATTTCATGGTTTTAACTATTCATGTTAGATGGATTAAAGGGCTAGGGTTTTGCTTGTTATTTCTAAGTCTTCCGCTGCGTTTGTAACCCCAAAACCCAACAACTCTTATGTTGTGTGTCTCCTTACCAATGTCATATGAGGGATTTGTAGATTCCTGCATTAATGGTAAGGATACAGTTACTTTGGAAGAGATTAAGAATAATCTAAATACAAGAAATCTGGGCCGCAAGGCAAGCGATTTATCTACAGAATCTCAGTCAGTAGGGTTGGTTGCAGAAGGCAATAGGGGCCAAGGTAGGAGAAACAAGGTTTCTTCTAAAAGGGGTCCAAGACCCGGAGATGTCTGCAGTTAATGCAAGGAAAAGGGGCATTGTAAACGTGAATCTCTAAGGTTGAATAAGAGCGAGCAATTTGGGTCTACTGCAGCTATGTCTGAAGACGATAAGGAAGACTATTCCCTAGTAATCGAAGAAGTCAAAGGTATGATAGATACATGTATTCTTGATTATGGGGCTTCTTATCACATGTGTTCGCGGAGAAAATGGTTTGTAATGTACGAGGAGACGGAAGGGGGTGATATTTATATTACTAACGGTTCTGTCTACAAGGTAGTTGGCATGGGTTTCATCAGGGTGCGAACTTTGGGTGATAAGTTTTGTACATTGAACAAGGTTAGAGATGTTCCTGAATTAACGAATAATCTGATATCGCTTAGTCGGCTTGATAAGATGGGATACAGTTTCAAACGTGAAGGTGGAGCAGTAAATGTCTGTAGGGGGGTAAATAAGGTTCTTTATACGTTCTACAAGGTTCTACGTTTTTGGGTTTGGGTGTCAAGCATCTTACAACATATGGTATGGTAGACACACATCTGAAGGAAGCATGTTGCATGGCTTCGTGTGGGGTGGTTGACAAACAGGTGGAGCAGCAAGTTAGTTAAGGTGGAGTTGAACTGAGCAAGCCATGGTTAGTAGGTCAACACACACAATTGGGAAGCGAGGAAGGAATCAAGTAAAATATACGTAATGTTGGGGATTCTACTGATATGGTCGCATCATTTGTTTGGGTTGACAAGATTCAATACCGACTAGATTTGCCCAGTTGTCGGTTGGGACAATTTTAAGTGTCTATTGCAGTGACACATTTGGGTGTCTTGGAGACACATTGGTGTGCTCGGCACAACATAGTTTGGGTGTCCAGGAGGATACATTTGGCTGTCAGGTAGACACGTTTGTTTACTTGTTGAATGGGCCTGATCATCTGTTGCAGCAAGTATTTTGGTGTTTGGCGTAACACGATTTGGGTGTCTAGGGAGATACAGTTTGGTTGTCCGTATGACAAGTTTGGTGTTTGGCATAACACATCTGAGGCAGAGGGGAATTCTGGTTTTGTGATCGGGAGGTAGGATGTAAAGGTGAATATTTGTTGGGTTTGATGCCATCTAATTTGGGAACAACTTATGGGATCGAGCAAAGGGTAAATGGGTAATTCCTGTAACAGCACCGAGGGAGCGACCGCGCCAGGCAAGGGGCGCAACCGCTCGATTTCTCTGAAATATTGGGGCGATCGTGTGGTGTCCGAACTGGGCTTGATCAGCTGCAGATTTTGTGCAGGATTAGAAAACCTTGCAGGGTTAGGAATATGTAGTATAAATAAGCCCTATTAACTATCATTTTTTATATTGTAATTTTTAGTGTGATAAAGATCAATAATTATAGGTTTTTAAAGGGTATTAGTGTCTCTCTGTTTCTCTAGATATAGGTTTTGCAAAGTTGTGAATTCTTGTAATAAAGAATTCGTGTATTAGATTATAGATTGTATTTGGTGACTACCAGTTGATAATAATATTTTTACCATTTGCCCGTATAAGTAGTTAAGTGGGTGAAACACGTATATCGTCGTTTTGTGTGATTGATTTATTTTCTGTTTTCTAAATAGATCCGTTATAAAAGAGGGTAAATATAGTAAATTTGAAAAATGCAAAGCGCCAATTTGTAAAAATTACAAAAGTTAGGAGGAGGGGAATGAACCTTCTTGATCACCTAGTTCCGCCTCTGTCTCATTATCAATATATAAACTCATTCTTGTGCACCTTTATATTGTGCAATATACACACTCATTATCGTGCACCTTTAAAACTGTGCAAGTTCTTATGCGACGAAGAGTACAAATTAATTTGTTATATTATAGATTAAAAGTTTACAATTTTACTGTGCTTGTAAATCAACATTTCAATATTTAGGGGGGGGGGGATTGTGTTTCTAAATTGACATTTAAATTTTAGGGTATATAGTTTAATATAACACTCCCTCCGTCCCTGAAAAATTGTCCCATTTGCCATTTTGACTTGTCCAAAAAAGTATGTCTCATTTCTAAACTTAGGCATGAATGTTAGTGCAACTCTACTAAGGTACAAAAAGGTGAAACTCTTAGGACAATCTTTTAGGAACGGAGGGAGTACAAGTTTACCAATTTTATTTCAGCATTTGCAAATTTTGATCATGTTAACGCCAATTCAGCACTTTTATGACATTTATGATGTCATTATGCCACATCGACAAATTTAATGATGAAAATAGTCAAAAACTTATAAAAAACGCGTTTTTCCTAAGCTTAACAAAAAACGTGTTTTTTCCGGCAAATCTCTCGTTCTCTCTCTAAACGCACGCAGCAGCTTGCTATTTCTCTCTCTAAGAGCCATCGCCATCTTCACCAACCATCCCTCTCCAATCGCCTTCTTCACCAACGCCGGCAACTCCCCAACCATCTTCTCCGGCCAAGACCAACGCCAATCATCCCTAAACCTCTACCTCCTTCAACCTTCCTCACCCCGATCCAAATCCCTCAGAACGACGACCTCTCCCACTCCCCCAATTTCAATTGACATCGCCAAGCTCCCTCACCAAATCACTCACCGGTGACCTCCATTGCCGCCCCAATCTTCACCTCAACCTAAACTCTTCCTCTCCACCCAAACCGAAATCGCAAACTCAGCTTTCCCCGATTCCAATTACGACCGCAATCCAACTCGTCGTCTTCTCACTCCGGCCCAAACAACGATCAATCCTCCTTGACCAGTTCGCCGGCGTTCCTTTGAATCGCCAGTTTTTGTTTTTTTGATGTGCCCGTTCCAGTTCAAACTAATGCCAGTTTTTGTTTTTTTGAGTGCCAGTTCATGTATAATCAAGTGCCCGTTGGTGTAAAATTGAGTGCCCGTTAGTGTATAATCAAGTGCCCGTTAGTGTATAATCAAGTGCCAGTCCATGTATTTTGGAGTGCCGCTAGTGTATAATAGAGTGCCGATATGAGTGTGTAATCGAGTGTCAATGTATTTTTGAATGCCGTTCTTGTAATTTTGAATGCCGAGTCCATTTTTTTTTTAATGCCGAGTTCATGTTTTTTTGAATATCGAAGAAAATAATTATCGTTGTTTTTGAGTGCCGGTATATGCATTTTTGAGTGCCGGTAAATGTGTTTTCAAATGCCATCCATGTATTTTTGAATGCCGGTGCTTGTATTTTTGAGAGCCAAAGAAAATATTAGTGTAACAAAGTGCCAGTGTTAGTGTAGCAGTGCCGGTGTGAATGTGAAGAGTGCCGGTTCATGTATTTAAAAGTGCCGTGTAAAAGTGTCGATTTCGGTTTAACAAAGTGCCGCACGGTTACACTTTGGCACTTTGTTAAACCGCTACGACACTTTTTCGCCGGCACTTTGTTACATATGTATCGGCACTTTGTCACACTGCGCGGTTGTTAAAACAGAACTTGCTTGCATAAACGAGGGAACCATTAATTACGAAAATGCCACCGTTTATTTTGAACATGGTTGCCAGTAATTACAAAATTGCCACCGTTTATTTTGAAAACACGTTTTTCCTTATCTTAAGAAAAAACTAGTTTTTTATAAGACCAACTCATGAAAATATTGATAGAAAGTGGGCGTAATAATTAAATAGTTACGGTGGTGACCAAAAGGAACATAAAAACAACTAGATGACCAATATGTAAAAAATACATGGGTCGGTGATGCATTTAGACATGCCTAGGATGAATGGAATTACTTACTATTGCTGTTTTGAAATGGATATCATAATTATTATTTTTTAACTTGATTCAACTTTCACTAAATTTTTACTTAATAAAATATTAAAATTTGATACCGATAGGGGTGCTGTAATTATTAATCAATAAAATTGTTAGAATTTTATGATTAGAATTTCATGATTTTAATTTTAATCAAGTTAATTAAAACATGATATTTGATGAGCCCGTACCTTCTGGACCGGGCCCACACTCGGTCTGGTCCAAGGAATCGGTGACGTGACACTCCCTAGACCGCTGAGGTGAAATCGCGGACAGATAAACCCCTGAGGTCAAAACCGCGTTCCTCCCCGCACCACCCTTCTCAAAGACCGGAGGGATCCTGACCGCTGGATTGGTGCCCGCAGGAGGTATGACCGCTCCATCCGTGCCCGCGTCATATACCTTTGACCGCGCCCAAGATGTTGACCGCGGGCTCATACCTGCCTCCCGGTTATCTTGCCTGCCTCCCGGTTAGTATCAAGCTTTACTGAGCAAGTTAGCTTACTGGCTCTGACATGAAAGTTGCCGGCTCCCCCATCACGCATTCAATGCGGCTCAGACAGGCGCCTACTATTCCATTTAATGCGCCAAGCCATATACACGGCTCATGTCCCTTTCAGTCATGCCCCATTGACAGTCAATGTTCCCTCCCTGACAGGGCCAATTAGCTGCAGACACGTGTATGCGGTCAAATACTAAAGTACCCTCTAGGGCTGATCTCATTGCTTACATCAACAAGCATCTCTCCATTGCCTATAAATAGAAGACCTTTGTCCCCTTAGGCAAGATAAGTTCCAAATATATTGAGTAAGCCATATTACTCTCAAACCCTAAACACTCACACACACTCAAGGTATTTAAAGTCTTATTTACTCAGTAATCTTACTCTCACACTCGAGGGTCTGAGTTGGATTAACATCCAACTTTGACCTTAACGGTGCTTCATTTGTGTTGTGTTATAGGTACCACAAACCACTAAAAATATCCAGCCAGATATCCTTGAACCGCTCTTGACCCTGAAAAGCTTGGCGTCATCAGTGGTTCCATTGCCGGGAATTAGTCATTTGTTTTTTCGTTAAAAATCTTTGTTTTCAGGCACACTTTGTGTTCTAAACAGCTGACTGTCAAAAGGCTCTTCTTTTCAGTCATTTTCTTCTTTTCCAAACATGTCTAAAATTTTGGAAAACGCAGGTCATTTAACCATGCATACGAATGACCAGGCCTCACCCTCCAATATCCGTAAAGACAAGCCTACTACCTCTATTTTTAACAGAATGGGGGCCCATTCTCAACCACAAAAACCCTCAGCTCAACGGGTTATACACCGGCTAACTGAGGAGGCACGAGCTGAAAAAGCTCAAGCTCTCTTAAACAATAGCCCAAAAACTCCCCAGGCTCCTATCAAAAACACCACCCTAAACACTCCACTCTCCCTGGAGCAAATGCTGAAGAGGCAGATCCTCGCCGTCAAATCCAAACTGGTCGCTGAGGCTATGGCCATCAATGACGCTCAAATGGAGATGTTTGAGATAGAGGCCAACGGCGGGCTTCAGTTCCCCCAAGGGTCACAGAGGTTCTCCCAACGAGCTCCCGCTAACTCGCTTGCTAGTCAAGCTAGGGGGGCAAACCGGGTTGAACCAACCCTTGATCGCGGACAGCTTGCCAGACGCAGTGTGGTGCATGTGGAGGATAGCGAGGAGGCTGGGGAAGAGGCCCAATCAAATCACCGTGCGAGGTCCAAAGCCAGACCTTTGGCTCCGGCCAAGGAGAAGGCCGTGACTCCACGGTCTAAAAAACAGAAGATTGATAATCAGAGCCCTGAATTTGTCGAATTTATGCAAAAGATGTGGGAGACCCACCAAAAGGCAAAATTTGAGTGTGGCCGCACCATGGACGCCTCTTCAACGACAAGATCGCGCGGCACCTATTCGAGGGGCAAGCCACCCGCATGGACACATATGATTGCTCCAAAAATGCCAAGAGCCATATGGGACGATTTGAGGGACAAATGGCTCTATTCTCCTCGGACGAGTCGGTGATGTGTAAAGCCTTGGCTGCAACTTTCACGGGCAAGGCCCTATCTTGGATGTTGGCTCTCAAACCCCGATCCATCCAATCTTTCAGTCAATTTAGAAACCTCTTTCTTAATGCCTTTGCTGGGGCCGGTGAGCCCGCTCGACCAAAGACAGATCTTGTCCGCATCAAGCAGGCCCCAAACGAAGCCACAAAAGATTACATATCCCGGTTCAGGAAGGTGAGCGAGGAGATTGTGGACTTAGAGGAGGGGGACATCAGACTCTGTTTTGAGGGCGGCCTCAGCTCCTCTTTCCTCAAAATGAATTTTGCCTTCAGCCGGCCAAAAATCGTAGAGGAAATGTATGGCCATTGCATCTGCTGAAGAGCCTAATGTGCCCGCTCCCGAGCTTCAAAGAAAAGAAAGGATAAGCCAAGTTCAGAGACTACCCTGCAGCCTCGCCCGCACCAACAACCAGGGCAAGAACCGAGGCCGTGGGTCGGATAAACTCTGGAAAACGGTGGATGAAACAGTTTATACCCCACTTACCGAGCCACGAGTGGTAATCATGAGAGCCTCAGACATTCCCCCTCCTCCCCCAATGTTCCGAAAATCAAATGAGAGAAGTAGGGCCAAGTTCTGTGAATATCACAATGACCACGGACATGGCACGGAAGGACCTACTTTCCACTTGAAGCGAATTCAAATTAAAGATAAAATCAACGACGGGGAGCTAACCAAATGGGTTAAAGGCAATAACAACGCCCCCAATAACAATAATCAACAGCGGGCACGAGGCACACGTGGCCCGGAGAGGAATGAGAGAGACAATTAGGATGACGATTTGGGGGATTATGACATTAATTTCATTGGCGAGGAGCCTCCCTCCAACAAACAACTCTCCATTCAGATTCGAACACTGGAGAAAGTTTTCTCAGTCCCTCCAATGGATCCTGAGGAAGAGCAAGAAATAGGGTTCAAAAAGAGTGAACTTGCCTCCTCCCTATTTCACTCTACTCAGCCCCTAACTATTCATATGAAAATCAACCGGGCCAACATACACTGTGTTTTAATTGATACAGGCGCGGCCAGGGATATACTCTACTACCACACGTTGGTAAGCATGAGAATGATCGAGGCTAACCTGACTCCTTATGCGGGCATGCTTGAGGGGTTCACTAATCACGCCGTGTGGGTAATGGGGACGATTGTGTTTGAAGTAACTATTGGGGAAAAACCCATGCAGAAGACGGCCAAAATTACATTCATGGTGGTCGATCTTCCTTCCCAGTACAATGCCATTCTCGGCGTAACTGCTCAGGCCGAATTAGGAATAGTTGCTTCCGTTCCCCACCAAAGGGTGAAATTTAACACCCCGGGCGGGGTTGCTACCATCAAGAATCAGCCCGAGAGATTTCTCCGAGCACTTGAGGAGAAGAGAAAAGCTAATAAAGGCCAGACGTCCTGCCCACAGATAGAGGGCGAGGACAAATTGAAAAAGAGAAAAGCCCTTGCACTGGTGCCGGCGCCCATTCCAATTGGCATGCTTTCTTTCCATACCACTAAGGTGGAGCTCAAGGCGAGCAGAAAATCAAAACAGTTGGCCCCTATAGAGGGAGGTTACATTGATAGGGGAATTGAGGAAAAGATTGACCGCGAGGTCATATACTCCATGGCAGCGCTGACCGGATCCCAGGTCAACCCCCCAACTATTGTCATTGATGACCCATCCTTTAAGAACATTCATCAAAAATCAAGGTACTTTTCCCCGGAGAAAGAAATTACGATCAAGAAAGAGGTGGAAAAATTGCTCAAAGCGGGGATAATAAAGGATATTTCCTACCCCAAATGGCTAGCAAATGTAGTAATGGTCAAAAATTCCAACGACAAATGGAGGATGTGTGTTGATTTCACCGATCTCAACAAGGCATGCCCCAAGGACTGCTTCCCTCTTTCTCGCATAGACAGATTGGTGGATTCAATAGCCGGTCACAGAGTATTGAGCTTCATTGATGCATACTCCGGCTACCATCAGATCCAGATGGCTCCTGAAGATGTCCGCTCCGTAGCTTTCATCGCTGCGGGCAAGACTTACTATTACACCATGATGCCCTTCGGGCTGAAAAATGCAGGAGCCACCTATCAGCGAATGGTCAATCTTGTCTTCAAAAACCAACTGGGCAGAAACCTTGAAGCCTACATTGATGACATGGTTATAAAAACAAAGGAAAACTCCTACGAGCTCGACGTGGAGGAAACCTTCCAGAACTTGCGCCGCAATAACATGAAACTAAACCCCCTGAAATGTGCTTTTGGGGTAAAGGCGGGCAAGTTCCTTGGATTCATGGTCAACCAGAGAGGAATAGAGGCTAATCCCGAAAAAATTCAAGCACTGCTGGACATGAAACCTCCTGCTTGCGTGAAGGATATGCAGAAACTCAATGGCCGCATCACCGCACTTGGCCGCTTCATCTCGCGGTCAGCAGAGAGATGCCTCCCCTTTTTCAAAACTCTAAAAGGGGGGAAGAGAGCAGACGAATTTACATGGAGTCATGACTGCCATCAAGCTTTTGAAGAAGTCAAAAAATACCTCGGGCAGCCCCCTCTACTCAGCAGCCCGGTGCTCGGGGAAGAACTTTTTCTGTTTTTAGCAGTTACTGATCTGGCAGTAGATGCTGTTCTTGTAAGGGAGGATAATAACTCCCAAAAACCAGTTTATTATGTATCTAAGGCATTGTCCGCCGTAGAAGGGCGTTATCTTAATATAGAGAAGTTAGCTTACGCCTTGCTTGTATCTGCTCGAAAATTAATAGCTTACTTTTCTGCACATCCTATAACTGTACTAACTGAGGCCCCGCTTAGAATGGTTTTACATAAACCAGAGTCCTCGAGGAGAATTCTTGCTTGGTCTATCGAACTCACCGAGTTCCGTATCACCTACTCCCGAGAAGGACAATCAAAGCGCAGTGCCTTAGCCGATTTTGTGGCGTAATCATCATTTAAATTGGCATGACAATGACCTTGGAAAGAGAAAGCAAACAGACCGTAGAAGCCCCTGATATAGCTCGAGCACCGAGATCGTACAAATGCGTCAAAGGAGCCGCCCGTAAGAAGTGTGGACTTTATTCGTGGGACGCTCGCAAGCAAGTTGATTAGCGGAGCGGCATACTCCCCGATCGCACCCTGCGGGGAGAAATTCAAAAGAGCCTTAAGATTCAAGTTCGAGGCATCAAACAACCAAGCTGAGTATGAAGCAATTATAGCGGGCATGGAACTTGCAAGAGACTTGGGAGTTCAAAATATTGAGATCAACAAAGTGACTCTCACTATAGTAAATCAAATTAGGGGGAGTATGATACAATCAACCCAAGCTAACCCAAGATCGCGGTCTTACAAAAACCCTCATAAAAATTTCACCTACTACGAACCGAACCAAGTCACGAGAGAGGATAACACCTGGAGGTCGACCTCCTCTCCGTAATAACCGATCAAGAAATCATAGACTTAGAGGCGATTGCCAAATAGAATTCACAGTAAAGACCCGCTATAGATCGGATTCGTAAAACAATATTGAGGATCAAGTAAGTGGACTCGGTAGATGAGATCAAGGATTACATCGAGAGGCACCCTCCCCGAGGATCCAAGCAAGGGCTAGGAGCCATTAGAATCGGTGTCCGCGAAATACCTCTTCCTCGATGGGGTACTTTTTTCGACGATCATTCACCAAGCCTTTGCTAAGATGTGTCAAAACTCACATGGTCACCAACTTACTCTATGAGGTTCATGAAGGAGTTTGTGGCGGACATCCAGGTGCTCGCACTCTCTCGGATAAGATCAAATTCCAAGGATTCTTTTGGCCTACAATGAGAAGAGATGCGCAAGAGTACGTAAGAAAGTGTGATAAGTGCCAAAGATTTGCGGACATCCCTAGACTACCATCAACAGAGCAAACTTTGGTTGTACCATTGTGGCCGTTTGATACGTGGGGGATTGATTTCATTGGACCATTCCCAACTGCTCGAGGAAGCATTAAATATGCCGTTGTGGCCGTGGATTACTTTACCAAGGGGACAGAAGCCAAGGGCTTAGCCACTATCTCCGAGGAGAATACCATCAATTTTGACCACGATCACATCTATTGCCGATTTGGGGTTCCACGAGAAATAATTTCTGACAATGGCACCCAATTCTCTGCAAAATTCACTGCTGAATGTGTGAGAATGAAGGTGCAACATTGTCAGTCCGCAGTCGCTTATCCTCAGGGAAATGTCCAAGCTGAGGCCGCGAACAAGCTAGTCCTGACCGCCCTAACGAAAAACTTGGAGGGACGAGTGAGGACGATGGTTGGACGAGCCTGCATCGCATCGTGGGTTGTCCGCACCACAATAAGAAATTCTACAGAGAAACTCCTTTCTCGCTCAACGTACTGGTCGAGGCAACGGCTCCAGCTGAGGTAGCCCTACTCTTCGTACAGTCACATACTTCGATGAGTCTCAAAACGAGGCAAATGTAAGGTGTGACTCTGGACGATCTCGAAGGAAAGAGAATGCGAAAATAAAAAAATGGTGAACTACAAGCGTAAGGCGAAGAAGCACCACGATAAAAGAGTAAATAGGAGGAGTTTTTCAGTTGGAGATTGGGTACTCAGAAATGTGGAAGTCCAAGGGACCCAACCTGGTTTCAACAAGTTGTCCCCGAAATGGGAGGGTCCATATGAGGTCACCAAAATAATCAAAGAGGGCACCTACATATTGCGAACAAAGGAAGGAAAAGAGCTCAAGCACGCTTGAAATAGCGTTCACCTTAGAAAGTACTTCTTTTAAAATCCTTGTAAATTTTTGAGGGAGTATAGACCCCTATATATATGAGTGAGAAGTTGCCATCAAATTTTAGTGCAAAACTGTTGTAACTTTATTCCCACCAGCCACAAAAGCTAGAGTGGATGCCCGCAAGCGGATGCCAGTGGGTCAAGGGCCAACAGATGAGCTCCTACCTACTGATGCGCAAAGATCCATTGAGATCCACAATCCTATATGTGTACAAAGGCCATTACGCCCGTACTCGATCGCGGGGAGGATACTCTGTCCTGCCCGCGTGACACCACTAAGAAAAAGTGGATATAGATGCAAGTGGGGACAAAGGCCAAAGCCCGGACCCACTAAGTGCGCGAAGGCCCTCGTTAGGGCTGTTACTCGCATGCCTGTATGTAACAAAGGCCTACATATAAGCCCGCTTACATGATCGCCACAAGACCCTCACAAAAAACTCTAAGGAGTTTTGAATAAAGGGTCAAAAAGCGTGAACCACCAATAAGTGAATACAGATGCCGGTAGGTTAAAGGGCCAATATGCTAAATATGCTCCTACCTACTGTTGCGTAGACTATAGCCTCACGGCCACACTCTACATGCCCTATGAAAGTAGCTTGCCTTGGCTGCTTTTGACTTACACCACGGCTCGCAAGGCTGGGAATAAGTGTAAATGGATGGGAGTGATCAAAAGAGTTTAACAAAGTCAAATAGACAAACCTGTGGTTATAGGCCTTAAAGTTTGCCACAAGGTCAAACAAACGCGGGCCACAGAGAAATAGGGCCGACTCTCACAAAAAAACCAAGAGGTTTTTTGAATAAAGAGTTAGGAAAACTTCAAAAACGCGGGCACAAAAATGTGGCCTAATACTAAGCCTTTAACCGCTAAGGAGAGTATAAAATTTAATTGTTAGTCAAAAACGCTCGGAAAAGTAAAAGGCAAAGAATGCAAGTACTAAGGTACTAAAATTGCCAAACACTTAAAATGTACTTCAAGGACGAGCAATTAAGATAGCAATCCGTAAAAGCAAGTAAGAAAATACCTCTTATTCATTAATAGAAAAATAGTTACAAAATCCTACAATCTATTACAAAGAAAAAGAAAAATCCTACACTAAAGGAGCCGAGTCCTCGGAAGCATCAAGAATCATATCCGTGGCCACTTTCGTGGTCGCCCATCCTTGGCCGCCGAGGCCGGGGTAGGAGAAGTGGAGACCGGTCACAGCGCATCCGTGATAGGGTCAAAAGGGGGCTCAAATGGAGACAGGATAGGAGCTGCCCACCGGGAAAAAGATCACCAATTGACGGTCCATTGGGAAAGCGCGGCAATGGCATCCCCGTAGGGTATCTCCTCGTCCCCAAATCTTAGGCCATCCACTTCGCCGATCGATCTCGCGGTCGTGACTTCACACAAGTGAGGCAAGGGAGGCCGCCGCACTCAGCCTCTAAACCCTTGACCTCCTCCTGAGAGGAACTAGCTGTGCTCCGGAGACACACGCATCGCAGCCACCAAGGAGCCTATTACGCCAACCGTCGAGCCGAATACTCCGCCCGTGGCAAAAAGTCAAGCTGCGTAGGCCGTGCAGGCAAAGGCTCATATCAGCACCTCCTTCGGCGGCCAAAGGGTCTTGAACTCCTGAGTTCTTAAACTCCTCCATGGCCTCCTCGCGAGCAACCTCGCAGCTTAGCCTCTCACCTCTAGCCGCCATAGGGGAGCAAATGCCGCGGACAAGCTCATCCACTTTGAGCCTCCAAGGTCACGGCCGCCTTGCGGCCTCCAGCCTGGCCGCAAGCTCGCCGTTCCGAGACTCCCACTGCCTTGTGCCCGCGGAGCTCATTCCGCTTTGGCCTTCTCCGCATCCTTCTCCACCTCCGTCAACCGCTAGAGAAGCCCTTTAGGTCGGCCTCTTTCACTTCTGAGGGCTTTCTCCTTTTCATCAAGGGAGGAGTTCAAGATCGCGACCTTCTCATGCCTTCCGATCCAGCTCACGGAGCTGCCCGCGAATATTTGTGTTGGCCTCAAGATCGCCTGACAAAGCCATCACAAAGACTCCAGCCTCAACACTTCTTATTCGCCGCAAGGGGAAAGAGAGTTAGAAAAGGTTCGTAAATTCAAAGCGTGAAACTATAAGGGCAGACAAGTTCAAACCTCAGTAAGGGCAATGCCTATATCACCCACCAGGGCAGAGGGATTCTCCTTGGCAGCTACATTTTTGTAAAAGTCTGGGGAGTAAAGCCGGTTGACAAGGCCGATCCCCACGGAGGAATTGTTGGCATTCCCCGGTGTAGATGTCCACCCGCAATGGCGGGCACCTCGCATGCCCTCTTCCTAACGGCCGTGGTCTCCTCACGAGTATTGAGGAGGCTACCGGGTAGGAGACCGAGCAGACATTGTGCCCCTACGAGGGGAGCTGGTGACAGAGCTCACAGAGGTAGCGGCGGCCCGGGAGGGGTGCATCCTCAACTTTCTGAAGCTTAGAGGCCCTCTGCCCCAAATCTCCTTCTCTCTCAATCCTCTTCCTGGGCTCCTGGTTGTGCCCTGAGGAGATGGTGCGATCAGGGGAGCTGGAGCGGATAGCATTGGCGGGGGGAGGCCCCTTTGGGGGTGGAGGCAAAAGTGTCCAGTAAGGACCACTTTGACCCGGCCAAAGTGTTACCATCTTTCCTCGTTAACCACAGTGCAAAAAGCTTCTTGCTCCGGACCGCTCCTGTGGCGCCTGTCCTCGCGGCAGCTCTTCTTTTTCGCGCCTCGCCGGGTTTCGGGCTTTCGGGCTCCTTAGCGCTCAAAGGAGGGGCCATCGAAGTTATACCTCTTCAGGTCTACTCGAAAGAAAAGAGAAAGGGTTAAAGACAATAAAAATTAAAGGCAAGAGAAATTTGCAACAGCTTTCATAAGGAGTCGAGACCAATTAGTTCCGAGGCTTGCATTCACCGCCCAAAGATGTGTCTTACAATGGGCCTCAACCGATAAAAACTCGTGCACCCTCCAATCGAGTCACGAGGCCGGGCCTCTATCTCTACTCTAGTGGGCATACGGGCGCCCTCCCTTCGAGGAGCCACCCCCCGAGTAGACGAGCAGGGGCGCAAACTAAACAATAGCGCCCACATCGTATACAGGCTCCACCCCATCACCGTTGTACTTGGCCAGATAGGTCTCCAGGCAACTCGCAGGGCTCCTGGAATGAGAGGGGTCGTGATAAATTTTGGCGGACACCTTCATCGGAACGGGATTGGAAGGTTTCGAGGAAGGGCCACCAAACTCTAGACTCTATGACCAAGATATCCCTCTCGGTTCCATTGGTCAAATTTATCGAGGGAGGAGAGAAGGTCCCAAGTGCAATAATTCTTAGCCATCGTGCCTCAGCTGCTACTGAGATCTGGTTCTGATAGTAGGCATAAAGCCCAGAAAGAGTTGGTTCATAGCCCAAGACCCTGCAAACGTTTATGAAGAAGACCAGGGCCCTAATGGCATTAGGAGTCAGGTGCATGGGGAGACAATTGTTGAACTCAAGAAAAAAATAGAAGAAAGGATCCAGGGGTACCCTCAAGCCATTCTCAAACTGGGCCCCATAGAAAACACAGTTATGTTATCCTCAAGCGACATCTGCTATAGTTTCTGGCCGCAGTTTTTCCTTATCTTTTATCTGAACGTGCCCAAGGGTGCGGACACGGAAGGCATTGGGATCAACATTGTAGTGGGTGTAAATATCCTCCTCCCAATCTATGGCAGCCACTTCCTTGGCTTTTCTCTTATGGCCACGGCCAGGATTTACCTCAACAGCTGGTCACTTGCCCCTACCTCGGGCAGGGGCCACCTCCCCGGAATCCTCCTCGAAGGCATCAACAATTTCTGTTGCCTTCTGGGCGGTGCCCGCAGCCATACGATCTCCCTCCCTGCTCACGGTCATCCTCCTCGGTCTCCGAGCTCACGGAGCCAAAGAGGCCAGTGGAGGAACCCCTTGAGTGGGCCACCTCAGGTTCATTTTGCCCGCCTCCGGTCACCTCAAAGTTAAGAGGCTCAAGCTTCTCACTGCTACTCAAATCGACCACACACACACTAGGGGCCCCGGGCACAACATCGGGAAAAACTGTCCTCAAGGGGAGAACATCCAAAGGATCACTCAGATCCCCGGTGCTCGGTGCCCGCATCTCACTTGTTTGATCAGGATCCATCAGTTCACACTTTTCCCACTCAACTATTACTTCGGGGATGCGAATCGCTCTCCTCACTAGTTCAACGGCGTTCAAAGCCTGATCTCTTTCGCGGTGAAACCTGCACAAAACCCCTATCACAAAATTTCTCAGCCTACTTGTATCCCCCAACACCAAAACTTCACCGTTCCTTTTAATCCTTTTTTCCTTGGCCTCCCACAATCGGGGTGGGACAAAGGGCCCCCATTGAGATTTTTCACAAAAATATTGGAAGCACTCCATGGATAACCTGAGCCAACCATGACCTACCTTCATAAATATTCCCCCTGTCCGTTTACAGACGGCAAAGGTATCTGGAGTGCTCCCATCTCCTAACTATATGGGACGGCGGGGTCCAAATTCACGGGTGGTCATTTTTGAAACCCAGAAAAGTAGAAAGAGATGAAGAAGAAGAAGAAAAATCAAAGTTACTTACGAAGGAAAGGATTGAAGTTGAATTCGAAGCAAGGAAACTCAAGGACGCAGCACAAATTTTCTCTCTCTAGCTAGTCGAAGGTTTGGAAACGGTAAAAGGGTTTGAGGAAGAAGGGTTTGGTATTTATAAGGCCTACCAATACGGGTTAAACCCGTTTGACCCGCATTAATTAGCCCACAAATCGCTCCTCGAACCGTGAACCGTCTCCAAACGTTTGAAATTTCGAAAATTCCGCCGGTTAGCATTTATTACCCCTCTTAGATGGCTGACACGTACCCTCCGTACGTACCACGCCCCGTCTTTTCATATGCCAAGGGGCCCACTTGCTAACCGAGAGGCAGAGCATGCAAGGGGCCACGTGTCTCCCATCTGTGCCTCCCGAATGTGCCTATAAGCACCGGAGGCAAAGCAACCACCAAGGAAAAACGCCAACACTAGTGCTCGCCAAAGTAGCGGTCTGATCCAACCGAGCTTAACTAGTTGCTCCTCGCTCAGACCATGAATAATCACACTTGAAGCTAGGGGCCATTGATGAGCCCGTACCTGTTGGACCGGGCCCACGCTCGGTCTGGTCCAAGGAACCGGTGACGTGGCATTCCCTAGACCGCTGAGGTGAAGACCGCGGACAGATAGACCCCTGAGGTCAAGACCGCGTTCCTCCCCGCATCACCCTTCTCAAAGATCGAAGGGATCCTGACCGCTGGATTGGTGCCCGCAGGAGGTATGACCGCTCCATACGTGCCCGCGTCATATACCTTTGACCGCGCCCAAGATGTTGACCGCGGGCTCATACCTGCCTCCCGGTTATCTCGCCTGCCTCCCGGTTAGTGTCAAGCCTTACTGAGCAAGTTAGCTTACTGGCTCTGACATGCAAGTTGCCGGCTCCCCCATCACGCATTCAATGCGGCTCAGACAGGCGCCTACTATTCCATTTAATGCGCCAATCCATATACACGGCTCATGTCCCTTTCAGCCATGCCCCATTGACAGTCAATGTTCTTTCCCTGACAGGGCCAATTAGCTGCGGACACGTGTATGCGGTCAAATACCAAAGTACCCTCTAGGGCTGATCTCATTGCTTACATCAACAAGCACCTCTCCATTGCCTATAAATAGAAGACCTTTGTCCCTTTGGGCAAGGTAAGTTTCAAATATATTAAGTAAGTCATATTACTCTCAAACCCTAAACACTCACACACACTCAAGGTATTCAAAGCCTTATTTACTCATTAATCTTACTCTCACACCCGAGGGCCTGAGTTGGATTAACATTCAACTTTGACCTTAACGGTGCTTCATTTGTGTTGTGTTATAGGTACCACAAACCACTAAAAATATTCAGCCAGATATCTTTGAACCGCTTCTGACCCTGAAAAACTTGGCGTCATCAATATTTATTTTGGAATAAATGTAATATATTTTTGCACATGTATGTACTGTACATATTTTTGAAATGCTCTTATTGCAAGGTAGCATATCTCTTGTGAATAATATGCCATAGCGTACTCTATCAAAATTTAGAAATAGATTAATGTTTATTTGGATTTGACAAATTTAGCAGCATATGTATGTACTCCCACCCTATCTATCCAAAAGTTAGTCTCACTTTTTTATTATTAAATTGAATCAACTTTGATAAATAATTTATGTTAATTTTAACATTATAATGAAAATTTATAATTTGTTATTGATAAAACATTGTAAATACTATTAATAACAAGTTTAAGATTTTTATTATAATGTCTTAAAGTATGAGATCAAACCTTAAAATCAATTGGTGTTAGGAGAGTGGCAAAGGATCTTTATTTATTATTGGATGAAATATCCCTCTTATTAAAATTACCTAGTAAGAGCACTAGTTTATCAATGTAGTAATATGCTTACTTGCAAGGATCGAATTCACAGGGACTAAAGTGAAACAAATATATTTTATTAATGTATTAAAGTAACCAAAAGAAGGGGTTTGATTGGTTTAATTATTAATCTAAGAAAGCAAAATAAAACAAGCAAATAAATCAAGAAATAAGGGATTCATGGTGATGATGGCCAAAATGGGCTTAGGCCCGTGATTTTTTTTTTTTTCCCGTGGTCTGGCCCATCAACTATACGGTACAGGCTTCGAAAAAAATATGGGTGACAGGCCGGGCTTAGCCCGCAAGCTTTCAAGCCTGTTTGACCCAAGTCCGTTTGACCCGTTTTTTTTTTTTTTTGAAATGTCCTTAATGTCCCCATATATATCCGTTAATAAATTCGTTGGAGGGGCATTTTGATCAAAATCAATTTCTGAAAATTTCCAAAAAAATAGTATTTACTAGTTAAATATTGTGTTAAGTAGTTAAAAAAAAAGTATTTACTTAATTGTTTTCCTTTAATTAAAAATTTATAATTATAAACTTTTATTTACTTAAGTTAATAAAAGTTTATAATTATACCTCTTAGAAAATATAATTAACATTATTGAGACTAAGTTGTTTTTTTATATAAAATTCTTTGTTTAATTCTAAAGAATTTTGTATTTTTTAAAATAATTTAAAGCATTTTCAGATTTTTTTTTAAAGGGTAAAATTCGTTTGGACCGTGGATCCTTGGATCCGGGCTATACGGGCGGGCCTCACCACCTCAAAACGGACGGGCAGGGTAAAGCTCGTTTGTCCGTTTGGCCCTTGATTGACAGGCCGGACCGGGTCGGGTTGTCCGTTTGGACATCATCAATTCATGGATTGTGGATCATAACAATTGTCACTTTATGCTTTTTATTTCATGTAAAAAGGATTCAATCTCATTCTTGGGTTCATTCACAAAATCATGAGTTGGGACAGTTTGGTGTGCGATTTGCAACTCAAATATTCTCTTTTTATTATACTCCAGTTACGTAAATATTGAAGAATCATGAAGATCAAAAGAATATAAGAACCTAGATTCATTCATTTCATTTACGTCCTCAATTAAATTTATTCTTCTCAACAAGGGTCAATGTATCTATGTCCGAGTTACTGTAAAACCACATCCATCAAATACCCCCAAACTTATCTTTTGTTCGTCCTCGAGTAAAACAAAACTAAAACAAAATAAAAACTAACTAACTAATTAAAACACATAAAATATTTTTGGATTGTTCGATTCATATAATAGGTTGTTGGCACAACAAGTCTCAAATCTTACAACAAACATAATCTACAAGCATTAACATGAACATGAGATTATATTTACATGGATGCATCTAACTTACAACTCTCCACCACATAATGAAAGATGAATGAATTATGGGAGATCATTGTTTACCAAAATAAGATAGTTTATAGGGTCACTTGTGTCATGCTCTAAATCAATAATGATAAGATGAAATTTCACAAGGACACTCATATGCATATTTAAACAAAACTGTCAACCCGGCTACTCTTTAGGGAATAAATATGGCTTTATGACTTCTAATGTATCGCAACAATCGCGGGCTATGTTCACGGTTACAAAAGAAGATAATGACATACGAAGTCAAGCAATTGAAACTAAGAAGTCTTCATCATACATCCTCCCTTTGAAATTTATCATTCCGTTCCATGCCAACCCATTGATTCAACCCCCAAACTTATAATTTTGCATACTTCACACTTGGGGTTGATCACCTTTCTTTCTTTGGTCACTTTCCACTTCAACATTAGAGAGGGCAAGGTTTTTTTTCTTTGCACATATATATCACGAAGAATGTGCATTCAATATTTTGCTCAAGCCCCTTTTTTCAATACATTGATAACCCTTTTCTTTCTTTTGATGACCATTTTTCACCCTTTATTTTCCAAACACCACCCAAACATTCCCCATCATTCCCTAGTTTCACTTTCTTGAAAATGTGATAAAATAGTGTATAAGTTAAAAGGGTAGGATAATGAGGGTACAAAAGAAGGCGAATGGTGGTCTAAGATAAACTCCCACGTGAGAGATTCCATTCTTTTTCAAGCTCAAAAGGGTTCTAGCGGAAATTTTTAAGAGTGACGATAAAGTTAAAGACACTACAAGAAAGTACACTATTTACGGGGCTCATATACGGCGGTGAACACGCGTCCGCCGTAAATAACTAATATATACGGCGGTATGCACAGCCGCCGTATATAACTAATATATACGGCGGACGCGTCCGCCTTAAATAAGTAATGTACGTACATTTAACATGTACGTATACGATATCGAAGTTATATACGGCGGTTGATACGCGTCCGCCTTAAATAATACCATTATTTACGGCGGTGTACAATATCCGCCGTAAATGTTATTAAATACCGGGAATCCCAAATTTCCCTATTCAGTTTCGCGGCAATCTCTCCCTCTCTTTCTCTCCTCCATAGCAGCTAGGGCAAGAAAACTCCATAGCTAGGGACGAAATTCCGACGCCGGTCACCATAATCAGGTAGGTATTTACTTTTAATTTTTTGGTTTTGTTCTTGGTCTTGGTTGGTCTCGTACTCAGCCTCTCTTTCTCTCCTAGATCTAGCGTACGTATCTCGCCTCTCTCTCTCCTCCACCCAAAATTGAGCTTTGATTTCTTCGATCAACAACAATCAGTATACATTTCTTTCCCCTTTTCTAATTTACTTTTGTCGGTTAATGATCCTGTTTCCAAATATCGTGCTCGCATATACTTATTGCCGATTCTATTCGCCCTATGTGCATTTTCCATATGTAGTCAGTAGTTATAATATTCCTTTCCGAAATCCTAACTCCGTGCATTTCCTTTGGCATATATATGACTTGTTTGGGAGAAAAAATATGTTTCCGGATTAATTGGCATGGGTTATTACTCGCATTTATTGGTAGAGATGGCCTTATCCAAAGTGAGACACCTAGAGTTGAAGGAATTGCCCTTGTACCATGGTGACTGGTTGTCTATTTTAGTAGCACTTATTGATTTTATAAAACCCTGGTTCTGTTTGGTATATTTATGTTTTAAAATATTTGCTCTTGATCAAGAGCATGTTTGAAACATTTCTCGACATTCATTTAGGGACGGAATGAGTAGTATTTACTATGTGTGACCAAAGTAAAGTGAGAATGATTTACTAAGTGCTTAAAGCTATCTCCTGTTATTCTTATTTAAATGTTAAACATTTTACCAAAGTAAAGTGGAGAAAAGGGATATTCTTATTTTTTTGAAATCGCAAGGGAGACGTCAATTATATTCCTACCAATATTAACCATTTTCAACCCAAACTAAGAACAACACATAACGAATGAATGTTGTCATAGGGTTATACTATATCATGAGAGAGAACGAATGAATTAGCTTCTCAATTAGGGGGGGGGCTTGTGAGAGAGAACGAATGAATGTTGTCATAGGGTTATACTATATCATGGGCCCAAGTTAGACTATGTTTGTTTATGAGTTTATTTTTATTCTAAAATTTGTGTCTCTCGGTCTTATATATAGGTTGTATTTTAACGTTAAAAATATCAAGTCAAGTCATATATGGACAAAAGTTGGATTGATTTGGATAATCGAATTTCAAATGAGTATTTGTCTGGGGTTGACAACTTTCTCGATTTTGCATTCTCAAAAAAGTCTCTGTTGTTAAAGAAATATATTGTCCTTGTAAAAAATGCGCAAATCGTTACCAAAAAGACCGTGCAACCGTGAGATCACATTGTATTGAAGTGGGATTTCAAAAAGATTACAAGAATTGGATTAGGCACGGGGAAGAGTACATTTCGGCGCGTAAGAATGATAGGACAACTGAAGATGGCATTAAAATTGAATTGGGCGTGCAAGATTGTATGAGGCGAATGGTACATGAAGGGATGGGTATACCGGATAGTAACCAGCCAGGAATTGAAGAAATCGTACAATCGCATGCATCCACCGCAAAGTTTCTTAGACTTTTGAGAGATGCCGATCAAGCCTTGTGGGAAGGGTGTGATAAGTTTACGTACTCTCATTTATTGTAGAACTTATGCACTGGAAGGCTAATTATCGAGTGACCGATAAGGGATTTACTTCTTTATTAAAAAAAAATTCATTAGTGGCATTGCCTCGCCGCCGAAAGTGCCAAGTTCCTATCGTGAGGCGTACAAGATGATCAGGATTTGGGTTTTAGTTATAAAACGTGGGACGCGTGCATTAATCATTGTATGTTGTTTCGAAATGAAACCGAAAAACTTACTAAATGTGAAATTTGTGGAGCCTCTAGATATAAGCAACAAGAAGAAGGGGGTAGCGGTGAAGGTGCGGAAACAAGTGGCAAGAATAAACTTCCCAAGCAGTGTAGCGATGAAGAAAGTATGGTATTTTCCCTTAAAGCCAAGGTTGCAAAGGTTGTATTGGTCATCTAAGACCGCGACACTCATGAGATGGCATGCCGAGAAAAGAATAGACGATGGTGTCTTTGAGGCATCCTGCACTCGTGCGTGGAAGGAATTCGATGAACGTTATCCATTATTTTCAAGTGAAATTCGAAATGTTAGATTGGGATTAGCATCTCGACGGATTTAATCCTTTCGTAACAATGACTATATCTCACAGTGCTTGGCCGGTTGTGCTTATGCCATACAATCTTCCACCTTGGTTATGCATGAAACAACCATATTTCTTCTTGTCAGTGCTTACTCAAGGCCCAAAAGGGCCGGGCAACAAGATAGATGTGTATCTCCAACCGTTAATTGATGAGTTGAAGGAATTGTGGGAAGATGGTATATCAACTTATGATGCATCAAGGAACGAGTTGTTTACTTTACGAGCTTCACTATTATGGACAATAAATGACTTTCCCGCATATGCAATGTTGTCTCGGATGGAGCACTAAAGGTGAATATGCTTGCCCTTGTTGCAATGTGAGACCTCAAGCACGATGGTTGGATCATGGTGGCAAGTATTGTTATATTGGTCATCGACGCTTCTTGCCTAGGAGTCATGCTTTTCGTAAGGATAAATGCTCTTTTGATGGTACTCATGAAGTGAGAGATAAGCCCAAGTTATTGTTTGGAACAAAATTGCTTAAACAAGTTGAAAATATGGAAACAGAGTATAAAATAGAAGATGTTATTAAAAAGAGGAAAAGAGAAGAGGGTGAGAAGCAACAAGCCAAGTTGGAGAAAAGAAAGGTTCCTAAGTTGTGTCACAATTGGAAAAAGAGGATTATCTTCTTTGAGTTGCCATATTGGGCAAATAATCATGTTCGTCATAATCTTGATGTTATGCACATTGAAAAAAATGTGTGTGATAATGTGCTACATACTCTGTTAGGTACTGGGAAATCAAAAGATAATGATAAAGCAAGAAAAGACCTAAAAGAGATGAACATTCGGAAACCATTGCATCTACAAAAGCTTCCATCCGGGCAAAGATATTATGCCTCCGGCTCGGTTTACAATGAGTAAGAAGCATAAAGACACATTTTTGAAAGTTCTAAAGGGAGTCAAAGTCCCTGATGGCTACTCGTCAAACATATCTCGTTGTGTACATCTAGAGGAAAGAGCTATTTGGGGTCTTAAGAGCCATGATAGTCATATTTTGCTCCAACAACTACTCCCTTTAGCTGTTCGAAAAGCGTTGCCTACTTCTGTTGTAAAAGCCATCATTGAGTTGGCAAATTTCTTTAGGCAATTATCCTCAAAGGTGAATACACTTGCTGATCTCGAAAAGATACAAGATCGGATGGCCGTCACACTATGCGCTCTCGAGAAAATATTCCCACAAGCTTTCTTTGATGTTATGGAGCACTTGCCGGTGCATTTAGCCGAGGAGGCCTTGCTAGCAGGCCCCCAATACAATTTCGTTGGATGTATCCGGTAGAGAGGTACATCCATATTAAATTTACTTTGAAAAAAGTTAAATTCCTTTTTACATCTGCTTTAGCATAAGTAAATGTTTTTGTAGGTTTCTACTTACATTAAAATTATATGTTCGAAATCGAGCCCATCCCGAGGCCTCCATAGCTAAGGCAATTGTGGCTGAAGAATGCATGACTTTTTGTACGCAATATTTGGATGACATTGAGACAAAGTCCAATCGTCCTAGAAGAAATGATGATGAAGGTGATGAGTTAGGCCGCTTTGTAGGAAAAGAAGAGGTAATTACCCTTGATTACATCACACGAGTACAAGCGCATAGATATGTGCTTTTCAATACTGAAGATGTTGAACAATACCTAGAGTAAGTGATTCCTTACATGAGGCTTACATTCCTTATATCTTTTATATTTCAAATTAATACTTAATTCATATTTTCAATGCTCGTAATGCATCGTGTACATTTGAGGGAGACACTACCTCGTAATCAACGACATCTTATAGAGAAAGAACATAATGATAAGTTTGTTAGCTGGTTTAAGGATTATGTAAGTATGAAACCACCTTCATATGATAGTTTCAATTTATCGTTTTAAATATTTTCTTATTAAATTTTGTTTTTTATAAAAGGTATGCACGACGAAAGATGTAGTGCCCGAAAGAATTACGAGTCTTGCATTGGGTCCTCATATGGATGCGAGGCGGTATAAGTCTTACATAATAAATGGTTTTCGATTTCGAGTGAAGGATGTCGATAGACGGAGGAAAACTCAAAATAGTGGAGTCATCTTTGAATGCAAGTGTGACAAGTTTTGCAAGCCGAAAGAATAATAATCCCATTGTAGGGGATGTTAACTTCTACGGGGAGTTGATTGAGATCCTTGAAATTCGTTATAGCAACTCAATAAGATTTGTATTGTTTAAATGTGATTGGGTTGATAACCGGACAGGCAAGATGGAAGATGAGCAAAAATTTACTCTTGTAAACTTCAATCACAAGTTGTATAAGGATAATCGAGTTCGTGATGAACCATTCATATTAGCATCTCAAGCTGAGCAAGTTTGGTATGTTAAAGATCCTATAGAAAGTGATTGGAAAGTTGTGATGAGGATTACACCAAGAGATAGTTTTGACATATATTCAAATGATGATAAACAAGTTTCAGATTCGATTCCACAATTGGTACCATTTTGCTCACAAAATCTGGATGAAAGTGTTGCTAACGAAGAAGCATCGTGGGTGCGAGAGGGAGTTGATGGGGTCGAGATTGAAACTACTAATATCAATGACCTAGATGTTGATATGACCGATAATGATGATGTTGATATGGCCGATAATGATGATGATTAGTTTGAGTAGTATTTGTTTAGATCTTATTTGCTTACTAATTACTAAGACAATGTTATTACTTAAGTTTCATGTTTCAATCAAACTTGTTATTTTTGTATGGTTGAATATTAATATTGTTACTTCTATATAATATGTATTTGTTTAGGTCTTATGTGCTTACTATTTACTAAGACAATGTTATTACTAAAATTTGTGTCTCTCCGTCTTATATATAGGTGGTTTTTGGGTTGATATTTTTGTTCGGAGATGTGAGGCATTTTCCCTTACCAAAAAGGGAAACATATCAATTGGGGGGATGATCACATTGATTGCTCAAGCTTGTGTGGGTGAACCAAAACCCGAGGCGATGAGATTGATGGGGGGCACGAGTTTTTATTCTGGAGACTGGCTAGTGCAGTATGACAAGTTTGTGAGGGACCGGAGGGCGACAGATAACAGGTCTTTATTGTTTGAATATGGTACTCCCAGGAGGACGGTCCGTTGCAGGGTAGGGGCCACGTTTCTGAGTGGTGAACAGGCCAGGCATTGGCGTATGCCCGGTGTTGATGATCAAATGGATCCCGTTGATGAGGAGGATGATGAGGAGCAGGAAGAGGAGGATCAGGAGAGACAGGGTGGTCAGGAAGGAGAGCAGAACCGTAACCGGCAGGGTTCTTTTGATCATGGGATACCATGAGGGCATTTTTGGAGGAGCAGAGCGATCAAGGATCGCTCGGGAGCAAGAGCCGACATGCTTTGGAGGATGCTAGATGGGGGAGGTTATCGCTCGGGAGCAGTCGACGGACTTTAGAGGATGCTAGATGGGGAGGTGCGGGATCGTTTTGAGGGGTTGGAAGATGAAACCGGCATTTTGGGAGCCCGATATACGCACTGGAGGCTTGGGCGATGCGACAGAGCCCGGAGTTACGAGCCGTTTCGAGAGGATTATTTGACTACGATGCATTCGAGAGCCACTGCTCGTGCACAGCGGCATTCTTCCCGTCGGACCTACTATCGTGACAAACCTCCGGCTCTCATCGGTGATGTTATTATTGTGATGTTATTATTAATGTTTCATGTTTCAATCAAACTTGTTATTTTGTATGGTTGAATATTAATATTGTTAATTGTAATATGTATTTGTTTAGATCTTATTTGCTTACTATTACTAAGACAATGTTATTACTTATGTTTCATATTTCAATCAAACTTGTTATTTTGTATGGTTGAATTGAATATTAATATTGTTAATTGTAATATGTATTTGTTTTGCTTCTTTTGATCAAACTCTTATTTCCTACAGGATCTTGTTGCAGCAGCTCTTACTTTCTACCTCCGTCATCTGCTTCTCTAGGTATTCCTTTGATGCCTGTAGAAATTTGAATATATTAAATGAATATCCAATTTTTATTTTGGAATGTCCCCGCCCCGCTTCCCCACCGATTTGGTACCATGGGAGCCCCACCCCGTACTATTTTATACTTTTTCTGTATCAAGCAAGGCTTGCCCTATAGTGTTGTTGTTGTTCCTTGTTGTTGTTGTTGTTGTTCCCCCAGCCCCGCTTTCCCACCGATTTGGTACCCACGAAGCATGTTCCTTCTTGCATGTTGTTGTTGTATTTGTGATGTGAATGCCATGTTAAAGTGTAGTAATAACTAAAATTGCTTTAATTAACCCGTTATCAGTCATCATTCATAGAGAGGTTGAATGCACTCTGATTTTATGAGTCAACTATAGGAATTACAATTGAAATGGTGAAGGCTTCCCCGTAGGTCCGTTTTAAAATGGTGAAGGCTTCCAAATATTTTCTTTTAAAAAAAAAAAAAAGATTATCTACCCACCACTTAATGCATGTTATTTTAATTTAGGAATGAATTGTTGCTATTTCTTCATATTTCTTGTTGTTCACGGTAAGTTATGAATGAATTATGGCTTCCAAGTCCAAAAATCGTTTCTTATGATTGAATTTCAATTTTCTCTTAAATCTTTACTATGCACCTCATGTGCATGAAGTCCGCGCCTTGCCTTTCGCCTCGCACCTGAGGCTCTAGCAGGTCTGCGTCTAGCTGCGCTTCTTGGCATAAACTCTACATGAATTACTCTTCCGGTTAGAATGGTAAACAACATTACAAAATGGAGGCTCTCCCCTCGAGCCTAATGAGCCCAAGCCAGACCCTATGGCTGAGATCGTTTTGAGCTAAAGTATAACGATTGTTAGCCTACCGGCAAAGTTATTGATGTTCAGATGGCTTGATCTTAAAACTGGCCTGATCTTAGGCTTGATTAGGCTCATACTTACATATTCAAGCGGTGCAAGTCTTTGCTCAGCTGATCTTGAGTCATATAACGATTATTAACCAAATGAGGGCTTGTTGATGTAGTGTATTTGCAAGAAACAAGAATGCAGGATACAGTTACTTAACTAAATGTTTAAATTGTTATATGTGAGGGCTACTCTCTTCTCAAAAAGAAAAATTGAGTAGCATTTGACCAGTGGAACTTTCAATATTGTACTTTGCTATACTATATATCTTTTAAATTGCATTAAAGTGTTACATGAATTTGGAAATATTTTCTTCCTCTAAATATTTCTTTTTTTTTAAAACGGACCTACGGGGAAGCCTTTATCTAAATATTTTCTTCCTCTCTTTTTTCTTTTTTTTTTATTAAAATGGTGAAGGCTTCCATTTTCTTTTTCATGTTTTGTACTCTACATGAATTTGGAAGAAACATAAATCTGCCCAAACTAAAGATTTCATTATAGTATTGTGAAACTATATTTGAGCATGGTGATAAAGTATGGGTTTTATCTCAAAATTATTTGACATGTTTGACTAATTAAACTCATCCAAATCTGAATTGGTCACCTATCATTTACGCTATTAGACAAGCTATTTCAGTGATGTTGTTTTTTCTTTATTGCCTTGTTGTTGTTTTCATTCTTTGTTGTTGTTTACATTCACTGTTGTTCATGTTCTTTATTCTTTGTTGAGTGTTGATGTTCTTTGTTGTTGTTTCTTTGTTCTTTATTCTTTATTCTTTGTTTGTTATTCTTTGTTGTTCTTTTCTCGTTGTTGTTGTTTCTTCTTTGTTGTTCATGTTGTTGTTGCCTTATAATTCCCAGGTCTCTGTTGCTGTTGCATTCTTTGTGAATGCAAAATTGTGTGTTGTTTGAATTCTTAATGGTGCAATGGATTCTACGAAAATTGTTATCCATACATATACATATATGTAGACGCCTACATTTTTTTTTGTAAGATAACATGTTAGTGAATACAAAATCACAAAAATAAGCTGATTTTCATATGCATTTTTTTTGGGACGAAGTAGAGTGTATTTTAACTTTTCATATGCATACATCATGGCCATGGTGATGTTCACTCTCTTCTTTGAAGTTAACCCAATTATTTTTAGTAGAGAACTATAAGCGTGGTAAATTGTAATGCTTTGTGAGATCAAGAGATTATTATCACTCTCAACATGCATAATGGAAGTATTATTTATAGAGCAAAAGAAATGTAGATTTGGTTCTGTACATGTGCTCGTGAATGCAAGTTCTATATACTTGTTGTTTTATTATTATCTAGGCATTTTATAGGTCTTATACATGATACATAAGACCTATAATAAATTTATAGGTCTTATACATATATTATAAGACTGTTTTTTTGGGTCCTTTACTTGGTTTATCCAATTTTTGTGCTATAATTGAATTGTCATATGACAGATATGCCGCCAAAGAAAAATTTATTACTGTGTCGTGGCTCGAACCCTAAAGGAAGAGAGGCGGCAAAACCAACCCCAAATGGGGTAAAGAGAGATTGAACATAATATGGAATAATTATGGTCAACCAGTTGGTGGGAAAATGGCCAAATTAGCTACTCAGATAGGAATTTTTGCTAAAAATGGGGAACATTTCCCATTAACTAGAGAGTGGTCTCAGATGGACCATGAGTGCATAAATAACGTATGGAATGACGTTCTGGTAAGTTGTAATCCATATTTCTTACATAAATCTCTAGTACGTAGTCAAAAGTCTTATGATTCTCTAACAATTGTTTTTTTCTTTGTTGAATTGTGTATATAGGAAAATACAAATGCTCCTCCGGAGTATTACCCTTATGGTTCTTTCTCTCGGTAAAGCGTGGCGTGACTGGAAATACCAGGTGAGACAAGCATATAATAAGTATTACTCTGTTATGACTTTGTTATGAATATTGACTCGATTATGAATATTACTCGGTTGAAATCTCATTATAAGATGTATGAATCCGACCAAGACGCATTGGCTCACCCACCCAGTGGGTGCGTTTGCGGATCAATGAAATTTGCGCTTGTTGCGATGTGGGGTACGAACAAGGCTCGGGTATATTTCAAATTAATCTCAATCTATTATCGTGAATGTCTTATATAAGTAGTCAAATTAATACTAATATTATCTTTTTTTTCCAGAAATATCAGAAACAAATAAATTGAATTGAGAAAAGCAATCGTGCCTGAATAGGACCGGAAAAACGTCCCATCCCAAAGTCATCAAAGAGGTTTGTCATCGTTCAATCTAGTTCTCAGTTGTCAATTCAATTAATGTTTCTTTTTGTATCGTATATAAATATATTTTTTTGGTCAAATGATTCTATTATAAATTGTAGAGAGACGACAAGGGTTTACCAACTGATCGCGTAAGCATTTTCATACATACGCGCACGGGCAAAACACCCACAGATTAAGAAACCACTCAAATGATTGTAAGTTAAAGTTTCAACCTTTTCTGTTTCGCTTTGTTATTCTATAGAATACTTTTTCATTTCTAACTTCATTTTCATAATATTAATTAAAGTTAAAACATTTATATTGAACATGTTGTTTTTGTTACAAGAAACGCTTAATGATGCAATTGAGGAGCTGCAGAGGAGCAACAAAACTCTCCCACGGCGCGTGAAAATATTTTTGTTGGTATGATGGGCCCTGATGACCACGGGAGAGTGCGATGTATGGGAGGCGGTCTTAACAAAACTAAGGTGTTTGATAAATCCCCAACTTCTCAGACAGCTGTATTGGAGGCGGTGGCGGGGGTCGAGCGAGATTTTGAAAGGCAACTTCAGGAGGAACGCCGACAAAATGAGGAGGAACGCCGACGCTACAACAACAACTTCAAGAGCGCTACAACAACAACTTCGGGAGGAACGCCGACGCTACAACAACAAATTGATGAATTGAAACGTTGTTGGATGGAACGACGTGGAAATGACGGTAATGAATAGGTGTTATGGATTTTAGACATTGTGTATTTTGGATACATTCAACAACTAATAACTTTTTTGTATAATGATTATTATGTTTGGATACATTCAACATTAATTGTGTTAATATGTAGATTGTAAATATTGATTGCATTTGTGTATTTTTGGTTATATACGGGTTTTATTTGTGTGTGTACAAAGTTGAATTTGGTTTTTGTGAATATATTTTTGGGGGAAAATTAATTATACAAAGCTGGGAAAAAAAAAATAGGCTTATTTACGGCGGTGACTAAATCCGCCGTATAAAGCTGGGGACGACTCGTGCCCAAAGGGGGGACGAGGGAACCAGTAGGGGGTGTAAATGGTACGACTCGTGCCATGGTGGACGAGTCGTCCCTATTAAGGTATTTACGGCGGCGACTAAATCCGCCGTATAAAATGGCTTGGACGACTCGTCTACAAAGGGGGGACGAGGGAACCTGGTGGGGGTGCAATTGGGACGACTCGTTACGGAGAGGACGACTCGTCTCTTATTTACGGCGGTTACATATACCGCCGTATAAAGATCACCAAAATACGCCATAATATACGTATGTATTTCATTTATATACGGCGGTGGTAAATCCGCCGTATATAGTATTTACGGCGGTGATCCCGCCGTATATAGTATTTACGGCGATGATTTATACGGGGGTCTATTTACGGCGGCTAGTCCGCCGTAAATACTATATACGGCGGGGCGCGTGGTATTTAAGGCGGATTTTAACCGCCGTAAATAAGCCTGTTTCTTGTAGTGAGACTCACAAATAGGGTTCAAAGAAAATAGCCAAATATCACTTCCTGAATAGCCCAATTGACGTGTTATTGACAACCATGCAAACATATTCTAGGGACCCCGAGAATGCCAAAGTGATCCTATAAAGGTCTCCTAAATTGGTAACAATGATAAAAAAAAAAAGCATGGAAGTGAAAGGTGGAGTAATCGTACTTTACATGTTGCAATGCAATTATATCCCCATATTTATAATAACACTTGTGATTTTAAAATTAAAACACTCTCAAATCATCATCGACTTTAGCCAAAATCCCAAAATATGAAAAGAATAAAATTTTTAATTTTTTCTATTTTTTTGGAGGATGACACTATATACACTCCCCTATAAATCCACAAACTCGGAGAGATATCTACCCCAAACTCAAAATATGATATGTCCTCATATCAAAGAGAACTAAAACATGCATTGGGTTCAAAGGATAACATGACACAACAAAACAAAATAAATAAAGCAAATAAAACGTACCTACTTGGGTTGCCTCCCAATAAGCGTATTTATATAAGGTCGTTAGCCCGATCGTTGCTCACGTTTGGACTTCACTTTTCGTCCTTTGGCTCACTTCATGGTTTCGCGGGTCCTTATTTTCAGTTCATGCCCCATATATATTCCTCGAGCTTTGATATTATTTTGTGCCCAAGGGAATTTTTGACGTTTCAGCTTTTTGGGCTCCTCCTCTTTCAATCCTTCGTCACTTTCTTCACCCTCAAAAACAGGGAGAGGTACAAGAATGATGGAGACTTTCACGCTTTCAATGGGATGGATAAGGTCTTCATTAAGGCATTGTTTGTCAATTTGGTCGTGCCCAACCTCATCAACATTAACGCCCTCATCATCTTTTAATTTCTCTTTCACCCCATCTTCTTTACAATCAGTAACTTGTGCTTCCAACCTACCTATGGTTGCACCTACTTGTTATTGTTGTTGACGATTTTCCTCCTTCAATTGACGATTTTCCTCCTTCAATCTTGTCAAAGCCTCTTCCCATGATAGCTTTTTAGGTTGCGGTGAATCATTATAATATGGCTCATAATTGTACCATGCCCGACATGAGTGATTTCTCCTCCCTTGTGTACAACAATTAGGGGAATAATCATATTGTGGTTGTCATGGATGGAACGAACTCCTTTCTTGTAGGGGCGAGCAGGAAAATCGAAAAACCGAAAAAAAACCGGACCGAACCGAAAAAATCGGAACCGAAAAACCAAACCGATCACTTAATGGTTTGGTGTGGTTTTTTAAAACTCAAAAACCGACCGGTTTGGTTTTGATTTTATATAAATAAACCGGAAAAAAAATCGGACCGAACCGAAATTAATTTAACGCCGTCGTTTAATATACCCCATATATAATCGCTTTCTCTGTTTTTCTCTCATTCTCATTCGACGTTGTTCACATTTCACGATCCCTCATAGCGGCGACAGACCTAACCCTAAAATCAAGCGGCAATCTATCTCTTGCCGTTGCCCGTTGCCGTTGTCGTTCCGTTGTTACGTGAGAGCCATCGCCGACCACCACTCTTCCTAGTAAGCTTGAATGTTCATACGATTTCATCAATAAAGTTTTATTTCGTTGAATTTTATTTCGGGTTTATGCAATGAATCGATCAATCGAATTAGATTGATCGATTTCATACGATTTCATACGATTTCATCAATATTTTTTCTAAATGATTCGAAATTAGGGCTTTTTTAGGGTTCTGTAAGTTTTATTTGTTCTGTGTTTTCTCAATCGAATTAGATTGATCGATTTCATACGATTTCATCAATATTTTTTCTAAATGATTTCGAAATTAGGGCTTTTTTAGGGTTCTGTAAGTTTTATTTGTTCTGTGTTTTCTCAATTATTTGCTATATTGATTCAAATAATGTATGCTTCTGTCGATGGAACCCATTAATGTTGAGACCGAGGAAGAAAGCGAGAAGAAAGAGATGCATGTGCTGTTGCTGAAGAAAAAGATGGAAATGTGAGGGCTGATGATGAGAAGGGGAAAGGTCATACAAGAGCTAGAAGATCAATGGTATGGGATCATTTCACTTAGCTGTTTGGATAGTTCAGTTGCATCCTCATCTAGCACCTTTGTTGTAGCTTTCTTTCCTCTAGACAATGCTGCTTCACTTTATTGCTTACGTTTTGATATAAATGCTCTCAGGACAGCAATAGAAATATCTCTGTTGTTAACCTGGTATTTGAAGTTTCAATTTCAGAGACAATTTGTTTCCATCTGCAATCTTGTTGCCCCCATCTGAACTGTTTATTTCATTTCTTTTAATGTTTTTCCTGCATTATACTTTTTAGTGATACAACAACAACAGCCTATTCTTATGAGATGAGCGTTTATGAGATGAGCGCACTGGTCAATACCTCAAAAGCAAGAAAGACTTATAGATCAATTCAGAAAATATCATGGAGAATATATATTTCTGAGTTCACATTTAGCTTATTCACCTGATTGCTCTTGGAAGACATCAAGAGAATAAAAAAGAAAATTTCCATTTTTTCAAGTTTAGTTAGTAAATCCATCACAGGTCAGACACAAGGAGAATGCAAGTTATCATACACATAAACTAGAAAAAAGAAAGTATTAAGACTAACCTAAGCTACTTGGACCAATATTTTTGTTTAGAGATTCTGATGCAGCCAATATTCCTTGGCCCTCTTGCCCATCATCTTGTTTGCAAGATAATGTATCAGCTCCTGGATTTTGTTGCTGATTGCCACTGATAGCCACATCCATTAATGAAACCTATTTTTTTGTTTAATGAACTGTTACTTGTTTAATGAACTGTTGCTTTGCTTAGGATATAACTTGTAACTTGTTACTTGTTAATATCATAACCAGCAAAACTTCATCTTTTGATACAGAGGCTGGAGATGGGAGCTCGTTGAGATTGCAATAATGAAAGCTGGAACATTATCTTCTGTATTCTTGCATTTTGTCCTCCGTCTGTATTCCTTGCATTTGTCCTCCGTCTGTCTACTATAAAGCTATTAAGCTGGAACTTAAAAAATTCTCTTCGGCATGTTTTAATCCATGTTGTGGTGTTTTCCCTTTTTTTTTTTTTTTATCAAAGCTGGTATGTATGAATGAATGATGGAATGTTTTCTTTTTTGATTATTGAAATTATAGTCTCCCTTTCTACATTTTTTTTTATATGCAACTCTGAAATTTTGAATGGTGTCCCAAACGACACCGAATGAAACCGAAACCAAATCGAAACCAAATCGAAACCGAACAAAACCGAAACAGAACAAAACCGAAATCGAACGGTTTTGAAATACAAAAACCGATATTTTTCGATTCGGTTTCGGTTTTAGCCTAAAATCGAACCAAACCGGGTCACACCCCTACTTTCTTGTACCTGTGGAGAATACTCATGAAAATATGTCCTAGACGAACAATCATTAGTAGTATGATAGTATAATCCACAACAGGAACATGCATCTTGTATTATATTGGCACTAGGCGAAGCACTTTTCAAATTGATCATAGCAATTAATTGTTTTACTTGTCCGACCAGTTCCTCATTAGAATTTGATTCATGCATGCCCCTTAATTTTTAAATAATTAGAAAAAAAAAGAATAAGAAAATAATACAAAAAAATTATTTACAAAAGAAACTAATAAAAGAAAACTATTTACAATACACTAACAAAATTAACTTGTTCGCAACACAAGTTTTCGGCACCGGCGCAAAAAACATTATGGATGAAGAAGAGATATAGATGATGATAAGAGATGAGAGAAAGATCAAAAACTTGTCTAGGAATTTTTTATATAGGAGAAGGAATGAGGAATTCCTGATTTACAGCCAAAATAAGTCAAATCCTAGTTAAATTAGGATTCTTCTGAAATCCGTCACAAATCTGTTGCTGATTCTGTTGGAAAAAACATTTAATTCTGTGACGATAGACCAAATCTGTCACAATGCCTTGGCCGGCCATGGGTGATGATTCATGACTCGTGGCACGAGTCGTGCCTTTTGCACAAGTCGTGCTGATTGTGCCTTGGATTCGATTCGTAATTGCACTTTGACCCTTGTACTTTTCAGATTTGTACTTTGGTCCCTGAACTTTATAATATCGTTTTCTCCCCAATTTTTTATAATTACAATTTGGTCCCTAAACTTCCCAAACAAGTTTAAATCCTCCATTTTTTTATTATTTGCACTTCAACCCTTGTACTTTCAAAACACTAACAAATACATTAAATTCTCAAGATTTCAAGCATTAAATAAACTAGGAAATATATCTTTTGTATGAGTAAAACCACATCTATCATATATTATAGGCAAGGTTTTTCAATTCCTGGTGTTGGATAATATCTCTAACACGCCCCATCACGTGTATCACGTGTAGTGGGCTTTGCCGAAAGATAACGGAATTGTTGACATGAAATAACTAAGATAACATACTATTCCATTATTTATAAGGACATCCATTTTTTCCTTTGATTGATTTTTTTTTTATTTGAAATTACCTTGCTACATTTGTTCTCACGTTTTGAAGTTGTTATATTGAATACATTTTGAGCAATAATTTTAATTTGAATTAATTAGTCTAATGTAAATTTAAAACTTGTTATTGATAGTATTTGTCATGATATATCAATAACAATTTTTAGATTTTCATTAAGATGACTAAATTAATATATAATTATTGTTCAAAGTTTATTCAAAATAACAATAAAAAATGGAAATTCCATTCCGGGTCTAATGGATTACTCCCTTCGTACCAATATAAAAGAGATAGTGTGAATGCATGGAGATTAAAAAAAAAAAAAAGTGTTGCGAGTATAAAAAGTAAAATAGGAGAAAGAAAGTAAGATACATTATCTATTTTGGATAAGTCTCTTTTATATTGTGATGCCTATAAAAAATTAATCTCTTTTATATTGAGACGGGGGAGCATATGAGAAGAGGTTATGACCAATAAGTGCTCTCATTTCCTTAACTCTCCAAATGGGACATAAGAATTTCACCCGCAAAACCACTCAAATAATCTTAAATTTTGAGTCCATATTAGCCTTCCCTGGACCCTCACTATACGGAGATGCTTTGTGTACCCGGCTGCCCTTTTTATTTTTAGATTCCATGCCATAGAATTATGCATAATCTCGGATGTAATATGGGAACGCATACAACTAATCCTTCTGCTGGCATAACATGGTACCTTAAACACACCTTTCAATGTCCACATAAATTTGTGCTGCGGATGTTACCCTATGTCACAATTACCAACAAATCAAACAACCAATCTAGCAGTAGCAGTAGCAGTAGCAGTAGCAGTAGCAGTAGCAGTAGCAGTAGCAGTAGCAGCAGTAGCAGAAACAATATCCCGAAAAGGTAACAGAATGAAGACACTAAACCAATTTAACTTTCATTTATTTGCATCAATGTAAAGTAAAACAATATAGCACGTCTGAATTAAAAAAAAAAATATGCTTGTAATTGAGAATGTATATACGTAAAAGCATTAGGAACAAGATCTTTTAACACCTGAGTCTTTCTATTTATGTGCTGCATTGAATCAACAAATCCTGAACAGTTACTGGTGTACCTGGTTTCTTCCTTTTGACACAACTACTTGTTCATAGGAGGCTGCTCCAACCACTTTGCACGAAATCCTGTTCCCTTACAATCAGAGCAGCATGCTGACCCCTGGAACAAAGGCGAGCATAGAATTGGAGAACATGAGGTGCTGGCAAGAAATGATAAACATACAAGATGGAAAATTACTTCCTCGTTCCTAAATGAATGTCTGCTTTTTATTTACAGGATATTCTAAAAATAACACATTTTTTGTAAAATTTAATGACAAATATGCATAAATATTCTTGTAATTCACTTTCTAAACTTTTTCTCCCTACGTCCCAAAAAAATGTTCCCATTTGCCATTTTTTTTTGTCACCAAAAGATAGTCCCATTTCCATAATTGTTAGGTTAAACCTAACTGCCAACCAAGGAAGAAGAGGAAGTTAGGAGAGGATGAGAGTCAACTAAGGAAGAACTAAACCTCATTAAGGTTAATGATGGAAATGAAAATAAGTTGTTAAAATGTTAGAATAGTCAAATGGGATGATCATTATGGGACAGAGGGAGTAGTTTATATAATGAATAAATAAAAAAATGGTAAAAATCATTTAGGGACAACTTTTTTGAAAAAAGGCATTCATTTTGGGGTAAAAAATTCTTGCAAAGACATTCATTCAGAGACGGAGGGAGTATAAGAGTATATGATTGGGTTGGCACTTTGACTGCTGAGATACCTTTCCAGTACATATGATACAGGTGGTGTTTCTGGAAGGGACTTGACACAGCATGTTATCACCGAGAATGAAGAAACCTGTGCCACAACACCATTTGCACTCAACATGCCCATTTGAATCACAAGAAGAACACGCAACAGGCTTTGGTTGCTGAATACAAACATCGGAAATTAAGATGGGGATGATACAAATAAATTTATAAATAAAACAGACTGGAAATAGAAATTGGAAATATATATTTGAATCTTTCTTTACCAATATCTTTCAATCAGTGTTTCTTATTAGTCTCTTGTCCCATAATAAATGTACCATTTGACTTGTCAACGTTTTAAGGAATGTGTTTTGCTTGTTCGGACATTACTTGTACAATGGTCAAATTGCACCAAGTCTATTTCCTTATTTAGAAACGCAACAGTTATTTTGGGACAAACTAAAATGGAAAGTGTGACATTTATTATGGGCCGGAGAGAGAGTAGTAGATAACATCAACCATTGACCTTCCTAACATAAAAATTCCCACTCCTTGAATCGAGTATCCCAGCAACCTCTCATCAACATGCCACAAACCACCTCAAGCTTCAACACACCAATGAACATAACGAGATGCTACCTTCCTCCTCAGATTGGTCACCAAGACCAAACACAGTCCAGGACATAATCTTCATTGCGAACATTTTTACAATACCCCTCCACCAACTAGTTTATTGTGCAGCCAAATTGATTAATTATCTCACGCCTATATGTTTCTCACGCCAAAGTCTAAAAAAAAAAACAACCACCATAAGTTTCCTTCGTAATTATAAGCTCTAACTTCGTTTTTTTTTCCTAATCATACTTTTGGTCGACTTTCACTTTTGCGAATGCACAATTTTTTTTCCCCATTAAAGCCATTGTTCTGTATTTTCTCTTTGTATCCGCGTACAAAAATTTAACATCGTTGAATTTTTGTAACAAACCCACCAAGGATTTATTTGCCTGTCCCAAGTCAGGATAAAGGGTGAGGGTTGCGGTAGGCTTGTGACAGCCAGCGTAAAAATTTTGTCACATTATCATGACATGAATCGGAATATGAATATCGTTGGGGCGTTTCCTCAGCAGCGACGCGCTACACTTCAAAGACCTGGGTGTAGTGATAAGTATGCAAAGGTTGCTAGGTCGTCGCCTAGAAGCGACGCGCCATCTCTTCGCCCGGGGGTGATGTCAAATATGCAAGGATTCCCGCATTACGGACAAGTGCGGGTAAAGAAGCTAGTCCATGGTAGGTGTAAGGGTAGTGGAATGCGCTTTGAAACTTGAAACATTGGATACTTGACAGGGAGATCAGCAGAGGTGGTGGAAGTTAAGAGGAGAAGGAAGATTCACATAATGTGTCTACAGGAAACTAAGTGGGTTGAAGAGAAAGCAAAAGAAATATCGCCTTGGGGTTTTAAGCTTTGGTACTCAGGAAAGGATAAGGGTAGAAATGGAGTGGGTATCATTATTGATAAGGAGTATATTAATGATGTGGTGGAAGTGTACAGGAAGAGTGATCGAATTATGGGCATTAAACTGGTGATGCGTGATGAGATTATAACTATTATTTTCGCCTATGCACCACAAGTAGGGTTGGATGCATCTATTAAACAAGTGTTCTGGAAAGATTTGGAGAAGGTAGTGCAACGAGTACCTAGTGGTGAGAAATTAGTGATTGGTAGTGATCTGAACGGGCATGTGAGGTCTAGTCGACATGGCTTTGAGAGCATACATGGAGGTTTTGGTTTTGGGGAGAGGAATGAAGCAGGAAATAGTATCCTGGACTTTGCGTTGGCATATGGCTTGAGCATAATGAACACTTGGTTCAAGAAGAGAGAATCTCACTTAGTGTCCTATAGGAGAGGAGGTAATGCGAGTCAGATTGACTTCTTCTTAGTAAGAAATACTTGTAGAAAGAGTTATATAGATTGTAAGGTTATTTCGGGTGAGAGCACAGCAATTCAACATAGACTGGTGGTACATGATTTTCGAAGCATGAGAATTTCGAGGAAGAGAAAACCACAGGTAGACCCTACAATCAAGTGGTGGAGACTTCAAGGGGAGAATCAACAGAAATTTGTAGCTAAGATGGTCGATACCGATATTTGATCGAATAATATGGAGGATATGGATATAGATTCGACTTGGACTAAGATGGAACATACCATAAAGGAGGTGGCGAAAGAAGTCCTTGGAGAATCTAGAGAAAACGGGCCACCAAGTAAGGACACATCATGGTGGAACGAGGAAGTAAAACAAGCAATAAGGGGCAAGCGAGAATGCTACAAATTATTGGGAAAATGTAGGAGCGACGAGAACTATGAGAAGTATAAGGAAGCTAGAAGAGATGCTAAGAAAGCAGTAAGAGACGCAAGAGCAAAGGTGAATCAAAAACTTTATGATAAGTTGGATACAAAAGAAGGGGAAAAGGACATCTACAGAATCGCTCGTATGAGGGATAAGAGGACACGAGATATTGGGACGGTTAAATATGTGAAAGATGTAGATCAAAGAGTTCTAGCGGGGATAAAGAGATAAAAGATAGATGGAGTTCGTACTTTGATACCTTGTTTAATGGCGGTCAAGAGCAGGATATTGGAAATTTAAATATCTCTTCGAGTATGGTTAATCGAGATTTTATGCGGAGAATTCAAAAGAGTGAAGTGAAAATGGCAATGAAAAAGATGAGATTGAAGAAAGCTGTAGGACCGGATGGTATACCAATTGAGGTTTGGAAATGTTTCGGGGAGGGGAATAGATTGGTTAACAACGATATTTAACAAGATAAGGAGAATTAACACAATGCCATTGGAGTGGCGGAAGAGAACTCTGATCCCTTTGTATAAGAACAAAGGTGATATCCAAGATTGTGCCAACTATCGGGGGATCAAACTAATGAGCCATACTATGAAACTTTGGGAAAGAGTGATTGCACAAAGGCTGAGAAAAATTGTGGATATTTCGGATAACCAATTTGAGTTTATGCCGGGAAGATCGACTATGGAGGCAATATATCTTATGAGACAAACCATGGAGAAATATCGGGATCAAAAGAAAGATTTGCATATGGTTTTCATTGATTTGGAGAAGGCGTATGATAAAGTGCCAAGAGAGGTACTTTGGTGGGCATTAACAAAGAAGGGTGTTTCAAAGAAATATATTGATATTATCAAGGACATGTATAATGGAGTTAGTACTTGTGTACAGACTAGTGTTGGGAAGACTGAAGAGTTCCCTATAAAGATTGGAGTGCATCAAGGTTCCGCACTTAGCCCCTTTCTTTTTGCTTTGATAATGGACGAATTGACGAGGTCGATCCAAGATGATATACCAAGGTGTATGTTGTTCTCAGATGATATTGTGCTGATTGATGAGACAAGAGAGGGTGTTGAAAGTAAATTGGAGTTGTGGAGACACTTTGGAATCTCGAGGTTTTCGACTAAGCAGAAGCAAGACTGAATATTTGGAGTGTAAGTTTAGCAGAGTTGAAAGTAGGGACGCAGGGGCGGTCACATTTGATGGAAATATTGTCCAAGCTTCTGAGTTTTTTCGCTATCTTGGATCCATTATCCAAAAGGATGGAGAATTAGATGGTGGTGTGGCTCATAGGATTAAAGCAGGTTGGTTAAAGTGGAAGAGTGCCACAGGATTTCTATGTGATCGCGGCATGCCCAATAGATTAAAGGGAAAATTCTACCGCACGGCAATTAGGCCGGCATTGCTTTACGGCACCGAATGTTGGGCCGTGAAACAGTGTCACGTGCATAAGATGAATGTGGCGGAGATACATATGCTTCGATAGATGTGCGGTCATACAAGAAAGGATCGATTGGGGAATGAGGTGATCAGAGGTAAAGTAGGAGTTGCACCCATTGAGGATAAAATGAGGAAAAATCGTCTGAGGTGGTTTGGACATGTGAGACCGAGTGATGCACCGGTTAGGAGGCCGGAACAGTGGAGAAATGATAAAATGGCGAGGGGTAGGGGAAGACCCAAACAAACTTGGGTTAGAGTGATTGAGAATGATATGAGTTTACTTGGAGTGGATGAAAGCATGGTGTTGAAGAGGCCGGAGTGGAGGGAAAAAATCCATGTGGGGGGCTGATTTATTTATTTATTATTATTTTTTTTATTTATGTATTTTTTATTTATTTTTATCCAACAACCTTTTCTCACGATGACATATGAGGATTCATGTTAGCCGATCCCAAATTATTTTGAGACTAAGGCTTTGTTGTTGTTGTTGTTGTTGTTGTTGTTGTTGTTGAATTTTTGTAACGGTGGAGGCGCGTGACTTGTCACGTCGGCTTTGAAGGTGACACGACGGCGCAGCGAGATGATTGATGATGTGGCAATCTATGCCGATCATGATCATATTGATGTGGATTGCGCGTCATCAATCATGGCGATGTGGCACGCTACATCGTATATACTGATAAGCTAACGGTGCTTACATTTACTCTCTTGGGTTAGAAGGGGAAATAAGGTACTGATGACTTTTATAAGAAATGTGCGTCTGTGTTGCCGGACTCTTGAATATGTTGAAGTACCGTGTCAGGACACGTATCGTGTCAAAACAAGACACCCGAACACCCGCATTTTCATTCGGATACGACAAGAAAAATTAAAAAGAAACAAAGGAGTGAGTTGACTTCATTTATAAAAAAATTACAAGTTTTAATGTTGTTTTACTTAATTATACATTATATCTTAGCAAAAAAAGAGTGAGTTGACTTCATTTATAAGTAAAGTATATAAATAGACTCAATATATTTTGTTATTAACGTATCCCCGTACCAGTATCCTAATTTTAGGACAGTGTCCCCGTGTCCAATTTTTTGAGGAAAGGTGAATCCGACACTAGGATCCGCACCCGTGTCGGATACCCGATCCCGAGTCAAGGTAACATAGTGTGCGATGGTAAAGGTTAAAGTCGATCCAATATACGATGATTGAAAACAAAGTCGGTGCTATTTACAATGATCACTCACAACATTATGGATCACAAACTGTGGATCCAGGGAGTCTTGACCACCCCAAAGAGGATTAATGAGCAACACATTTTCCTTCAAAGCCTCATCTCCCCAGTATAAATTTTCCTCATAGTAACCGAGGCAGTACACAAGGATATAAGGAAAAGCAGATTCAAGAACATAAAAGGCATCATAATATGCTTAAATATATCCCAACAACCATTTTTGGATGTTATCTATCGAAAAATACTTTACAACTAAATGATCTATGCAAGCGAATGAATAATACCACCCCCTTCATTTGGATAAATGATCGAGGATAAGTCTCTTATCTGGATCACCCTTTTTAATTTATCTGAACACTTAAATATGTCCCAACAACCATTTTTGGGTGTTATTTATCCTATTTGATCTATTATCGTGCCATCAAACCTACTATAAGTCTATACATATAGTAGTATATATGTTAGGCTAGCTGCACTCAGTACCAAGGCATGTGGACAGTGGCGAAGCCAAATATTTTTTAAAGTGGGTCAAGATTGCTTATGAAATAAAACTATATTTTTCATATAGAAATTTGGCAGAAAGAGGGTCAAACGATATCATAGTACAAATTTTACCACAAGTAAAGGGTGTCAAAATTAGTATTTTTCCTGTACCTTTCAAATATTAAAGGTACTAAAATGAGATTTTCCAAAAGTAACGGGCGGTCGAATGACACCCATCACCATAACGTGGGCTTGCCACTGCATGTGGAGACATCTGTTGGAATAAAAAGGAGCTAGCTCAGTAGTATTCTGTGAGGAATTTAGATGCCTATGCCAAGCGTAACAAGAGGCTTTATGCTACTGCCGAAGCATTTGCACCAACTTCGTTGGTAAACTTCAAGAAAGCTTTGTGTTTCTTCACATTTTTTCTTTAGTTTAATTAGATCCAGATCCTTTTTTCCCAATCAACAACAACAACAAAGCCTTAGTCCCAATATATATATATATATATATATATATATTCGTTTTACTATTATTCTTATTATAATTTTCTTCTTTGCTTCTTCCAAATTTTATACCCACCTACTTTCTCTCTCTCTCCCTTTTTTTCCTCACGTTTTTTCTTTCACGATGACGTATGAAGATTCACATTAGCCGACCCCAAATTATTTTGGGACTAAGGCAGTTCATTGGCTTTCATATCAGTATTGGCCACTATTCTCAGCATTGATGATTCTTTTGAGAGAGTATTAATCCCTAGCGCGTCTTTACTAGCTTTTCTTGGGTACAATTGAAGCAAAAAATACTAAAATATCATGCAGTTTCTACCCTGTGCAAAGTAGTTGCAGTTTGCAGTTTTGGATCAAAGGGTAGCTTGTCAGTACTTTTGTGCAGGAAGGTGACACAATTTGAGAATGGCTAACAAGGCGTACTCAGTTATCAAGAAAGATAAGGAGATTGAGGAAGGAGTCATTACACAACAGAAATGTTCATTTGTCCAAGAAATTTATATCATTCAACCGAGAATTTATATTAAAGCAAGACAAAAAGGTGCAAGAATTAAAAGAACAAGCCTCCGACAGTGTACCAAAAACGATACAAGAACAAATAGAGATGAAGAAAAAATACGAAGAGAACTGTGGGGAAAGTTCTTGTACACTACACCTAGCTCTATAGTCTAACTAGAGACTTAGTCATTGTCATTGTTTAATATGCAAAGTGAAATCGCCCAAAATCAAATAGATAAGATATGAACAGTAAGGTTCCCAGTAAAAATCCATACCTTAAGTTTGATACTGAAAAACAGCTCCTACGATAACACCCATCAGTTTTGCTCATATAGTCCATTTTCTCTATCCAAACGTCTAACAGGTGTATTATCAACTCAATATTCAACATAAATTTTACCCCACTTTAGTAATTAGTTCTCAAATACTTCCTACAGTATATACCAAGAAAATATAATCTACTCACCCTTTTTCATCAAATATCATTCATTAAAGAAACAACAATATCATTCCTTGAAAGTACATAATTATAGTGTAATTTAAATAAAGTAGAGGTAATTAAAGCATCATCCATTAAAAGTTTGAAGGCTTTTTTTTTTTTTTTGTATAAAGGGATTATTAAAAACAAGTACATCACTTATACCAAGTATTCCAACTTTAATTTTTTTTTTCTAGGGCAAGTAGAATACGCAATTTGGTCAAATTTAATATATAAAGTGAATGATAATAAAATAAGTAAAAAAAAGAAAAAGGAGAAGGCTGAAAGACCTGAGATATGAGCCAAGCTCGTTCCATTTTATGCAGGAGATTGGAGGTGCTGCTCTCTAAGGATGATTCCGTCGAACAAGCTACTACACAAAAATTAATTTTGGCCTTCCATCTTAAATTGCTACTTCCTCCACCAATTGAATTTGAATACAATTTCCTGGGAATTAGCAGAAGTCTACCATGATTCGAACCGATTACGGACATTTTTAAAGATTTCGAAGGGGGGAGTTTAACCCAGAGGGGAGAGAGAGAGAGAGAGAGAGAGAGAGAGAAATTATGTTGATTGCAAGGACAAGAGACTTGACCTGTTTATTTTTTCTGTTTTTTTACTAGCTTGGATTGGATGGATTAATGCAAAAAAGGAGTGCTGGGTGTAGGGGCCTAAACGAATCGAATCAATGATATTCGATTCGTATTTGAATATTAAAATCGATTCGTATTTGTATTCGATTCGTATTCGAATATTAAAATTGATTCGTATTCGATTCGGAATTAATATTCGAATTATTCGATTCGATTCGAGTATTCGATTTGAGACTCAATACCCAGCCCAGCCCAATACCAAGCCTAACCCATTATTCGGTCCAGCCCAAACCTCGGCCTTATATGCAATGATTTGACCACCTGGGAGGATTAAACAAGTAGTAAAAAAAAAAAAAAAAAGCTTAAAATCAGTAACAACTTGTTACTAACAAGCAGCCAACATAACATGATTAACATCCAAATCCAAGCAGATTTTAAATACATCAATAACCAAAATAATCAAAAGACAACAAAAATAACCAAAAGACAACATCAGTAACTCAGCAAGGGTGTTGGCTCAAATCATTCATGTTTACAGGGGTTTAATACTCAAATAAGCTAGTACCAATAAGGAAGTAAATTGCATTAACATGATTTTAAAAGGTAACAGCAACTCAGCAGCAAGGCAGTTTCATAACAACATCAAAACAGAACATCAGTAACTAGCAGCAGCAAGGTCACAGCAAGCAAGGCAAAACAATCAGCAGGCACTCCAACAGCAAGGCATCAGATTCGTAATAAGACTTGAATCGGCTCTTCCTCCTCCTAAATAAAAAATAAAATAAATTAGATATCAATTTTATTGTCATAATCATGAAAACATACAAATATCTCAAATGAATTTTAAAAAATAGAACTCACATGTAACATAAGCGGCTTTTTGATCCCATGAAGTTGGCGAACCCAATCTGCTCCACAAATCAAAACTTGTACCATATCAATAAGACTGTAATATCACACATACTGACTCCCATAAACACTTATTTTCAAAAGGTCTATAAGGAGATTGTAATGGACAGAAATTTCGAGCCAACTTGAAATGCTACTAACTCGTCAAACAATTATCAATGCATTTAAATAATACTCCCTCCATTCCATGTCAAATTTTCATTTCAAGTGACACTCTAAAAATGTCGTCCACTGTGAATTAAAAAAAATGAATGTTAATTAAAAAAAGGTCGTCCACTGTGAATTAACAAAAATCCACAAAAACAACCCCACTGTCATTGATTTCCAAAAATGAAATTGAATAAAGAAGCAACATTAATGAATCAAATCATAGCAAGATTAATGAAACTAATCTAAAATTTATTAATGAGAGACAGAGTGAAAGGCGAGAGGTAGGGTTACCGGCGAGAGGATGGCGGTTCTTTGGTAGAGGTGACAGCGCGAACGGGAGAGGGGGCTGAAGGGAAGTCACCGGAAACCAAGAAAAGCAGCGAGGCGAGGCGAGGCGAGGCGAGGCGCCGGCGAGGTGAGGCAGCGCCGGCGAGGTGAGGCGACGGTAAAGGATCGGTCAGTGTGAGGGAGCGCCGTCGTCGTTCGTTCCTCAGTTATACAGCTTCTCTTCTCTCTGCTCTCTAGGTTAGGGTTAGAAAAAAATTAGAAATAAATTTAATTATATATATATATATATATATATATATATATATATATATATATATATATATATAATTAATTAATATTAAATATATATATATATATATATATATATTTATATATATATTATTCGAATAATATTCGCGAATACTCGAATCGAATATCGTGACATATTATTCGTATTCGTTTACTAATCGAATCAATATAAAGATTCAAATTCGAATTCGAAATTTTCGAATACGAATACCGAATACTCGAATCGAATATCGAATCGAATCAAAAAAGTTTGCTTCGTTTACAACCCTAGCTAGGTGTATTTAAAATGGGCAAATGACAATTTAGGGCCTGAAGTATAGGGGGTAGTGTTGGTTAGGGGCCCCATATCTAATTTTCGGCAAATCAGGGCTCAATATCTAAACTTTTCGTTAATTAAGGGTTTTTTGACGAATTTCGTTAGAAAAGTCAGTTAAGTGACGGATTTTGGACTAAATTGAAAAGAAAATTAGTTATTAAGGACTGAAATGTAAATTTTTAAAAATTTATGACCGTTACAAAATATTTTTTAAAAAATATAATATATTTCGAAAAGATGTAATTTTTTTTATAATTTTTAAAATATGTTAAAATAAATGTTATAAATATAAAAAAATTGTATTTTTAAAGAAAATAGTGTTTTATTTAAAAAAAAATAATTAATTTTTAACGTAAATCTTGTAAAATAAATATAAATATAAAAAAATGTATTTTTAAAGCAAAAAAGTTTTTTTTAAAAAAAATTAATTAATTTTTAACGTAAATCTTATAATATTTTTAAAAAATTTAATAAAAGTAAGTGACATGTCACATAAATCTTTTTGATTTAGAAAATTTTATTTAAAAATTTGCCAATTTTTATTTAATAAAGATAATTTTATTTTAAAAAGATAATATGATTTAAAACCCTTTTGACAATCACCTACCTCAACTAGCTTAAAACCCTTTTGCTTTCACAGGCAACACCCGTATCCACTTCTTCTAATGACCAAATTCGTTCTCCAAAATAATTACGGTAATGAATTGAAATATTAGTTTTTATATTTAAATATTTATATTTGTTTGTCTCCAGATCCAAAATAATTGTTAATTAATACATTTCACAAGTTAAAAAAAAAAACAATTATTACTACACCATATAACTATAAAAATATCAAATATATTTTTATTATTTATTTCTCACTTACATTATATCTCACAATTAAATAATTAATAAATTGCATCAAATTTCAATGTAAGAGTAAAGAAATTTGAATTCTTTAACAAGATAAAACAATAACTTTGGACGAAAAAATTTGATCTAAATGCGACATATTTTGGAACTTAGAGGGAGTATAACCTCATTATAAGCAAAAATAATTATTTTTAAAAAAATTTAGAATATAATTTAATTTAATTATCTAGATTTTTATAACAAAAAGATATTAAAATTACTAATATGTTTTCTTATTAAATGTGTGATGAATATATATTTATCTTTGAAAATGAATACTAGTAATTAGTTAGGAATATTTTTGATAAATATATAATTGCATTTAATTAATTATATTTTGACGTCAGAAAAAGTACTTCATTCTAATTAAAATATTTGCAGTTTTAGCAAAGATTTTTTGCATCAAAATACTTACAATTTTAAAGTTTTTCATAAAAACTTTAACAAACACACTTTATCTAAACTATCCTTATTTATAATTAATTATATATCATTGTAAAAATATTTAATTATTTTAAATCATATTATCTTTTTTAAATAAAATTATCTTTATTAAATAAAAATTGGCAATTTTTTAAATAAAATTTTCTAAATCAAAAAGATTTAAGTGACATGTCACTTACTTTTATTAATTTTTTAAAAAATATTATAAGATTTACGTTAAAAATTAATTAATTTTTTTTTTAAAAAAAAATACTTTTTTGCTTTAAAAATACAATTTTTTTATATTTATATTTATTTTAAAAGATTTACGTTAAAAATTAATTAATTATTTTTAAAATAAAATACTATTTTCTTTAAAATTACAATTTATTTATATTTATAACATTTATTTTAATATATTTTAAAAATTAAAAAAAAATTACATCTTTTCGAAATATATTATATTTTTAAAAATATTATTTTTAAAAAAATATTTTGTAACGATCATCAATTTTTAAAAATTTACATTTCAGTCCTTAATAACTAATTTTCTTTTCAATTTAGTCCAAAATTCGTCAATTAACTGACTTTTCTAACAAAATTCGTCGAAAAGCCCTTAATTAACGAAAAGTTTAGATATTGAGCCATGATTTGTCGAAAATTAGATATGGGGCCACTAACCGACACTACCCCCTATACTTCAGGCCCTAAATTGTCATTAATCCATTTAAAATTGATAAGCCACAAATTCGTATGAAGGGATTTAAAATAGGCTAGGATCCAAGGCTTTTTTGGGTATTAAAGTTATAAAAGTTCAAACTAAATATAAAATTGCTTACAAATCAACATTCACATATATTTCTCCCCTATCACTCTTATATCAAAATTATAAGAATATTTTTTTTCACAATTTTTTATCTTTTGTTAAATCTTCTCATATACCTTTTTATACCTAAAATTATAAGACTACTAGTAAAAGTCCGTGTCCGAGGACACGTGTTTTTTTTTTTTTTAATTTAAAAAAAATATTTAAAGGGCAAAATGGGAAAGGGACAACTTAGTGAGGGCAAAATGAGAAATTTGGCATTTGGTACTGTTCACCCACTGGTGTGATTTATACTATAGATTATTACTCTTATACCTAGGTATACGAGTTTTTTTAATAATTTTTTATTTTTTCTTAAAAATAACCTTCTTATACCTAAAGGTAACTAGAATTACTTTTATAATTAGCAATAAAATATATTTTTTTTCACAATTTTTCATTTTTCTTAAAAAATAATAAAATTCGCTCCTATAACTAATGGTATAAAACTATAATTGAAAAAAATCTGGGGAAAACAAGGACATACTGAGGGTGCGATCGCACCCCCTAGACTGCGCTGTCGCACTCTCGCACGATTTGGGGTTTTCTAGAACTTTTATCTGTGCTTTTATTTGTGTGTGATTTTTTGAATCCCATATAAACTTTTATACAGAATGATTTGAGTTTATAGGGTCTCATGAAATTAAACCTTTAAATTATAAAAACGCATAATAAACACCCAAAGGGCAATAGACGAAAGAAAATCACTAGGACTAGTAGTGGGTAGCCCATGCTCCGCACGAAAAATTAATTTGTCATTTTTTATATTACTTATTTTATGTTTTTATTTGATAAAGTATCATGACATTTTTTTGGTAATATAAATCTATTTTATATCAATCAAAATATTTACATTTATAAATTCAAGAGATTTTTTTCTTTTAGCCTTTGTTATATAGAGTTTGTACTTATTATGACAATTGAAATTTGAATAATAACATTGAATTATTATTGTAATTAGTTAACTTCTAATTTTATAGATATTGAATTAATAATATTAAATATCTTTGATAATTAATGATTTTATACTACATACACATATTATGATTAGTAAATATAATTATAAAGTTATATGAGAATAGTGATCTGGTATAGTAAGTTTAATACCTAATATTTACCAAATACGGAGTATAGTAACTATTAAATTAAATATTAGTAGTTACCCTATGTATAGTAACTAATATTGATTCATTATCTAAGATATTCTAATATATTAAAAAATTAATGTTTTTAATTAATGTTATATTTAACTAATAATATTAGCTTATATGAAATCAAGTGATAATAATTACCCTATATAATTAATATTATGATTAACTAATACTATTAATAATAATAATAATAATAATAGTTAACATATACTCTCTCCGTCTCGCTCGAAGTGTCTCAACTTTTTTTTTTTTTGGGCGTCCCATTTAAAGTGTCTCAATCCCAAAATGGAAATTTTTTATTATTTTTATACTCTTCCTACCCCACTCATTCTCTCTCCTACTTTACTTTTACACTCACAACATTCTCTCTTCTAACTATTCTTATCTCACAACTTCGAGCGGGACGGAGGGAGTATTAACTATTGAGTCTTATCAACTTTCACTTTGCTCTATTAGTTATATGTTTTCTTCTATAATACAAAATCATTATTACATGGAGAGTAGATGAAAGTGTATATGATTTAAGTTACTAATCATTAACTATCATTAGTAGAATTTATTATAAATAACTTTTACATATGTAAACATTTAGGTAATTGTATTTAGTTAGTGGCTCTTTAGATCACATCTTAATATGTGTTACTTATAACTTATAATATGTCTTTATTACATATTATCTCTTTGCATAGCTATAAGTTATCTACTAAAGTTATTAGTTAATTGCATGAATACAAATAGTTGCATACGAATGAAAAGACATATGACGTGAAAGCTTGAGAAATTAGATAAATCCATTTCGATCTTATGTGTCATCACCAGATTTAGTCTATTTTAAAATAATATAGTATAGATTTAGTTTACACCAATAATTACTTGGTGACTTTTTATATTCCTCATCAATCATCTTTATTTAATTTTTTGTAACTATAACCTTTGATTATCTCCATTTATCACTAAATTTGTATTTAGCATTCATCAATTATTATTTGATAAGATTATTTGACATATTCGTTAAGTTCACCATGATAGTTATAGTAATTGTTATATTTAACTAATAATATTAGCTTATATTAAACTAAATGATAATAGTTACCCTATATAATTACTATTAATAATAATAGTTAACATATATAGTCACTATTATAATTAACTAATAATAGTAATAGTAACTATTATAATTAACTAATAATAGTAATAGTGATAGTTAACCTATATAGTAATTATTATGATTAAATAATATTATTAATAGTAATGTTAACATATATAGTAACTATTATGAATAACTAATACTATTAATATTAATGTTAATATATATAGTAACTATTATAATTAACTAATATTATTAATAGTAATTGTTAACATATATTAACTATTATGATTAACTAATACTATTAATAGTAATTGTTAACATATATTAACTATTATGATTAACTAATACTATTAATAGTAATATTTAACATATATAGTAACTATTATAGTTAACTAATACAATTAATAGTATTAGTTAACTTATATCGTAACTATTATAGTTAACTAATACTATTAATAGTAATACTTAACATATATAGTAACTATTATAGTTAACTAATACAGTTAATATTAATAGTTAACTTATATAGTAACTATTATAGTCAACTAATACTATTAATAGTAATAGTTAGCCTATATAATAACTATTATTATTAACTATTAGTATTAGCTAATAAGGAAAATATCAAGAGTCTTTACATTTTGGAATGATAATGATGTGGCTTCTCCAAAAGCAAGAACTTGCTTAAACATGTCTACGTGGCGAATTCTTAGGCCTCCTCACCAACTTTAATATATATATATATAGATTTTTCCTCGGTTCTTCACTCAATCTCATCAAATCAAACAACAGATTAAATAAATCGAAATAACCAATATAAATCAACAAATTATATATTTATTCAAATACTTTAGTTAAATAATCTGTTTTTATTTGATATCCACATATGGAGATTAAGAGTCACATCAACGACATGGATTAATCACACGAAGTCAACATCACTAAATAGTTTGTCATTTGAAATTGTCAATAGCTTAAAAAAAGGAGAAAAATAAAACGAGTGTTGTCAATATTATTGTCAACACTAAAAACAACATTGTTCACACCAATTCAAAAAAATAAAAATAATTGAAATTTTCTAAAGCAGCGAAAATAAAAAATAAACACAAAAAATAGATTTTTCTCAATATATATATATATATATATATATATATACTCCATCCGTCCCACAATAGCTTACTCATTTACTGTTGAGAATGGAAAATAAGGAGTGAATATATATAATGTTATTAAAGTAGGAGTTGTGAGTGGGTAGGAGAGAGAAAGTGAGGTAGAGAATAGTAAGTGGATAGTTGTTGTGAGTATGACAAGTGATCCCATGAATAATGAAGTATTAAAAAGTTTCTTTTTTAGAAAAGTGGGACTTTAAAGTGGGACGCCCAAAATAGCAAAATGGGTAAGTTTTTATGGGACGGAGGGAGTATATAACTTGAGGGTGATGGCAACACCTTTTTTATAAATAAACTTTAGTTAAAATGGCGAAAAGTTTCCTAATGATTTTCAATTAATAGCTCAATGGAACAATTATTCTAAAACACACTCTTTATAATAACTCACTATCTCACACACAGAAACACTCTATGAATGAGAGTTATTTACTATATTGTATAGAGTGTTGTCAACAAATGAGAAAACACTGTTAGCCTGTGTTCTATCTTGTGCAAATCTCAACTTTTGGATTTGGTGATTTGAATATCTAAGATACTTGCACTTATATAGGCTCCTATAACTTGAAACCTACTCAATCTCGCCATAAAACAACCATTAGAGAGAAGTTCCCCTTTTAGCTGCACCTTCCATGCATGTTTGTTGGGAGACTTGGTCTTCTCTTGCTTTATTGCTTGTACATCCAAGCTTTTTCAACCTTTTACACGTTATTTTTAGTCCCTGTAGTTAGATAAGCATCTAACAACTTTTACTTGATCTCCACTTTTACAAATAAATGAGGATTTATGTGTAACTTTTTTTTTTCTTTCTCATTTGTCACGCCTTGTATAACCATCATAACCTGTTCAAACATATTTCCAATAAACTAATAGCAGGCATGAAAACAATTAACTATCACTTTGTAATTTTATGAAAAAGATGTAGTAACTATCCTAATTTTAAACTGGCAGCACGACGACAAAACATGAGGCAACACCAGTGACAACACTGGTGTGGCAACACAGAAGACAACATCAATGCAACACTGGTGTTAGCACTAATAATCCCCCCCTTATTTACACATTTCTTAACAAATTACAAAGTGATGTTCCCACATAAGAATGTTAGTTGTGTAACTCCAAATTATATATCACCCTTAATTTTAAACTCCCCCTTATCCATGATTTAAAACCAACCAAGCCAAGGATTATTATTAACTAACCAAAAATATCCCCAAAGCAAAAAACTATCCAACAAACAGCCATTAAACCAAAACAAAAACATAAATTGTTTAATCAACAAAACCAACCAAATAAAAATTGTTTTAGATAACCAAATTCAAGAAACATTAGCCCCATCATGCTTTGGTAGTTGGATCAGTTTGAGGATCATCCCCCTGACCTTCTGTTCCACCTTCAGTTCCCTCAGCTTTAGTACCACTCGTACCAGCATCGGTGGTAGAAACATCACGTCTTTGATCTCTCCCTATTTTGAAAGAAATCAAGTCTACCATTTGCTCGATGTTTGCTCTCATTTCCAGCCACCCTTGCATCAGAGAATCAATATGCTTCATCTACTTGTGGAAAAATTTAGTATAACAGAAGCATTAATCATTATTGGTGGAGTGTTACCTTCACTCGGAACAACACTTGGGGTAACAATTGGAACTAGAGCAGCAGTAGGAGAAGCAGTAGCAACTGAAACCCAAGGAAAATATTTGTGCCTATCTCCCTCAATGAAATGCTTACTGATCATGTAGTAGTACACAAGGTTCTCTTTATAGTATCAGCATTCCATAGGGTTAGAGATTGGAAGGTGAGAACATTGAAGATAAAAGATGGAAAGATGTCTGCAGATGCTTTCTTCTTCTTTGCCCAAGCAGCCAAGTGGGTGAAAACCACTCTCCCAAAGTTTACTCTCTGTCTATTCCCCAGCTTATACAACAAGGTGGCTTGCTCTAGGGTGATTGTGTTCTCATTGGTAGTTGGAAGCCAATTAGTTATACACAGTTTGTCAAGCACACAAAACAGAGAAGTAAGATGAGATGCCCTAAAATGATCACTCCACACAATCATTCTTCCTCCTGTAAGGTAGTTGGCTAAAGTATTGGGCTCAATAGCCACACTCTCATCATCTAAGTTCGAAAGGCCATATGCTCTATTGATCACCGAAGGATTAAAATCATAGATGGTTCCCCTCACAAAAATTTTCCCATAATAGGGGGTATTTCTATCATCTATGTCTTCACGTAAAATGGCATAGAAGTTCTCACCACACTCTCAACATATCAAAACACCTTTGTCATCGTTGGTAAAAAGCGCCTATCCTGTAAAAATTGATATGTGCCATAGGTTTTGAACTTATTCATATCAATGTTTCTCTCATTAAGAATCCTTTTTTCTGAGTATTGAACCCATTTGTCCAAATTATACTCACTATAAAATTCCTCAGACAAAAAAGGAAGTTCGTAAAAACCAAATGACTCATGTTCAATTTTAGGGTTTGGAGAAGGAGTAGGTGATACCTCAAGTGTTGCTACGGGTGTGGTGGTGGATGTGGTTGCTTGTGTTGTGGCTGTTGCAGCTTGTGTTGTGGCTGGTGTTGTCTCTGCATTGGCAACACTTGAGACAGCTCTTCGTTAGAGCTTTTGCTTTTTAATCAATCTTTGTTGGGATTTAGCTAGTGGTTCATCAAAGTTATCCTCTAACCAAGCTTCATCTTAAGAAGTGGATGACTTCTCATTGCTTGCTTTGTAGTTCTCATCTGATCCTTCTTTAGAAGACACCTCAAGTGAGGCACTTGATTCTTCATCTATTATTTCCTTTGGGTCATCAGGTATGTTTAAAGTTGCACCTCTTGGCCTTGATAAAGTCTTGAGTCTCTCCGATTGTGCCAGCCAGAGGATTGAGACCTAGTAGTGGCATCAACTGTTTTTCTCTTCCTTGTCTTCTTAGGAAGAGCCAAGGTGAGCTCCAGAGAATGTGGACTCTTAGGGATAACCATCGAAATAGGAGTGGGAGGAGGATTTGACATAACCAATTCAAGGGTTGGTGTTGCAGATGGTGTTATGGACAGTATTTCCGCAGGTGATGTCTCCATTGGAATGGCAACACTTGAAGCAAAACTGGAAGGGGATAAGGGAGAAACGTCCATGGGTGAAGCAGTTTGGAAGTTTTTTGAAAGACTAGCCATGGCGAATTTTGGGAAGAAGGAAGCTGAATATAGAGGGTTTCATTAGAGAGAGAGAGAGAGACAGAGAAGAGTGAGAAAACGGTGAAGAGAGGATGACGGTGGAAGGTGGAGTAATTAAGGGATAGAGGGAGAAAATTTAGAAATTGATTTGACAAGTTGAAACAACCCATATTTATCTCTTAATTTTAAAAACCTTTTATAAATAAAATTTGTAACAAACTCTAAATAAAAATGTAAAAATTATCTTATCCCAACTTCTCACAACATGAATTCCGGCCATATTGATTTTTTATATATTTTAAAAATAAAATCAACTAAAAGTAATTACAGAAAAATTTTGAAAATTTTGGATTTTCATATTTGAAAATCAAGTTCAAATCAAATTGGACTTCAAAATAATAGAAATTTTTTTTAACTACTTTTATCTAGGTAAAATTTAAGTATTTTTTTAAACCCTTTTGATTTCACAAAATCTAAATCTATGAAAATAGACTTTTTGAAATTCAAAATTTAATTAATAAAAATCCAAAAATAAAAAGAAGAAATAAAAAAATAAATGTAGCACATACTAATGTGTTGCTAGCAATGTTGGGTAACACATAAGATAACATATTTGAATAAGATCCACTTGATATTTATAATATATATGAACTTTTAATTATCAATTACTTAGGCAATTTTAAACAAACTTTACACTTACTTTATTTAAAAGGAAGCATCGTATTAGCGAGCTACGTGCCCCGATTTTTTTAAATAAAGTGTAAAGCTATATATTAAGTTTTATACCTTTCAATTAGGGTAAACTGTAATAGTGAGCTCCATGTCCCAAATACTTAGTATAAACCAATACTTTATGCCTGTTTGACAAGGAAGTATCGTTGAAGCAAACACCGTGCCCCGAGTTACTTTAGGAGTATTTCAACAACATTTGCCTATTAAATATCAACCATATAATTAGAGACTTTGTCACTATAAGCAAATAGGGGAACTTATCAACATGTTAACCTAATTATACACCCATACTAGAATAAAAAGGTCAGCAAGTGCCACTCATTGGGTTTAGATAATAAGATTTTTTTTTATTGTTACACAATGTTGCTATATGTGTTGGCAACACAGATGGCAACATCTCGAGACAACAGTTTATACAAAACACAGTACAAGAGATTTTTTCAAACTTGAAAATCTCTCACGGTCAAGGGCTTTACTCAAAATATCAGCAAGTTAATGTTTGGTATCTATATGCTCTATTTGGATTAAATCCTTTTCAACTAAATCTCTTTAAAAATGATGGTGGATATCAATGTGTTTAGTGCAAGAGTATTGTACGGGGTTTTTGGAAATATTTATTGCACTTAAATTATCACATCACATGGTCAAGATATTACTATCAATACCATAGTTATCAAGCATATGTTTTAACCATATTAATTGTGAACAACAACTCCCAACTGCTACATATTTAGATCCAGCAGTCGAGAGAGAAACACAATTTTGCTTGCAACTATACCATGACACTAGGTTATTACCTAAGAAAAAATAACCCCCACTTGTACTTTTTCTATCATCCGTATCCCCTGCCCAATCTGAATCACTAAAGCCAACACAACTACACTGAACATAATGTCGAGATGACTGGCAGTAAGATAAAAAAGACTATCTATCATGGATCGATAAAGAGTTGGATCAACATTCTCCCCTACTTGGTCTTTGCCCACCTTAAGTGTTGACCCCATAGGTATTTTTGAACTCTTGGCACTCTCAATTTTGAACCTTTTTCTTCTTGCATACTTGCTATAAGTGCAACTTGATGGTGTTACCACAAGTGCTGCCCAACACTCTCAAGTGTTATCAGACGTAGGTGTTATCAGAAGTAGTGATAGCACTTTTTAGGTGTTACCCAACACGTCTGACTTTATTAGTTGTGACATTTCTTTCATAGGTTATATTATGTTTATGTATAATCTATAGTTGCAAAATGTATATTTGTTGTTAGTATAATGTACAGGTAACAACCAAGAGAAGATTAAGCTACAAAGGTGGAAAATCATATATTATGGGGGAGTTATGCATAAATGGTTATTTATGCATAACTTGTGAACAACCAAGGAAGCACGTTGGAGACTTGTTCAACAACTGAGATTGAATGACAAACAAGAGAGTACAACTCAGGAGAGCTCATGAGTACAAAGAGCTAATGCTAGGACTTGGGCACTAAGCAAAGGCGGTTGCTACAAACAAGGAAATTGACCAAATCTTTAGCTCAACAAGCTCAACCAATTCTCCACTCCATCTGATCCAAATCCAAGGCTGTTAACAAGAGTAGCCTCCAAGTATTTGAGGGCTATAAATAGCAAGAGTGTAGACAAGAGCAATATGTTGAGCATCACACACACACTTGCACAAGAAAAGATCAATCACTCCTCGGCTCTTTGTGTTCTTCCTCCCACAAATTATTTCCACCTTCAAACTGAAATTACCCGGATCTGAGAGGCAGTGCGTTCGCGCCCCGGCATCTGGCATTTCCCCGCTTTGCAGCGTTTTCGTTGGTGGAGGTGTCTCGCTGTGTTTTGCTTTGTAGAGTCGCCACGCCGTTTTTATTATTAAGCCCAAAACATTGAGAAAGGGCATCAGTTTAAAAATAATAATAAACTGTTTTTGTGTGATGAGATTTTGAGTTCGAAGGTCAGATGACTCCTCGGGAAGAGAATATTAGAATCTTATAGCTCACCCGAATCGCCTCGTAAAAACGAGTCTTTCGGATATCCCTAATATTCTTTAAATGTTATGTGTGTGTGTGTGTGCTTTTAAAAATGCATGCGATATCGGATGTCTACATTGTACACTATGTATTGAAATGTATTGAAATAGTAATGGAAGGAAGCCTTACCAATGTTGGTTCGTGTCTGTCTTCCGCTGGGGAATAGTGTTTGAGGATGGAATAGTGTTCCGATACGGACAGGGATTGCTTCGGGAGGGGCCGGTTGTCTGCGGATAGAGTTTCGGCGTGAGTTGAGATTGTAGGCTGCATTCGGGAAGAGTTTCGGCGTGCATTGGGATGGCAGGAGTCACTCGGGCAGAATTTCGGCGTGCGTTGGGATGGCAGGAGTTACTCGGGCAGAGTTTTGGTGTGCGTTCAAGCTACCGGTTTGACTCGGAAAGAGCCGGGACACCTTGGGAAAGACCAGGCAAGGCCTCGAAGTACCACGAGGGGCCTTAGAGTACCTCGAGAGTGCCTCGGGGCAGCGCGGGAGCGTCGCGGGAGCGCTCGAAGAGGCTTCGGAGCACCACGAGGGAGCTCGGAAGGCCTCGGAAGGATCCGAAAGGGGCCGGGATTGCCCCGAAGGGTCTTAGAGGGGAGCCTGAAGGCTAGGGGAAGAAGAGAGAAGAGGGAGGTGTGTATGAAATGGGAGGGGGAGCCCTCTATTTATAGTGGTAGATTTCGTGCAAAGAGGTCCGTACGGACCTCCTAGGTTATCCAGGATTTTAGTTTTCCTCGATTTAAGGGAATCTGTAATAATTGTGAATATTCTGGAATGATGGTGTCCCTGTCACAGAAAGAGGTCCGTACGGACCATCTTGGCATGCAAAGAGGTCCGTACGGACCAACCATGCATGAGGGTAATGATTTTCTCCGGGATTTGAGGGAATATTGTGGACTTTAAGGGGATTCAGTAATTATTGCAACAAAGAGGTCCGTACGGACCTTATTTGCTTTTCCAATTTCCTGAAAATTCCCAAAAGGTCCTTTTGTCCCTTTTTATCCCAGAAAGGCTCCTCCCTTGGTTTGGCTGAGGGTTTTTGAGGGTTTTGAGTGCTATAGGTCTTCGAGACTGTGTTTGTGAGTCTGCGGTGTTTCCCATGTGCTCGGAAGAGGGTGATCCAGATTGGGGTACTTACAGAAGCCCCTCGACGACGTCACTTACGGAGGAAGTGGGGTCGCCGATAAGATAAGGGTCCTAATCTGGATCGCGTGCTGGGAGAGGAAATGACCGTGAAGGTCGGGGTGAGGACGTGGCGGTGTCCTATTGTGTGACCGTTTAGGTCAGTTGGCTGGACCCTGTGATAGGATTCCTACGTATCCCTAGCGGGAATCAAGCCTGATCGTAGTTCGGGTGTGGGGTGAGTGTTTGTGGTGCACGAGGATGGAAAGGGTCCTCTGACTGAAACTTTGTGCATGGATGTGGTGGTGTCCTGTGGGTGACCGCATAGGTTGATGGTGAGGACGTTGTGGCATCCTGGGTGACCGTATAGGTCGATAGCTGGACCCTGTGATAGGATTCCTACGCATCCCTGGCGGGAATCAAGCCTGGTCGTAGTTCAGATGTCGTGAATTTTGTGAGTGTATGTGGGCGTGATGGTGCCCTGAAGTATCGTGTGACCGCCGAGGTCAGTGGTAAGGACAGGGTGGTGTCCTAAGATGTGGTGACCGTCGAGGTCAATAGTGAGGACGTGGTGGCGTCCTGGGATGGAAATTTTACGATTTTCCTAATCGGGTGGTTTAAGGCCTTCCGGGCCGGAGATAGTGATTTGGGAGGTTTATACGGTCTTCCGGACCGAGTGATTTAAAGCCTTCCGGGCTGGAGGTAGTGTGAGGACTTGAATCGTCTTCTGGTTGCAGTTTGCCATGCGTGAGGACTTGAATCGTCTTCTGGCTGCGGTTTGCCATGCGTGAGGACTTGAATCATCTTCTGGCTGCGGTTGTGTCATGTATGAAGACTTGAGTCATTTTCTGACTGTGGTTTGTGTCATGTATGAAGACTTGAGTCGTCTTCTGACTGTGGTTTGCCATGCGTGAGGACTTGAATTGTCTTTTGGCTGCGGTTGTGTCATGTATGAAGACTTGAGTCATCTTCTAACTGTGGTTTGCCATGCGTGAGGACTTGAATCGTCTTCTGGCTGAAGTTGTGTCATGTATGAAGACTTGAGTCGTCTTCTGACTGTGGTTTGCCATGCGTGAGGACTTGAATCATCTTCTGGCTGTGGTCGTGTCATGTATGAAGACTTGAGTCGTCTTCTGACTGTGGTTTGCCATGCGTGAGGACTTGAATCATCTTCTGGATGTGGTCGTGGAGGCATGGCTGCCTTGAGCTTTGATTGCGAGAGGTGTAGGTGCCTCGTGCTTTGTCCGCTGGGGAGAAGGTTGGACTTACGATGACTGCCGATATTCATCCGTTGGGGGTCATTGGGGCCTTGTAGGGGCTTTTCCTGCTGAGAAGGTGACGTCGGGCTTACTTTGATGGCCGGTGCTTGCGTTTTCGTTGAGCGTTTTGGAGGCGTTTTGTGCCTTGGGATTTGTGCTGGGAGGTGTTGGCTCCTTCTTGCGCTTGTTTTGCCGTTGAGTGGGCGAGGTCCGGGCTTACAATGACGGCCGGTGCTGGGGATATGCGGTCTCGTAAGGGTTTGCAAGAATTCCCTTTTTGACTTGCTGGGGAAGGAGCTCGGGCTTACTTTGATGGCCGATGTTTGCGTTGCCATTGAGCGTTTTGGAGGCGTTTTGTGCCTTGAGATTTGTACTTGGAGGTGCGGGCTCCTTCTTGTGCTTGTTTCACCGTTTAGTGGTCGAGGTCCGGGTTTACACTGACGGCCGGTGGTTGAATTGCCATTTAGTGGGCGGAGTCCGGGCTTACACTGACGGCCGGTTCTTGAATTGCCGTTGAATGGGCGAAGTCCGGGCTTACATTGACGGCCGGTTCTTGAATTGCCGTTGAGTGGGCGAAGTCCGGGCTTACATTGACGGCCGGTTCTTGAATTGCCATTGAGTGGGCGAAGTCCGGGCTTACATTGACGGCCGGTTCTTGAATTGCCGTTGGTTAAGGACCAAATTGCACTGAATTTGCTGAAATAGGCCTTAGGACAGCCAGGGGCAAAGATTATAAGGGCAAGAAAGTAATTTGGCCCTCCCTTGCAAGAAGGTCCGTACGGACCAACCTGGGATGCAAAGAGGTCCGTACGGACCAGGTTGGCTTTTTACAGTTCCCAGATTTTGACTGGGTTAAAAACCCGAGACCCCCTTCATTTCTTCTTCTTCAGTTCGTGCATCCGAGAGAGAGAAAGAGAGAAAACCTCCATTGTTATACCAAAATCCTCCATTTTTAGCTTGAATTGTTCGCAATGGCGGAAGGATCTCGGAGAGGTCGTCGACAACGCAGTCAAGAAGTGATCGAGCAATGGATGGAGCTCCAAAGGAATTGGATCTCCTTTGTTCCATCTTCGAAGAACCCGGATGTATTATATCTGAATCCGGAGGTGCACACTCATCGATCTAGGAACGTCGGGGAGGTAAGAAATCAATTTTGTCTTGATTCCCTGCTTGAATTTTTGAATGCTAGAACTAGGTTTTAGTTTTTCGCATTTTGGGGCTTTTGTTATTTGCCATGCCTTTTGTGGAATTCTTGATGAATTGTTGAAATTGGGCATGTAAAAATTGTGAATATGTGAATTTTGTGCAGAAATGTGTAGGTTAGCTCTTATTTGTGAAAATAAAGTGCCTCTCTAATGAATTGCATGCTTTGGTATTTTGTACATTATGCTTTTTATGTATGTACAATGTGGGGAAAAATTGTCATGTAGGGACAAATTTTGTAGAAAAAAATGTGACATGTGCCGTGTTTCGTGACGGGTTTTGTCTGAAAGTATGTGCCGTGTAGGGACGGACTTTTCTTTTGAAAATGTGTTATGCAGTGTGTGCCGTGTTCTTGGGTGACGGACTCTGTGGGGAAAGTATGTGCAATATATGCCGTGTTTTGTGACGGGTTATTTTGAAAATGTGTCGTGTAGGGCTTAATCCCTCTTTTGAGAAAATTTGTACAGTGTGTGCCGTGTTTTTGTGACGGACTGCATGGAAAAAATTATGTATAATGCATGTCGTGTTTTGAGTTGGATGTAAAAATTATGTGCAATATGTGCCGGGATATATGTGCTTTGCCGTGTTGGGACGTTTTTTTGTGCTTTGATTTTCTTTTGGTATTTTGCATTAAGTACTGTGGCGACGTACCTTTCTTTGTGTTTACTGCAGATGAGGGCTCTTGGCCGGGAAAGCCAAGAAGATGAAGACTCGAGGGATCGCTCGAGGCATTTGTTGAGTTAATGGCGGCGGATGCCGGACATTTACGTGGATGGCGGGCCGAGCCCCGGAGGCTGGTCTATGCTTCTGGCCTGGGCGTGTTCGTGGAGAACTTGGCCGGGGTTTCTGACACGAGGAAGAACAAGAGCGTCCTTGGCCTTTCTGAGTATTGGTGGGATACCACCCACACCTTCCATCTGAGCTGGGGGAGAGGTGACGGTGACGCCCACGGATTTTGCTACTATCACCGGGCTTTCCTTCAAAGGAGGGCCAGTGCGGTGGCGAGATATGATTGCCGAGGACGTCTTGGCCCGAGCTGCGGGCTTTGCGCCTGTTCCTCGCAGGGGTCTTGGCATGTTGTATAGTGATGTTGAGATGAGGATCACGGCCAGTATTGGGGCCTATGTTCGGGGTACTGGCCAGGTGACGGCGGAGCAGCTGGCGCGCTCCTTCCTGTGGTTTGCACTTTCCGAGACTTTGTTCTCGAACCACTCGACTACGGCTCCTTTTGCTCTGCTGGAGAGCTTGATTGATTTGGAAAGAGTTTGTGATATCTCTTGGGGCGAGGCGGGCTTGGCCGAGCTCTACTTCTCCTTGGACCGGATTAGCCGGGGTGTGGCCAGTTCCTTGGCTTGTTTTGATTTTGCTTTGGAGGTATGAGTTCATTGCTGTTTTTGATTTAGCAACTTGTTGTTTCTCCGTTTTCTTTTGCACTGAGCCTTTTCTGCTTTTGTCACAGGTGTGGTTCTATGAGATCTTTCAGTGCTTCCCGTGGGATAGAGATCCTGGGGCCATAGCAGCGTATCCCGCTATGTTAGGCTGGGCCCGCCCGGCGAGGAGGAGGAGGACCAGCAGGGGTAAGCTCACGATTTCCTACGGGGAGGTGCAGGAGCATTTGGAGAGAGATAGCCCGGAGAGATTTGTTCTGTATCCTTGGGCTCGATATGAGGACGATGATTTCGAGGGGGCTCCCCTGGTGACGGTGCAGCGGAAGATGCTGCGGGGCCTGACTTGCGACGTCATGTATTTGGGAGAGCGGGTCTTCTGGCAGCATGGCCCGGGTATGCTTCCCTTAGCTCTGAGGGACCCTCCTTTTGGGATGTTGGATTCCCGGGATATATATGTGTTGAATTTTGAGAGGTATCTTGGCGGCGTGGGTGCCGAGGAGTTTGTTTTGTATCGAGAGGAGTATGGGGCCTTTGTGAGGAGGAAGTTGAGGACGCCACAGGTGTTGGCGAGGGAGAGGGAGGCTGGTCTGCAGAGTCCCCCAGGAGGTTCGGTGCACAGGCCGGACTTTACGTATGTTCGTGGGGATTCCTCGAGGAGGAGGGTGTACAGCCCGTCCACTGGCGAGCTCTGCTTGCCCTGCGAGTGGATCCTGATAGATCGGTGAGTGTGCTGTGAACGTCAACTGTCCCTCGCCCCTGCAGGTGAACACGGCAAGAATACGTTAATACAGAAGCGACATCAACAGAGTGCACAAACGCATATCTAAATGATGCAACACAGATATAGTTCCCATTTTCCTAAAATATTTCCATCCCGGTTGGAATATTAAAGGTCCAAAATCCCCAAAATGTCAAAACATTTCAAAAACTCCGTCGAATTCGGAACTTTCAAAACATTTCGAAAACTCTGTGGAATTCGGAACTTTCAAAACACTTCGAAAAATCCGTCGAATTCGGAACTTTCAAAACACTTCGAAAAATCCGTCGAATCCGGAACTTTCAAAACACTTCGAAAACTCCGTTGAATTTGAAACTTTCAAAACATTTCGATAACTCCGTCGAATTCGAAACTTTCAAAACATTTCGAAAACTCCGTCGAATCCGGAACTTTCAAAGCACTTCGAAAACTCCGTCGAATCCGGAACTTTCAAAGCATTTCGAAAACTCCGTCGAATCCGGAACTTTCAAAGTACCTCGAAAAATCCGTCAAAGTCGGAACTTTCAAAACATTTCGAACATTTCGAAAATTTACTCCATCCCGAATTAAACTTACTTTAATTTTGAAAAACACATCTAGGCATGGAATTTTGCAATCAAATTTTTAAGTCATTTACCCATAGTGTCAAATGAACTACACTCTAGTCAATTTCGACAAAGGCGCATAGCAAAGTCAAAAGCCCCAATTTGGGCACCAAAATCCCTAACTCATTTCTAGTCAAATTCCTAACATTTAAAGAATACACATTCTTAAAATTAATGGAATTTAAAGGAAGTTTACCTGTCTTTCGATTCCTCCTTTGGATTTGTGAGTGTCCCGAGCCGGATAGAACTCCGCCGGATTCAAAGGAAGAACGGTGGTTCGAATGGTCCGTACCAACCTCGTTCTTTCGTTATCGGTTCTCCCATGACGAGCCATTGGTCCCAAATCGGTCTCCATGTTGATTTTCCCTTGGAAATTTGAGCAAAACTCACAAAATGGGGGAGATTTTCTTCTCTCTTTTCTCTCCTTCCTCGCCTGAAATAATGGAGAAATGACCAATTTTGCATCGGCCTTGGCGCTGAAATGAACCTGGTCAAATCCAGGTTGAGTCCGGCCGGACTCTTTCTGCAGCTGAAAAAGATTCCTTGCCAATTTGGGCCCTCAACTTCTCGCAGTTTCAATTTTACCCCTTTTGGCCCCCAAAAGTGTAAAATTTCCCCCATATTAGACCTTTCTAACACCCCCTCCCCCGAGGTCAAGTCCAGTTAGTTTTCACTAATGACCATCTCCAAACGTTAAATTCCCAGTTAGTTTTCACTAACGACCGTCTCCATACGTTAAATTCTCAGTTAGTTTTTACTAACGCCCGTCTCCATACGTTAAATTCTCAGTTAGTTTTTACTAACGCCCATCTCCAGACGTTAAATTCTCAGTTAGTTTTCACTAATGCCCGTCTCCAGACGTTAAATTCTCAGTTAGTTTTCACTAACGCTCGTCTCCAGACGTTAAATTCTCAGTTAGTTTTCACTAACGCCCGTCTCCAGACGTTAAATTCTCAGTTAGTTTTCACTAACGCCCGTCTCCAGACGTTAAATTCTCAGTTAGTTTTCACTAAGGCCCGTCTCCAGACGTTAAAATTCCTAGTTAGTTTTCACTAACGACCGTCTCCAGACGTTAAAATTCCCAGTTAGTTTTCACTAACGATCGTCTCCAGACGTTAAATTCTCAGTTAGTTTTCACTAACGTTCGTCTCCAGACGTTAAATTCTCAGTTAGTTTTCACTAACGTTCGTCTCCAAACGTTAAATCTCCAGTCGACATTTGACATTCAAACGCTCAATCCCGTCTTCGGACATTCAATCACAACTCCGTCTCCCGACGTCAAAATTCCCATTGGTTTTCACCAACATTCATCTCCCCGGCCGCCAGTCGTAAGCCCGATCATCCCACTTCAGTGGCCATCAAGGTAAGCCCGCACAACAATCCCTCTTCGGCCATCACCGTAAGCCCGAACATTCCTCCCCAGCAGGATCCTAAGACTATCCGTCTAAGAAGAAACGTCAATCAACCCCCTCAGTTCCTAACTGACCCCGTCAGAACTCTGGACACTTTTCCCCACCGATGTGTCAGTCTCTCCCGAGACCGCATCCCATTCCTAACCCAGTCGTTAGAACGTCAATCCTTCCGTGTTGTTAATAACGCCAGTTTAACACAACCAGTCCCGTAATTTCCACCCTATCCCCAGTGGATAAACCTGACCTTCATCGTAAGTCCAGCGCCCAAGGCATGAACGCCTTATCAATCTCAAGGCACGAACGCCTTCATCTCAGAATAAACGCAACTCCGATCTGAGGCACCACACGCCCTCCTATGTTCCAGCAACTCCGGTCTGAGGCGCCACACGCCCTCGAATGTTTCAGTAACTCCGGTTTGAGGCTCCACACGCCCTCGTATGTTTCAATAACTTCGGTCTGAGGTGCCACACGCCCTCGAAGGTTTCAGAAATCCCAGGTTCAGACGCCTCACAATAGTCTCCATTCAGGTTCAGACGCCTCACAATGGTCTCACTTAGGTTCAGACACCTCACAATAGTCTTCACTTAGGTTCAGACACCTCACAATAGTCTTCACTTAGGTTCAGATACCTCACAATAGTATCCATTCAGGTTCAGACACCTCACAATAGTCTTCATTCAGGTTTAGACGCCTCACAACAGCCTCGCTCAGGTCAAGGTCCCCACGCGCGGCTCCTTGCACCCACGAACTACGATCGGCTTAATTCCCGCTCGGGATACGTAGGAATCCTTTCGCTAAGGGTCCAGTCAGCTGACCGCCCAGGTCTTTCAAAGTAAGGCATCCCCCGATTTGAATTCTTATCTTTTTTCAACGACCCCACTTCCTTAGGAAGTGACGTCGCTGAAGGGCTAACTGTAAGTACCAAAATCCGGATCGCCAAAATCTGTTAGAAGTTAACCGAAATCCGTTAACTAGCCCGCTTCAGGTTAACCGGAACCCGTTACACTCCCCGTTCCCAAGTCAACGAGACGTCCCGGGACTGCCCCGTGCATCCCAACGTCAAAGCGTACTCAACACACGTCGTCGCACGTAAAAGTACAGCTTTCCCTGAAAAATGCACTTTCCGGCACTTTCCGGGGGCGTTTCGGACATTTTCCGGACTGTTATTTTAAAAACGGACAAAACCGGGGATAATGGCACGAAAAACCATGCCCTAGGTGAGTCACAGGACACGTGGCACGCATGCCACAGCTCCCTCATCAACATCAATCAAAAATCAGTGTGAAAAGACTAAAATACCCCTGGTATGCAGTCCAAGTCCGGCCGGACTCTTTTGCAGACAATCCAGAATTGCCAGCAAGTCCCTCCAATTTCCAAAGTTTCACAAAACCCCCTGGAATTCAGCCTAAGTCCGTCCGAACTCTTTCTGAAATTTCACCTATAAATACAGACCTCTGTCAAAGCATTTTAACAACAACAAAAACACTCCATTTTCACCTCAAGCCACGGCCCAAACTGTTTTCACCCTATCCCGAGCACCCGTTTCGCCTCGATTCGCGTGAAAACTCCATATTTCGATCAAATACAACCCCCACCACCTCGAAACACCGTTCCAAACACCTTTTCATATCCCATATACGCCCCCCCCCGAGTCAAAGGAGCCAACCCTAGCCATAGGTAGCGCTCTCTCTCCCTAAACTCTCGTTCCGTCTCGGTTTACGCGACAGTCGCTACAACCGTTTCGGACGAACGTTGTTGAAATGTAGACATCACCGTCTAACGGGGTCTGATACATTTTAGTCCTTGATCCTCTTCTCTTCCCGTAAGAGAAGTAATCTCGGGTTAAAACGACGTTTCGGCCCCGTTCCGTTACTTTTTATGTCATTTACAAATTCCGGATCGTTTGATCCGTCGAAGGTCATTTACTTTCATGTCATTTACAATTCCGGATCGTTTGATCCATCGATCGTCCTTTACTTTTACGCAACTTTACAATTCCGAGCTGTTTGGCTCGTTGAACGTACTTTACAATTCCGGATCATTTGATTCCGTCGATACCGCATTTTAAATACTGTCATTTACAAGTCCGAGCCGTTTGGATCGTGATAGTATTTACTTATCAAAAATCCAAGTCGCAAAACGATTCGTTGATCGCATATTATTTAATGCCTTTTTCCCGTAAAATCGCTAACAATGTAATGACCGGTTCAAAACCGGAGTTCGACATTCGAACTCTCTTTCAAAACGCGCGAAATGACGTTTGGAATCCAAACGCTCATCTTCACACTTAAAAGCCGACTTTTGACACTCAAAATCATTTAATGCTTTTTTCCCGTAAAATCGCTAACAATGACATGACCGGTTCAAAACCGGAGTTCGACATTCGAACTCTCTTTCAAAACGCAAAATGACGTTTGGCATCCAAACGATCATCTTCAAAATTCGACGTTTGACATTCAAACGCTCTTTTCTTAAAAGTCAACATTTGACACTCAATTCAAACAGTTAAAATCAGCATTCGCGCCACTTTTCCTAAAACTTCCAAAACCGACGTTTGTCATTCAAACGCTCGCCTTTTCAAACAGAATCACATAATCAATGTTTGACATTCAAACCAAGATTAAGCTTGTCATTCAAGCCCCCATTTTCAAAATGCAAACACACACACACACACACACGCACACATTTTCGAGAAAGGTAGAAAGACTCGTCATACGAGGCGTTTCGGGTGATCTCAAAATACTCTTCCCTAAACGTAACGTGACCTCCGAACCTAACAATCTCTGGTACTCAAAAAAGCTTTTTACTCGTTTTTGCTACCAATAAAAATGACTTCCCGTTTTCAAAGCTTTTTCCTAAGTATTTGCTGCCAATAAAAACGACACCATTTTCAACCAAAAGCCGTTTCTCAACGTTTGGGCTCAAAATACAAAAACCGCGTGGCGACTCCTCTCCTTCCCGAAAGCGAGGTCTCAGACACCAACCCCCCGCGAAAGACAACCGCCTTCTCCCCAGCGGAGTCGCCAACTGAAATTACCTAGATTTTTGCGCGCAGCGAGAAGGCGGTTGTCTTTTGCGGAGGGTTCAGCTAGCTGACCGCCCAGGTCTTTCAAAATAAGGCATCCCCCGATTTGGATCCTTATCTTTTTTCAACGACCCCACTTCCTTCGGAAGTGACGTCGCTGAGGGGCTAACTGTAAGTACCCATATCCGGATCGCCAAAATCCGTTAGAAGTTAATCGGAATCCATTAACTGGCCCGCTCCAGGTTAATCGGAACCCGTTACACTCCCCGTTCCCAAGCCAACGAGACATCCCGGGACTGCCCCGTGCATCCCAACGTCAAAGCGTACTCAACACACGTCGTCGCACGTAAAAGTACAGCTTTCCCTGAAAAACGCACTTTTCGGCACTTTCCGGGGGCGTTTCGGACATTTTCCGGACTGTTATTTTAAAAACGGACAAAATCGGGGATAATGGCACGAAAAACCATGCCCTAGGTGAGTCACAGGACATGTGGCACGCATGCCACAGCTCCCTCGTCAACATCAATCAAAAATCATTGTGAAAAGACTAAAATACCCCTGGTATGCAGTCCAAGTTCGGCCGGACTCTTTTGCAGACAATCCAGAATTGCCAGCAAGTCCCTCCAATTTCCAAAGTTTCACAAAACCCCCTGGAATTCAGCCTAAGTCCGTCCGGACTCTTTCTAAAATTTCACCTATAAATACAGACCTCTGTCAAAGCATTTTAACAACAACAAAAACACTCCATTTTCACCTCAAGCCACGGCCCAAACTGTTTTCACCCTATCCCGAGCCCCCATTTCGCCTCGATTCGCGTGAAAACTCCGTATTTCGATCAAATACAACCCCCACCACCTCGAAACACCGTTCCAAACACCTTTTCGTATCCCGTATACGCCCCCCGAGCCAAAGGAGCCGACCCTAGTCATAGGTAGCGCTCTCTCTCCCTAAACTCTCGTTCCGTCTCGGTTTATGCGCCAGTCACTACAACCGTTTCGAACGAACGTTGTTGAAATGTAGACGTCACCGTCTAACGGGGTCCGATACATTTTAGTCCTTGATCCTCTTCTCTTCCCGTAAGAGAAGTAATCTCGGATTAAAATGGCGTTCCGACCCCGTTTCGTTACTTTTTATGTCATTTACAAATTCCGGATCGTTTGATCCGTCGATCGTCCTTTACTTTTACGCAACTTTATAATTCCGAGCTGTTTGGCTCATTGAACGCACTTTACAATTCTGGATCGTTTGATTCCGTCAATACCGCACTTTAAATACTGTCATTTACAAGTCCGAGCCGTTTGGATCATGATAGAATTTACTTATCAAAAGTCCGAGTCGCAAAACGATTCGTTGATCGCATATCATTTAATGCCTTTTTCTCGTAAAATCGCTAACAATGTAATGCCCAGTTCAAAACCGGAGTTCGACATTCGAACTCTCTTTCAAAACGCGCGAAATGACGTTTGGCATCGAAACGCTCATCTTCACACTTAAAAGCCGACTTTTGACACTCAAAATCATTTAATGTTTTTTTCCCGTAAAATCGCTAACAATGACATGACCGGTTCAAAACTGGAGTTCGACATTCGAACTCTCTTTCAAAACGCGCGAAATGACGTTTGGCATCCAAACGATCATCTTCAAAATCCGACGTTTGACATTCAAACGCTCTTTTCTTAAAAGTCAACATTTGACACTTAAGTCAAACAGTTAAAATCAGCATTCGCGCCACTTTTCCTAAAACTTCCAAAACCGACGTTTGTCATTCAAACGCTCGCCTTTTCAAACAGAATCACATAATCAAAGTTTGACATTCAAATCAAGATTAAGCTTGTCATTCAAGCCCCCATTTTCAAAATGCAAACACACACACACACACGCACACATTTTCGAGAAAGGTAGAAAGACTCGTCATACAAGGCATTTCGGGTGATCTCAAAATACTCTTCTCGAAACGTAACGTGACCTCCGAACCTAACAATCTCTGGTACTCAAAAAAGTTTTTTACTCGTTTTTGCTACCAATAAAAATGACTCCCCGTTTTCAAAGCTTTTTCCTAAGTTTTTGCTGCCAATAAAAACGACACCATTTTCAACCAAAACCCGTTTCTCAACGTTTGGGCTCAAAATAAAAAAACCGCGTGGCGACTCCTCTCCTTCCCGAAAGCGAGGTCTCAGACACCAACCCCTCGCGAAAGACAACCGCCTTCTCGCCGCGCGCGAAAATCCGGGTAATTTCACCATCGAAAAAAAGTTGCCACTTATTTTCAGACATTGTGCATATGACATCTTCATCAGGAAGCTGCAGGTCTTCCCCCTTCACTTTGTTTCCCGAAAATTCAGGAAGCTGAACACTGAACATTTTCCCCTTAATTGGGTTTTAGTGTGACGTAATTGATATCATAACTTGAAAAAATGAAGCACCATTTGGCCACCCTCGTTGACATGAACGTTTTCTCAAATATGTATCTGATCGGATCAACCTTTGCCACTAGTTTGAAAGGAATTCCTCCATGTAATGTTTCAATTTATTGGTTAACATGAATAGAGTTGCGCATGATTTTTCTAAGAATGTGTAGTTCCGCTCACTTCCTTTAAATCTCCGACTGACAAAGTAGATGGCATTCTCTTGGGTGGATTCTTTATGTTCTTGTGCTAGCATAGCCCCTAGGACGTCATCATTCATCATTAAGTAAAGAAATAGAGGTTTGTCTTCGTGTGGTGGAAACCCAAAAAGGACATTTTCCTTTCGACGATGCATAGGAACTAAAAAAAAAGTCTTTTCTTTATGTGGTGATTTGTGTGCCCAAAGTGTGTGTGAAGCCTTTCCGTGATCTACGTGTTGCTCAAAACTGATGGGGCATGTTCTTCTCCACCTAGGTCCAATTGCTCTAGTTTGGTGTTATTGGGATTCAACGAAAAGGTTGATCAGAGAATAGTTTGAAGAAAAAAGTATACCAACTCCAATGGTCGGTAACAACAGCAACATCAACGGTAATGGCAATGGCAATCCCACCAATGAAGAGATGTTTAACATGATGAAGCATATAAAAGAGAAAATTGAATCCCTCACTAAGTATTCCCAAAACAAATATGATTGGTGGCAAGCCCATTTGTACCATGAGAATGTGGCCCACAAAGAAGAAATGAACAAACTTAAGGCCCAACTCGAGGAACTTGCCAAGGGAAAGAAGAATGACAATGGGGAACCTTCCGAGTGGACCAAGTTTTATTTGATTTGCCCTATATTATTTCTCGTAAGAATAAGGAAGAAAGCAATGATATGGGGATGGTCAATACTCAAATGGCTTACATTGACCAACGCTTCAACAGTCTTAACTTGATCATGAGCGCGGATTCCGGTCTTCAACAATCCTCTTTGTTGATGCACACTATGGTTGCTCTTCCTGAGAAGTTTAAGATGCCCGACATTGTCAAATTCAAGGGGAACTCTTGTCCCAATACTCATTTTGACTTTTACATTTGGGCTATGCTTCCCAAGAAGGTTTCTCCCCAAATGGACCCAATGCTTCCCTTTGACATTGAATGGGGTTGCTAAAGATTGGTATATGGGTCTCCTTGTTTTAACCCACATCAATTGGGATGTTGCGATGGATGCCTATAAAACTCTATCAAGGCAACACCACAGACTGTCCCACAAGGAAGGAATTAAAGGAAACTATTCAAAGGGTCATTTGTGGAATTTTCTCACCGTTGGAATAAAGCTTGCCTAAATTGTTGATAGGCCCTTAGTGAAGGAGCAAGTTGAGATTTTTTTGAAGTGTTTGAAGATTGACTACCGCACTCACCTTAGTGGGGGATTTATCAGAATTCTGATCTCATGTATGATGCGGGTATTCGAGTTGATGAGTTGCTTCATGAGATTAAGAAAACCACTCTGATAAATGGCTATTTTATAGTCATTTATAGCATTATTATTACATCATTTTCTTAGTATTTATTAACATTTAGTCTTAATTTAGCTTCTTTTATTCTTTATATTAGATTTTATGCTTGTTGGTATTTTTGTGCAATTATACAGATCTTAAGGTCAATTTTTAGAGCAATTGAAGCTTGGGATATGTCTAAAGGATTAAAGCAAGAAGGGACTGCTTGGTAAAGAGCAACCAGGCCAAAACTAAACTTGGAGCGATCGTGTCTTCATTATGGAGCGGCCAGGTAAAGGAAGATAGAACGGCCGTGCAGCTAAAATTGGAGCGCCCGTGCATTTCTGGCCAGTTCAAATGGATTTTCGCGCCAAGGCTTGCGCTGCCGTGCAAGTTACAACGCACGGCCGTGCACTTACTGTTCCAGATTAATAAAGACACCTTTTGAAGACAACTTTTTGTAGAGTTGCATCCCTAGCTTAGATTCCCTATTTAAAGGCCCCTTTGTACTCAGTTTTAATCATCCGGATGGATCCGAAAACATCCAACATGGATCAGAATATACTTAGATTCATAGCAAAATACTCTAGCATTATTATACACAATACCTAAAGATTCATCGAATGTTCTCAAGAGTTCTTGTATACCTTTAAAGATTGTGAATGCAATACATTATGGAAGATTTCTCTCCAGCCGTTGTCTCTCTTTTATAAGAATAAGTATTCTCTTCCCTTATTTATATTACTTCTTTTGTTATAATAATTCCAATGGCTAAGGAAGTAATCCTCCAAGTTATTGGGGTTTAAAACTCGGTAATTATTTATTCATCTTTATAATTCATGTTTCTTCTCCATGTCAAATCAATTCTTTTCATATCGTTCTTAATGCTTACAATAGGGAGATGTCCTTGGTTATATAATCTTAGTTAATCAAGAGAAGAATATTGGTTAGCGAAATCCTATGAATTGAACTAGGCTTCATTAATCACAAGTGTAGTTTAATGACCTAGGGATGATCCTTTAGTGGAGAATACGTGAGAATAACTTGAACTTAACGATTTTGATTTATACGGAACCCTCGAGAGGTAAGCCGAGTTTCCCGTTCGTGACAGGCGGGAGTACCTTAAACGGAACCTTCAAGAGATAGGCCGTGTTAGTCTTAAAATACATGTGCTAGGCCTTCACCCATAAGTAGTTAGCACAACTTAGCGTATCATCCTTGATTTATGACATTTTCATCTTAAAACAATTTCTTCATATCATTCTTAAACACCTACAAATATAAAGACGTTCGTATTTGTGTGAACCCTAGTTAATCGAGAGAAGGACGTAGCTTTGAATCTCGGTTAGCCGAACCATATGAAGTTGAAATTACCCAGATCGCGAGGGCGGCGAGCGGTTTGAATTTCACGGGAAAAGAGAGTCGCCACGCCATTTTTATTATGAGCCAAAACTTTGAAAAAGGCTTTTGAAAGGGGGTCGTTTTTATTAGGAGCCAAAACTGAAGAAAGACTTTTGAAACACTGGTCGTTTTTATTAGGAACAAAAACTTAAGAAAAGGCTTTTGAAACAAGGATCGTTTTTATTAGGAGCAAAAACTTAAGAAAAGGCTTTTGAACAGAGATTGTTAGGTTCGGAGGTCACGTTACGCCTCGGAAAGAGATAAATTGGGCTCACCCGAAATGCCTCGTATTGACGAGTCTTTCTATCTTCCTCGAAAATTGTGCATGTGTGTGTGTTTGTGTTACTTGAAAATGAGTTTGAATGGCAAACTTTGGATTGAAAAGAAGTTTAAATGGCGGGTTTTGAAATGAGTAGGGCATTATAATGTTACCCTTTTTTTGATAAAATGACAAGAAGGAAAAGGCCTTTAAAGTAAATGACAGTATTGAAATGCGATAAAAAGGGTCAAGCAGAAGCTGCCAATAAATTGGTCCAAACAGCCCTTACTAAGAATCTTGAAGGACGCGAGGGTAGATGGTTGAACGAACTCCCCCTAGCCCTATGGGCCGTTCGTACAACCACCCGGGGGCCAACCGGGGAAACCCCATTCGCATTAACCTTCGGTTATGAGGCTATGGCACCAGCTAAAATGGCCATCCCTACTGTAAGAAATTCTCACTACGATGAGCAAGTCAACAAGGTTAATAGGCTCCTAGACCTAGACCTGGTAGATGAAAAGCGACTAGCTGCACAGATGAGGATGGTAAACTACAAACAAAGGACCAAGTCATATCATGACAAGAGGGTCATCCGAAGAGTATTCCAAGTAGGCGATTGGGTACTCAGAAAAATTGAGGCAACTGGTAGGAAGGCAGAACAAAATAAGCTCTCCCCGAACTGGGAAGGTCCCTACATCATCACTCAAGTCATTCGAGAGGGGACTTACAGATTGAAGACTAAGGAGGGGAAGGACCTCAAGCATCCATGGCACTCTGACAATCTTCGAAAATACTATCATTAGTCTAGTTAATTTTTGCAATAGATTAGTTTCTTGTTTTCTGTCTTTTACTTTTTAGTTTGATAGGATTGCAGTTCGATGTAATCACGTTTCAGTTTTACGAAAGCAGTTTCTTCCCACATACAAAGCAACTATTAACTCCTGACACAAACACCAGAAGACGAGGATCTTATCCCCGACTCTTCAAAACATACGCCTTATGTCTTGACAAGGGTCCGCCTTGACTCAATGACTATAGGTTCCTGACAGCCAACACGAGGTCCCTCCCTCAACATACTGGCTTACCTTACATCTTGACAAGGGTCCGCCTTGATTTAAGGATCACAAGGTTCAAACAGTCAAGCACCGAGGACCTCACCTCGGCATACTGACTTGCCTCACGTCAAGACAAGGAAATACCTTGTCACTACGACTAAAAGGCATCACGTCTGAAATCTGTGCGCGAGTCATCTTCCTCGGCATAAGGAGACGAAAAAGAAGAAATCACCTAACAGTCAAAGCCGAGGAGCCCCTCCTCGGCCTATACGACTTAAAGTACATTCAAAGCCGAAGGACCTTACCTCGGATTAACAACTTACTTTATAACTGGGGACGAGGGACTCTCCTCGACCTTCCCCCTTTACAAGTTTGGTGCCTATACATAGCGTACAAGCAAGCGTTCAAACAATTCATTAAAACACAAGCATGGATTGAGACAAAGGGACTTTTTCATTGATATTCAAAAGAAAGTACAAGTCCTACCAACTATTACAACAAAAGAAGAATAGAAAAATTCTAAGCATGGGTGTCCTCAAAAGGCTTATCTAACCAATCCTCCGTGGAGGCACCATGGGGAGGAGGGATAGTCTGTTCAATATCAGCATCAGTCTTCTCGGCCTCTCCTCCCCCAACCTCGGCTTCCATGTCCTCGGCTCCCACCTCCTCGTCTTCAATGGCCTCAACCAAGGCTTTGAGGTTGCCAGGATCCACAGACGGGGGCACGCACACTTCACGGCCTGCCTGGGCATCTTCCCCGGCCATAATCTCCAAGTTATATTGAGAAAATGGAACCAGGGGTGGAGAGCCCTGGCTTCTCGGTCATACTGATTCTGGCTGATCAACAGAGCAATTTTGTTGATGTCCAGGCTGATGGAAGGGTCAGCTAGTAGACGACGAGCCAAGTGAAGGTACCCGTCTTCAAACATGGTCGCCGTCTTGGCGTCCACGGCATCTTGGAATGCCGAGCTGGTCACCATGGCGTCCTGGAAGGCTTGGCTGGCTTTGAAACGTGCCACGGCTTCCTCTTCCCTTGAAGGAAGAGTAGCTACGAACCCTCGGCATTTGGCCTCAGCTTCCTCGGCCCTCACTAGGACCTCGGCCTTGGCCTTCCTCGCCTCATCCAGCTCAGCATCTTTTAGCCGGAGTTGTTCCTCGGCTTTATCACGGGCATCCTTGGCCTGCACACGAGCCTCCTCGGCTCTCTTTACCTCAGCCTCCACTTTGGCCTGGGCAGCCTCAAGGTCAGCATCCTTGGCCTTCAGTAGCTCAGCCAGAGCGGCCTTCTCGGTCTCGCCCTTCTCTTGGGCGGCCCTAGCATCATGCAATAGTTTGGCATTATTCTTTGCCAAGACATTCTCGTATGCCGTAACGGAAGCCCACTGCAAGATAAACCAATGTCAGGTATCTTATCAAGTAAAAAGTTATGGAATCAACTAAGAATACGAGATAGTTCCTCGGCCATCATCAGTCCTTTGCGGCACAACAAGTTTTCTTGGCTCGGCTTCTCGCGGACAAGCGCCTCGTAAGCCTCCTCATCCAAAGCCCGTTGAACGGGAGCTCGGCCCAATCTCAACAAGGGCCCCTTCCTTGTCTGCAAAGGAAGGCCCCTCAAACGCGGGACGTTCGCAGCCATACGCCGAGCCAGCTCATCGGCATCGTCATAGGTTTTGACGGTTTGAATGGTGAGGGGAGGAGGAGCTTGGAGATCCGAGGGCTCCACGGCCGCCCTTTTTGTTGCAGGCTCCTCGGCTGAAGCACTTGGGGGCCTCTTCGAGCTTGAGCGCCGCTGGACGAGGTCGGTGTCCTCGGCCAACGGGATGTCAGTATCCACATTTACGTCAACATGGAGGCTATGCCCCTCGGTTGTTGAAGGATTATCTCTTTCCTCAGACACCGCCTCCTCGGCATTAACCTCCTCATGCAATTTGAGGGGAAGAGGTTGGTCACCCTGAGCATTCAGTAAGAGGTTGCGGGTGTTGGCGTCCTCCTTCCTCTCTTTCAAGCCCGAGATCTTGGCCTGACGTCTCTAGAAATTCGTTAATGAAGGGGTCCAAAGGAAGACGAAGCCCCTGTTAAAATTGTTTGAAGTAAAAATGGACGTAGCTATCATTGTAGTAAAATCTCCTCTCTTCCTTATCATCCTTGAAAACAGGCTTGCCGATATGAGTTAGCCTATATTCGTTCTTATCCACCCCATACGTGGTATATATTTTCTCCAGCATGGGGTCCCCGGCCTTGGGTTGCCTCTCTCGGACTCGTCTGCCTCCTCGGCTTCCTCTTTCTCGGCCCTTCTTGTCTTCAGCATGAGCTCCTTCAATAAAGGCATCCACTATCTTGGTTGACGAGGAGGCCTCTCCCCCTCTTCCCGTCATATCTGCAAAAAGACGAGGAGCGTAAATTAGTGACCTCGTCCATAACTGATCTTAAGACGGGGAAGAGGGATATCCCCCCTCGTCATTATAGATAGGCCGAGGAGGGAACCTTACCACTCAGACGCTCACGAACTATACGATCCGAAGACGGGTAGAACATTTCGATGTGCTCCATCATCTCTGCCCTATCCTCAAACACAATAATATTGGGGGAATCCGACACAATCCTATCTATCCTTGTGGTATCTGGGTATTGAAGGAACATCCGTGTACGGCCATAACTTCTCAACATCTTTCCTATGTCATCGAGGTTCAGCATCAACCAGGGTCCTCTCTCTCTCTCCGGTAAACCCTCAGATTGCCGGTGTGATACCCATAACGGAATCGGGGGGAATGGTCCCAAGAACGAGCCATTTCTAAGGGGAACCAAAGATCAATGGGGGAGTTTATTCAATATTCAAAGGAGTTCATACAAAATTCGAAGAAAATCAAAGATTCAAAGTTTTTGAGAGTTAAAATTAAAGATTCATGAAGAAAAGCTTCAACATTCAACAATGGCGGTTGGACATCAACATTCCTTCTAAAAACCCTAGAAATTACATATTCCAAAGCAGAAATCGAGAAAGGAAGCAAGCTATACCTGTTTCTGGTGTTTAGACGGAGGAAATCAAGCAATGAATGGTATTTCGCCGGAGAATCAAGCACCCGCCGGTAACTGGGTATGTAAGTTCAAGAAAGGTCGTCGGAGGATTCTTGAAGCTTCTCAATACTCTCTCAAAGTTTGAAGATGTGAAAAGTTCAAATGAAAAGGAATTTGTGATTTTATACTCACCAAATCCGGGTCAAACCCATGGGCAAATTGGGAATCCGGGTAGTACGCCCCCAACATTAAATGCTTATAACAACTTCCGAGGCATGACAGGACTGGGGTCCCACGCGTAATCATCATGGTATTAACCGTCAGTTATATGAAGCGACGCCAAGGACACGTGGCAAGCCTGTTCGTATTCTATAGCCGAGGACGAGATGACTTTCTCCTCGTCTTCAGCCGAGCTAGAAAGTCGGGGGCCACTGAACAGTATAAACCGAGATACGAACATGGGCTTGTCCGGGTCAGGCCCAAATGGATTGGGCTATAAACATAATCCATATACAAAGTTATGGGAAGCAATCATGGGTTTCCTCGTTCCCCGTATCTCGTCATCAACAAGGCTAATCAAGGCCCAATATACAAGTATACATGCCCCAATTACGAGTGCCGAGAGGTATCTCCTCGGCCTTAAATTGACAACGGGACCATCATACTATTGACTCGCCATGATCCGAGACATCGCAAACGACGAGGAAAGGAAAGTTCTTACCTCGGCATATATTCATATGACGAGGAGACATAATTATGCACCTCGGCATATACACATACCGCCTGGTCACCAATGGGCGAGGAAGATAAATCATCCATCTCGGCTTGTACACCAATGTCGAGGTAAGACATTTATGCTCCTCGGCTTTCCGGCTAGCAGGTCGTACAATCCTATTCAAACAAGGATTCAACAGTTATTGTCCAATCAAGATTTTAACCATCTACATCAATTCAAGTCAAACAATTGACTCCTTAACAGATATAATTCTCTTAGGATTATATCTTATCTCTTTACAAGTTCAATTCAACATGGATTCTATCAATCCTTATCCATCCCTATAAATACAAGTCATATATCACAATATTGGGTACGTTATTTTTTACAATACAGAAACTCTGTCAATTTAGTTTCTCATACGCAAATCGTGAACTTACTCTCACGCCGGAGGGCCTTTAGCCGGACTCGCCCTGGCTTAGTTTACGTGTTTTCTCTTATTTTCAGGCCTAGCAATCTCCGGAGCAGACGATCGCTTGAATTTGGGCTGATTTGACGATTTTTGCATCATCAAATTTGATGATTTGTTGGAGTTTAAAAATGCTACAAATAGTAGTAATGATTTTAGTGATTTAGAGGTAGGAGAATCAGACCTAGCAACAACAAAATCCCACTAGCAGTGCAAATCAGCAATCAACTTAGAAGTCGATAGTTGAATCAATCATGGGTCAGCAATAGAAGTAGGAGGATCGATCCGACATCAGTTGAACCTATGACTTATTTCCACTAAACTTACTTCAATTCACTTGAATATGTCTGTCAATCAAACATCTCCTCCACAACAACTCATTAGTCAACAAGAATTAGTAAGGCAAGATATTACAAGAAAACTCATCATCTTACTATGTTCAATTGATATACTTATGCCATGAAATCATCTAACCCGTTGGATCTTTTATTCATAAAAATTCAGATGCACAAAAATAGTAAAACAAATTCCAACTCAATTTACTGGAAATGCAAACAGGCATTTTAATCACCACAATTGCATACCCAGAAAATATGCCAAAACAAAAAGGCATTGAGGTAAGAAAAATCACTGTCAAATCTCCGATACCCGTAATACCCGTAAAACCGTAACCTTCTATAACAGCTATGTCAGTTTCCCTCTATGATGTCCTGGTTCCAGAGGCCATTCCTTCCGTCCTATTGGCCAAAAAAATATACAACTAAATTACATGGCAAGACATATATAATCTCTCGTATGCAGCCTGAGTCAAAGAGGCCGTTTTAAGTTGAAGCACACTGGCGTGAAAGGGCTTTCTGTTTAACTAACTCATGAAGATCATGTACGATTTTAAATACCGAGTCGGGCCGTGCTAGCCTCAGTGCATTGTTTGACATTGCCTTAAGTTCATCTGCTTTTGGACCAAACCATTGTGCAACAATATTTGCTATCTCTTTTGGCGACTTGGAATATTTCCCGCATCCATTTTCCACTACATATGGCACATTCCCAACTTCCTGCAATACACTACGTAGATATATTATCGAGTTTCTAATATTATTATTAAGTATGGAATGCAGTTTCAAAGGAGTTTCAGATAACATGCAACAAGTATGTTCACTACACAGATGGGACAGTGGTGGTAAATTTAAAGTTTGGAAGTAGTTATTTGATTTTAGTATAGTAATTACTCCATCCATTCTATGTTGAGAGTCGATGCTTGAAATCAAACTCTTTGATTATGTGCTTATATGTCGTTGTATTTCTTACGACTGATATTTAAGTAATATTTGTTTTTACAATAAACAAGAAAACCATCATATCTTGATGAAGAGGAAATCTTTTGAAAAAAAAATTAAAAAAAAACATTTATAGCTTTATTTTTTAAAGTAGGCTCTTCAAATGGAAGATCCAAAACAGGAATAGTGGACTATTAACATGCAACGGAGGGAGTATCCTTTAAGAATAGGGGTACATCAGATCTTTCCTAAGTGAATCATTTTCCCTTACGCAGGAAATCTTAAGCCCTCCTTCTATATTATAATATAGATTACGTTATACGTATGATTATCCTTTGTGTGAGAACAAATATAGATGTACATATGCACCTGAGTATCAGAGTTATGCATAGTGTCATACCAAATAGGTTTACACTTAGAAACTTTCTTCCAGATTCATATATTATCAATGCACAGCATAATACACATTACCATAGGTTCGTCATGCAAAAACAAATACTCCCTCCGTCCCACACCTACGTGCACACTTTCCATTTTGGGCGTCCCAAACCTACGTGCACATTTCCTAAAATGGAAAGGAATCTTTACTATTCCCTCCACTCATTCTCTCTCCTACATTATTTTAATACTCACAACACCATTATAATTTACTATTCCCTCCACTCATTCTCTCTCCTATTTTATTTTCACACTCACAACACTTTCAATATAATACTATCTCCTTAATTTACGTGAAAAGTCAAAGTGGGCACGAAGGTCCGGGACGGAGGGAGTATTTGATTGTTCTATAACTTCATAAATTATAAATTTCAGGAAAATAATGTAATAGCATTAATTGGTAAGAGTGAAAAATATTACTCCATCCTTACCAAAATGAATGTCCAATTTTGCTCTTGACCAAAGGCATAATTGGACATTCATTTTGGGTTGGAGGGAGTATCTTGCTATGTACCCCCATTTGTTTCCAGAAAAGTGTCAGCATTTTACTAATTAATAAGTCATGGTATTTAAAAAGCTCGACAAACACATACTCCCTCCGTCCCATCTTAAAGTTCAAAGTCAAAGGAAAGGTTCTCAACTTTCTTGCACTTTGACCAAGAACTTGCAGAAAATTTGATTATCCAAACGAAAATCTAAAAAATGTTATGGATTCACCATTCTCGAAAATAATTTTAAGTTTTTCAATTGGATAATCAAATGTTCTATAAGTTTATAGTCAAAGTGCATGAAAGTTGACAAATTTTTCTTTGACTTTGACCTTTAAGATGGGACGGAGGGAGTATGCCATTGTACTCCCATGTAATTCAATACAAAATTTCTTTAAGTTCAGTGATCTGCTTCACTGTCCTGTCGGGGAGAAACAGGGTTACATGGGATCTTGCAGTGGAACTAACGTGTTAGCCTATAATAGCTTTGTCGCCGGTCTACCGCCATAAGTCCTCTTAAGATTGTCTATTGTGGTCACCTCGTTAGCTTGTTAATCTAATTCCTTAGCCACCTGAGGCCTGCCCATCTGACATTGTATCCTCCTTAAACCCCATATATGACCTACCTGCTGACAATATATGAAAGATTGCTTCGAGTAGAGATTCATTTACACCTTGCTGCATGAGGCTGATTATTGTATTTCATGATTTCGTTAAGAATAGTTGACTTTATTAGTAGAGATACCTTTTAAGTGATAAACACTAAGAATTCTAAGTTTTATTTCTTTTAATTGTGGTTTACTCTTTATTTTATTACCTTTTCATTTTATGTCCACTTGTTGCGTGTCACAAGCAATTGAATTCTCATCAAAGAACTAAAGCATAACAGTATCACTTTTTCCAGGAATGAAACGATGAGCAAGAAAGAAGCTTAACTATGACAGGACAACGCTTCAAGTTAAGACCAGAAAGGGAAATATCAAAATACCTGCCCAGCAATGTAATCATTAAGAATAATGGGGAGCCCTTGGATCATAGCTTCAGCAATGGTCCCAGGACCAGCCTTCAAGAAACAAACTTTTATCAGGTAACTAATTATGAATGATTCGTGAAACAAAAAGGTAATGAGGAACAATTAATTTCACATTGCAGCATGAGACGTTTACCTTGGTAATGATGCAATCACAAGCACCCATGCATTCCTCCATTTTGGTGACAAACCCCTTCACCTAAAATCAAGAAACATTATCACTTTACAGCCAGTCCAGCATGAATTTCATAATAAATATCGCACTTTTTTTTGGGTCAGTCCCAAAATAAATGTCGCACATTCTTTTTTGGTTCAACCTAGAATAAATGTTGCATTCTAAATAAGGAAATAGTCTTAGTGCAATTTTACCATGGTACAAACAATTTCCAAACAACTAAAGCAGGTCTGTAAAAATATTGACAAGTCAAATGTGACGTTTATCATGGGACGGAGGGAGTATAACATATAGGTTTCACATGTTTCAACTTAAGAGGGCATTCAGAAAGCACACCTGATAATACAATTCATGGATCATATGGTAGACTTAGCAATACATATACTCCCTCTGTCTTAATCAATAGCAAATTTGAAAAAAAAAAATTGGACATTCATTTTGGGACAGAGGGAGTAACATAAGTTAAAATTTTATAAATATGAGTAATTTGGCCAGACTAGATGAACTAATTGCAGTCTGTTCCAGAGGCAGCATCTTATTGTTGTTATACTCTATGTTGCTCGGACTCGCGTACAAGTGTCTGACACGGGTACGGATCCGAGTGTCGGATACTTCAAATCTCAAAATTACGGACTCGGGGACACGGATTAGAAGGGTCCAAATTCTGAATATGGACTCGGCATATAAAAACACATATGATGTATAAAAAATAATCCAATTACTAAAAATTTATTATGGGGCTATAAGTAAACCTAAAGGTTGTAGATAAGCCTTGACCTTAATTTGGTTGTGTGATGTATAATCGTATACATCTAAGAAGTACAAGGTTACAATAATATCCATAAATGACGTGTCACTACCACTTTTTCTCTAATACTTCCCTCTCAAACTGAAGCATTCGTATCACGCATGCTCAACTTGTTGCAAACATAACTAAATCAATTTCCACCAAGACTTGGTAATGCATCCACAAAATTTTCACCACATTTGAAATAGTCTCGGCACGAATTTACTATTGATGATTCACATGAACAATATGTGTTCATGGCAGGTCGACTAACTTTGATAAAAAAAAATAAAAAAATGTTTTTTGAAAGTGTAGATTTATTTTGATGGACTATCAGAGAGTACGTCAGAAAGTGTATTCTGCTTTTTCTCAATACTGTTCTTCGAAATAATTTAAAGAAGCCAGATCTATGTCGTGGATTCATCAATGACCATTCACAATCAAAAAAATCACTAAACTCTGATGCGCCCATGATAATGGTATAACAACCAGTGACCTGGGTATCAAATGATCCTCTCAATGTCTTCCATAGATCAGGGAAATGACATAATTTGGCTAACTACACTAACTGAAAGCACGGTTTTAAGTCCAATCAAATCGAAATAATTCAGCTTCAAAATACATCGGATAGCTCTCTGGGTAAACGACAAATTGGGTAACGTACTATAGGGTTTTTTACAATTAGTGGAATATACTACGATTTGACATCTTAATGTAACGTACTTTACCATCTCATTTTATATAATGGAACGTACCCTAACGACGTTAACAAGATAACTAAAATCTCAAAAAAATAAAAATAAATAAATAACACTCGTTAAATATATTTAACATTCGTTAGTCTATTTAATGGGTTTGGTAGTATTTTTTCTTATCCCTTACTCCTTACCCTCCTTCCATTCACCACTCATCAGTCAGCCACCCACCACTACCAAATCACCACCACCTCTACCAAATCACCACCACCCTTCACCCACCACAAACAAAAATAAAATCCATCTGTCACTTAACCGCTTTCCTACCCCGTCTACACCAACCCTAATTCAATTTCGCTTTCAACGGCCTCTCCTCCCGCGACGCTCTCTTCTCCATCCCTTGCCACCAAATTAATTTGTAACCAGCCACCATATCTCCTCAATCCTCCTTCCTTCCATTCTCTGTCATCTATCTCTCTACCATCCTCGTCCCCACCTCCACCTGTCACTTAACCGCTTTCCTACCCCGTCTACACCAACCAAATCCATAACTCCAACTAAGCTGATTTCAGCCTGCACCGAATAGCCACACCCCTGAAAGCTTACAATACGCAAAAAAATCTTTCAAGAACGATGACCAACAAACCAATACTATATTCGGTTTCAATTGTTTGATTAGAGGGTATGCTTCTGCTGGGTTTTGTGATGAGGCAATTGACCTGTATGTAGAACTTCCGTTTGTGCTGAGCGCGTGCTCTAAGGGTATGTATTTAATAGAGGGGGTTCAGCTTCATGGGTCGATTGTGAAATTGGGTTTTGAAGAAGATGTGTTCAACAGATACATTTTTATTGCGAGTGTGGGGAGTTGGATAAAGGACGGAAGGTGTTTGATGAAATGCTTGAAAGAAATGTTGTGTCATGGACTAGTTTGATTTGTGGGTATTCTAGAAGGGATCGGTTAGAGGAGGCTGTGCATATTTTTTTTGTTGTTTGAATTCTGGGTTCATAGGTGTTAATCCATTTTTTTAAAAACGATTGTTATTTTATTTAACGAGTTGGTTCATTCCGTTAATAAAAAATTAACGTCATTTAACGGAGTTACCTTTGTAATGAGACTCAAAAGTACGTCAAATTATATTGTTAATTCTTAGTATGTTACCTTTAATGTAAACGGGGGTGTAGAACGTTCCATGAACTTGTAATTATTCCCTTTCGATCGGGATCAACAAGTTCTTTGCGATCTGCAAAATAAGTTTCACATTTGAGTCTATACAAGTGTCTGTTCGTTTTACCCAGAAGTACTTCAACAGTGAAAGATTTATCTTTCTTTAGATGATGACACCTAAGATTAAAAGAAATATAACTCCTTTGTTTAAAGGCGATCGAGAAGAAAGGGTATAGGCACACCATGCTATCTCCAAAAGTAACCACAACATCATCAACACAAATCACTAATAGAACAGTTTATGCAACACATTGTAGATTCACATAACACTACATGATCACTTCCAAACAACATTAACTCTTTCACTACCCTTCCCAAATCTTCCTAATCAAAGCAGATTTAAAACCATGCGATATTTTTTTCCAGTTTTTCCGGTAGCACATAAACACAACACAGTCACTTCAAAACAAGATAAACCTTTTTCAGTACCTCCATGAAGCTTTGAGTTCATAATAGCGTCACACCATTTATTGATTATTTTTTTCAAGTTCATGAACCATCCTGGCTTCTCTGAGACAAACTCAGGAGGTTGCTTAAGGTAAATCTCTTCATATATCGAGCAATAAAAAAGTGGTCTTGACCTCCTATAGGCAGGATGCTAGTGACCATACGAACGGAAATACGGAACTTAACTGAAGCTAGCCAAAAGTGAGAATATGTCTACTATTAGCAATGCCCAACACTATCTTCAATCTAAGAGATAAGACCTTAGCATAATCTTCTTACACACAAGAGTCACCAATACTTATCCCCTCTAATCTAAACTCGAATAGTCCCTCTGTCCCAAAATTTATGTCCAAAAAAAATAAATTAATTTGCTATTAATCAAGAACAAATTTGAAAAAAAAAAAAAGGGACACTAATTTTGGGATGGGGAGAGTAACAAAGAAACATTTGGCGACAATCACTTCCATACCGGAAATTCTAATGATCCAAATGACAATGATACCCCCCCAGAGGCGGCACAAGAGGGAATATACTCCCAGTCCTTAAGGCTAGTCCCTCAAATACTCAGGATAAGCATACAACCTACCACCGCCCATTTCAATTCCTAGATAAAACCTACATCAGGGAAAGCTCTTATCTACTCATCTTTCAAGTCCACCTCTTGAATCAATCACCATTGCCACAAGCATTCCATCTCTGAGTGCACATCAAATGTCAAAACTGACCCTTTAAGTTGTGTATTTCCCTCGTACCCACCCCATTGCTTCTTTATATTCATTACCAGGTAGGTCGAAAAGAGAAAACACAGCTGTTTCAAAATATAATGGGGATCTGGGTTATCAGAACCACCACCAAGTGAGGTAAATAGCAAGATGTTTTCAACCCAACTACAGCCGAAATGGCACAAATGTTAACTACAAGTATGAAGTATCAAAATATTTCAGCAACTTTTTACAAGAATAGAGTACTTTGTTTTGTTCTTAACCACAAAACTACCCAATTTATTCCGTCCCAAAATGAATATCCAGATAATGTCCCAATTTACTCTTGATCAAGAGCAAATTTTAAATTATTTTGGACATTCATTTTGGGACGGAGGGAGTAAAAACCAATTTACCCAAATACTCCATGTACTTCCAATTTCAACAAGTTTTATGCATTTTTTCCGTACATCCAACAAGTAGAGTATGAATGAGATGTTTATTTGTGCCAGAATTTACAACTCACATTGTCAATTACGAGAATCAAATATATTCAAATGTTTACTCCTATAATTTATCAAACAACATAAATTGTTCAACACTCGGCATTCAGAGGTTGCCTCTTAATGAATTTTCGTCATTCAATTGTGTCAAGCATTCAACCTTAATCTTATCGAAACCACCCTTAGTCCCTTGCAGCGATTATAAGTTCTAACAATTAGATGAAAGACATGAAGATACCAGAGACCCAAAAGATGACATCCACACCGGTTAGGGCCATCTTGAAACCATACCTGGATAGGAATCTTCCAATCAGCTGAAAGCAATCTGTTGGCAAGCTTTTTGTTCCGGCCGCAAATCACAAGTACCTGTCCTATCGGCTGCTCAAGATTGTCATCATATAAAAATTTTCCAAGTGCCTTCGCAGTAGCCTCAATTGGACCCATCCCCTCTCCGCCACCCATCAGCAACACAGCTGGAAGATCCTCATCCATACCAAGGTCCTTTCTCAACTCATCCTAGTTATTTAAAAGTTAAAACATGCTGAAACAATTCATCATCTAATAATGCAAAGGAATGTGAACCCTGGCCTTTAACAAACAGAAAAGCATAGTCTCGCAGGAAAAACAACATAAAGGGAGGGAATGGGGAGGAAATTAACAGTAAATAAACAAGATAAACGATAGAACACATTTTTTCCATTTCATTGTCCAAGGATAGTTTAAACACAACACTAGTTATTTTTGCACTATTATATGGCACGGAGTGTTGGGCCGTGAAACAGGGGTCACGTTGATAAGATGAATTGGGCGGTGATGCGTATGATAAAGTCCATATGTAGTCATACAAGCAATGATTGGTTGAGGAATGAGGTGATAGGGAGAAAGTAGGAGGTTACTGTTATATGGCACTCAGTGTTAAGCCGTGAAACAGTGTCATGTTTCCCTTTTGATTTTTCTTCACACTTATTTCTTCTTTAAAATGTATTCTTAGCTTTCAATTTTTTTTAACATCTCTACACTTTTTCGATGTTTTCTCACCTCTTTATTGACAAACTCATACGACGATTCATGTTAGCTGACCTATTTTGGGACTAAGGCTTGTTTTGTTTTTTTTTTTTTTTTTTTTTTTTTGAGGCTTGCCCATCTCGAGTCAATCCCCATTTTTTTGTGTAAGTCAATTTACTAACAAGTCCTTCAAATTCTTTGAAATTTCCTTAAAATCCCCACCCCAGAGGCGCCTAATATTTTAATTAGGGAGGGATTCTACCACTCTAACCACTGGGGGGAGTCGAACCCAGGACCTCCGTGTTGGTGTCCCAGTGCTCTGGCCATCAGGTCAAGTCCTGATGTTAACATCTCCTCCATGTCTGGAACAATGTTGATGTTAACATCTCCTCCATGACTGGAACAACGGATTAAAACATGCGAAAATTGAAAACCAACCAACATTATTTCTACAACTAGATTTTAATTTCCATATCAATAGTAACAAATAAGTATGTCAACAGAAGCATTGTGCATGAAATGGTCAATCCATTAAGGGTAGAAGCGTTGTGCATGAAATGGTCAATCCATTAAGGATACATGAACAAAAATTCAAGAGCTTCGGCTTATATAGTTTTTTTTTTATAACATCAGGATTTATGGAGCTAACACATAGATGATTGCAAAGAAGCATATTGGAGTTACATCAGCCAATCTCATTATCATTTAATTTTGTCTCAAGTAAGATTAAACTGGCAACTGACCTTTTGGATAGTAATCTTGAAAAACAAATAGGATTGCTTATGCTCAGCATCTCACAGTAACTCACTCAAAGGTATTTGTTACCAGATTATTGAATTATATTCAAACTGAGAATTTGTTGGATAATTCGGAAGGAAAGGAATTGCAGGGATTTTGAGAAAGTCGAGATGTCTATTTCTAGTTTGAAGGCATCCCTGCTCCATATGTTGTTTTTTTGGTGTATGGAATCAGTGTTGACTTCTTATCAGTCTTTTATAGAGTTTGTGGCTAATTTTGTTGTTGGCTAGGTCACAGTTGTTAAAGGCGAGAAGCGGGCGAGAGGTTCCTAGAAAAAAGTCGAATGGCGAGGCGGTTGAAAGGCGGCCGAAAGGCGAGCAAGGCAGTAAAATAGAACAAAATAAATAGTAAAATAATATATATGTAAAATATATTAAACAAAACTTAAACATATTAAGAACAAGAATTTTGCATTAAATAAATATCACAATTTCATATGTAACAGCAACCTGACACAATTAAAACACCTCAAAAGTGAGAATTCTTAAACAAAAAAACACATTTATCGTCGTTCTAATTCATTATATATCACACTTATTTTCTTTTGATCGCTTCAGAGAAATTACAAATACCTTTCTTTTTCATGCACGCCACAAGCTATCATTACCCTATGTATTCCCAAAACAACGCATCTTATGTAAAAATATTATAACTTACAAAATGACCTAGTTTAATATTACACATACGCTTATTATACCTTTTGACAAAGGCAGACTCCTCACGCCTCTCGCCATAACCAAGAAAGACCTCGTCGGGGCCAAAAAGGCGCAAAACAGCCTGCCAGAAGACCAAAAGATGATCGACCCCTAAAGGCGCCAAAAAGGCGAGGCGGGCGAGAGAGGCGCTAACCTTCCGCAAATATGGGTTAGATGCTTTAGTCGAGTATCTCCTAGTGTACAAAGGCTGTGTCGCCTGATTTGGCACCTTTTGCCTATATATACCTCTTAAATTATCAAAAACAAAACAAAAAAGGGATACGCACAGGGCCACTTCTTTAAGACTATCCATATGACCATTTTAAATGAAATTGAAAATATCAGTGCGAACAATAAAACTTACAAAATAAAATAAGATACCACTGTTGGATTAGAATTTGCCACTTGGCGAGAAACGAGGGGGGCACTTGCCAGATCACTCGTTGTAATAATTGGTCCAATGCCTCTCTCATCAAACTAAGCATGCACGTCAGAGCCGAAAAAGAGTTAAAACTGCTAATTGAGAGAGGTTGTAAACCTTTGGGCGAACAGGCTTCACAAATGAAGGTCGAACAGGAAGGCCATAAACTTTAAGCTGAGAAGGTTTCAGACCAGCTTTCAGTGCCCGCTTTGCCACCTCATCTGTTGGGCAATAGCATCTTGTTACAAGCTTATGAAACCTTCAATAAGCAACGAGCTAAAGGGTTAGGTTATCACTTAGTATAGTATTCAGGCAAGTCATTACTACTGCCAACATACCATGTAGGATGGCAAGTGCTTAAATCCGTCACAACAGTGGTGAATACAATCTTTTCCAAAAGACCCTTTGACCTCAATATCCGAAGAGGAACATGCTGCATAAGAGGATGTACACTGATAATTATATCAGGCTGGTATTTCATTAGACCGTTGGCAACTTCTCTGTGGAATAAAAGACAGTAGAGTTAGATGAGAAAACATAACCATAAAGCCAGAATAACTAAGTTGTAAGGTACTATAATAATACCATATTAAACATTTTAAAGAATCATTCAATAAATAGAAGGAAATCATAAGTACTACAGTGTAGACTAGTAATTGGGAAGTGATAACCAAAAAAAGAGCATTTGATATGCATATTTATTTGCATGAAATAGATCATGAAAACCAAGCTAGGCATAAGTTAGTAATGAACAAAAGACATAACAAATCACAGATAAGCAATAATGGAAATCGTTATCAAATGAATGCACCATCTCAAATTGGATAAGCTACAAAGGATGGTGTGCCTCTTCAATTGCAAGGGACTACAATTTATCAAAGACTAGGAAGAGGGGCAAGACAGAGGAGACGGTTAACTACTAACACAGCACTTCAAATATGCTTCCCTTATCAGATGCAAAAGGTTCTTTCTTGGCCTGTATCCGACTTAGGGGTTTGTTGAGGGGGTAACCCAAGGGCAAGGACTTCTTTCTGATCTGCTGTTGAGAGAGTGTCAGGACATCTTAAAAGCACAGAACGAGTCTTTTTATCTTTTCAGAGTAGAACTTTCCAAATTACATTATGTCTCTTGAGTACTCCTTTGTACTTCTTATCTTTGTTAAAATCCTTGTTAATGTAACCAAACGCATCGAGATGATCACGATGAACTTCTTATTGGAGGGGGCAGAGGAGAGTGGGCGATATAATTAGACTCGGGATTTTAAGTGCTTTGTAGATGTACCCTAGAGGGTTTGGCATGATAAGGATGTTACGTTGTTGTGGTGTGTTTGTTGTTCTTCAGAATATATGAACTGAGAAAAATGCTAGAATCTTTGGGGAGAGTTTCTATCTCGGTCCCTTCTCTGGAATATAGTTGATTATATTGCTTTGGTGTGGGCTTCAGCTCTGTTAGTGAAACTTGGAAGCTTTAATCCCCCAAAACACGACCTAAATGATCCCTAGGAATCCCTCGATCACCCCAAATCCCAGAGTTGCCTCGAAAACCATCATCTGTATGGAACTTAAACCAATTTCACTAAAGAACAAGTTGGGACATTTTTCTTTTGATGGAACCTTCCTAATAGAATCTTTGCTATAAAACCTCATTAGCTAGAAGACTAGAGGACTCTACGAGTTACCAAGCAAAGATCATGGACAAGCGTAAACACCCGCATAGAAACGGAGAAAGCCTGCATTTTAACCCCAAACCTGGCTCTGTTGCTAGCCTTTTGAGGCTCGCATGAGATCATCACTGCTTTGTTATTGAAGAGAAGGCCCTTCCGATTTCTGTTGTTGTTGCCTGCCTGAATCCACAAGGATACCATGGTTTGAAACCACCCCACATCTGCCATCAAAATCATCGTAGACTTCCAGAACAGTCACCTACAGTTAAAAGATAGAAGTACACTCTACCTAAGGAACAATACAGTCTTCATATTTGAATGATAAACCCTTGGACTGAACTCTATCATCAAGATCCACACAGTCATTACAGTCCCTCCGAAAGAAAATAACTATTTCAAACGTAACTAGCTGATAACCAAGATTATCTCCAATGCAATCTTAGTCGGGAGCTATCTCAAGAAATAGAAAGCTCCAACAATTTTGATCAGGCTGACGGATACATTTAATTCCTGCACCAAAAATATGTATTAAAGAAAGATCGCCATTAAATTTTTAATCGGCACTGTCAAGGCTCTCTTGTCCATCAAATATATCAGGACTTGTCAAAGCAGGATCACCAAAAGCTGCAAACTGAATTCCATCCATCCATGCAAAACTTTGCTCTCACTTCTACCAATGCTCCAAACAATATGTTCCTCAGCAAAATGTTTCTATGAGAATCACCTAATTTGATCTCCACATCAGCATGATCAAGATAAAAGTAATACCTCCTTTTCAAGAACTTAACCAAAAGAGAGTTATTACTTCCTTTTCAAGAACTTAACCAAAAGAGAGCCTTGTGTTCTAAGTCTAACCCTCCAACTTAACTACATAGAAGAAGCAGCAGCAATGGAATAATTACCAACTTATGCAAATGTACTATACCTTCTATTTCAATAAAGGAAGTGTAATATCAAGTGACAATATAATGCAATGTACTTTCTAATCGTTTTACAAATAATGCAATTTGGTGGCATTATTTGTGACAAAATTATAAAGTATGTTGCATAAAAATAATACGTAAATTGCATTATATTTAATGAATTGATAACATACATTGCATTATGGTGTCACTAGATATTGCATTACATTGATTGTAAAAAAAACGTGAAAGTGTGTTGCATAGTTTGGTCATTCACCCCAGCAACAATATATCTAAGAGACACTAGAACCCGTAGCCCCCCCCCACCCCCGATAGGCAGGCGCAGTTTCATCTAGCTTGCGCAATGCTCCAAGTCCTTGACGCCACTTTCAAGAGTTGCACGTTGAAGTTGCACCTGCAATGCCTGTACACTTATGTCCACTGAACAACTCCTTAGAAGAAGCAAATCTCCCAGTCACCAACTCGCAATTCTTCTTTATTATTCAACACCAGATCTCAGTATCCGGACATAGGGACAACAAATGAAATTATAAATCCTAAAGTGGAACCATATAGAGATTCAGTGTATCTTCTCCCAAATGATGCTAAAAGATACTCCCTCCGTCCCTAAATGAATGCCCAAGATTCATTTTGAGGGACATTCTGAAAATGTGTGTTTTTTATACATTTTAACGGCAAAGATGTATAAATATTCTTACTATCCACTTTCTAAACATTCAGGTTTACGATAATGAAATGAATAGTGAAAAAAAAAATGGTAAAAAGGCATTTAGAAACAAAGTTTTTTACAAAAAAGACATTCATTTTGGGACAAGAAATTGGACATTCATTTAGGGACTGAGAGAGTACAAAGCAATAAAAACGGAATGTCAATGTCAATCCGAGAACAGTATGCGCTTCTTAGTATTGACATAAACTCAGGATCTTTTGGATCTTTTCCCAAGTACACTATGCCAAAAGATATCAAATGAAAATAATAAGCATATCGAGATCAAAGTGCAGATTCACAAAAAGGGGCAGGTGACAGACTCTCTTTTAGAATGTATTACTCCCTCTGTCCCTATAATAATGTCCAAAAAAGTATCAAAATTGCTCTTGATCAAGATCATATTTGAAACTTTTTTCGACATTCATTTAGGTACGGACGGAGCAGTAACAAATAATGTCCAAAAAAGTTTCAAAATTGCTCTTGATCAAGATCATATTTGAAACTTTTTTCGACATTCATTTAGGTATGGACGGAGAAGTAACAAATAATAACCACGTGGTTGCCAAAACAAGTCCTCCAAAAAACTCATCATACATATTTGCCAAAATCTACAAATAAACTCGGTCATAAAAGTGTCAAGAAAGAGAAGCGAGACAACAGAAAGTAGCCATCGTGGATGTGAAAAAAAGAGAGGTAAAGGGTCATCACCGAGCTATAAATGCTGAGGTTGCTGCAAAATTGGATTGGTGCACCAGACGAGGAGCGGATGCATAATATGTCATTCTCCACAAGGGCCCATGTTTAACCAAGAAATTGTAACTTCTGGGTAGTTGATTAAATGGCCAAGGTGTATGATCTGTCCATAAGTCAGTAACAAACACCTGCAATACACATTATTTGATGAGGCAGAAAATGATCAACATGTAGTACCTGGCATAGAAGTTATTTTCTACATCTCCTAAAAAACGTAACAAAATCACATAAGTAAAAAAGTATCATCGTCTGTTCAATCATCAATGTAAGAAGTCTCTAAATTTCTATCTTTGGTCAACTTGAGTACACTTTGACCAAAAATTTGTTTTAACTTACTCACCACAAACATTTTTGGTGATTGAAATTTTATCGCCTTAAATGGAACAAATGTATCTCAATCATTGATTTCATACTTACACTATGTTCAACTTGTGTGTGTGTGTGTGTGTGTGTGTGTGTGTGTGAAATTTTAGTGAAACTGAGGAATTAAGAAAAAGTAAATGTTGTGAGTTGAAAAATAAAGTAGGAGAGAGAAAGCATGTCTCATTGTCATTTTGTAATAAAGCAACTAAAAACCTTTATTCGTCAATAAAAATTATTAATAACATTTATAAAATTTCTCAAAGTTAACTGTGAAAAGAGAAGAATTAAAAAGACAGAGAAGTAAAATGGACCTGATATTCGTCACCAAATTCTTGATTAAAGGCATACTTAATAGCCTCAGCAGACGCCCGGTGTCCCCCACCAGTATCGCTCATGAGAATGAGCACTTTCTTCTGGCTATTGGATTCACCAACACCATTCAAGGGCAATATCGTCTCACCTTCCGAAACATGACCACCATTACCACCACCACAACAGCCGGCGGCCAAGGCAGCGGACGAAATCCCAAACCCAAATGGGTTTGAATCAAACTGAAATTTAACAGCCCTATTGAACTCATTGAAGAAGTTTAGAATACGAGAAGAAGAGCCTCGAGGAGGCAGACCCAATGAAGCCGTAACCTTGGCCTTGTTTTTTCCGAAAACCAAATTATTATCAGTTTTTGCCTCAAAGAATGAAGAGTGGCCAACTGAATTGGGGTTTGAATTACATGACAAGCGGACGAATTTGGTTAACCCAAGATTATTGGTGGTTTCTTGGGTCAAAGAAGAAGGATGTGTCATTGGAATTGGAACGGGTTTTTACAAACAAGGCCAACGCTTGGCTGCTGTTGGGGATGGATGGATGGATGGTTGGGGTGGGGAAGGTTATTGGACAAATTTAGAGGTAAGGAAAAGGAAGGGGGAAATATTGAGGGAACTTTTTAGCCACACGGAATGGATTTAGAGCATTGTCACAATCCCAGCAGCATCAATAGCCTAGCAATAGTACTCCTACTCCCTCACTCGGTACCCTCAAATAAATGTCCTAATTAATAAAAATAATTTATTAATTTGTATATTGCTTCTACCTCAATTTTCTTATTTATTTAGATACATTTTTTAGATTATTCTTCTAAGGTCCCTCATATAGTCTCCAATTCTTAAAAAAACAAGTGGGCTTTACCATTTCGATCTAGGAAATGAATATTTCATCCCCAGTTAACCACGGTCTTCTTCTCCCTCTCCCCTCAGAGATACGCACACGTAACAAAAACACCCTTTCACACTTCTCTTTATAATGATTTGGTTTCCAAAGTATGGAGTTCAATGCTCTATAGCATGGTTAGAATGGCTTCTGAAACATCATCAGCTATAAGAGACCATTTCTCACACAATTAATATGTAGGAGTATGTAATTTTAGGTGCTACAATATTATATGAAGTTTAAGGAAAGATTTAAAATTCTCACAAAGCTTTTGACCACTAAATTTGTAGTTCAATTCAGTGGAAATGTGATGTGATTATGAAAAATGGGTTTGGACCTGAAACAGTAAATTTGGCCCAACATGACGAAATGGGCCAACTAGGCCAAGTACGCGTATGGCATGGGTATAAAAGTGGGCCAAGTATAGTGATGCGACATACGTAAAGAGGCGACGTGTGTAGACCGGCGCGTGAGAGTAAGCGTAAGCGGGAAGTACTCCTTGGTTATTAGAGGCATGTGAGGATAAAGTCATCTGGCGAGAATCCTGCATGAGCAGAGGAAAGGATCGGCGGCAATATGAGGATTGTCGCCACACCTCTGATTGTCGCCTGGGCGACTTGCGTGACTGTTAACGTGGAATGATGATTGGACTGCCACGTGTGTACCCCACTATAATCGTCATTTTTAAGTAAGTTGACAGGATGAACAGTGTGTAACCGTCAAAATGGAGTGATTTGACAAGGTGAACAGTGAATCTCCACTAACTTTGGGGTGGTTGGCACCTTGTGTGGATGATTGACAAGTGTCCCTCCATGTGCAAGGCACATGGTGCATGGGAGTATATAAGCCTCTTGGAAAATATTATTTGTAAGTCTCTCATACCCTCTCTACTCTTTCTCTCTCTACAAGTTTCATTGTTATCAGTTTGTTTGTAACCGATCACTTACTCTCACGCCGGAGGGGTTACGCCGGAGACACCCCCGGCCTAGTTGATGTGTGTGCATGTGTGTAGGTGACTGTTCGACCATTCAAAGAGGAGCAGCCGAGTATCCCTGTTTTCTGTTCAAACTCAGTTCATGTGCAACCCGTTTGGCGTGGTAGCATCAGTTGGTTCCGTTGTCGAGACTGTTTTTTTCTTCTTTGTTTGGTCCGGTGAAGTTTGTGGTTGTTCTCTGTTCGTTGGAGGGTGTTTGTTGTTCTTGTTTTGGTGTTTGTAAACCCAGAAAATCCTCCTGTCTAGTTACTGCAGTGTTGTTTCTGTCTGTCAGCTGTGTTTCTTGTTTGTGAAAGTGTGGTTCTGCTGATAAACTTGTTGTAAACCCAGAAAGGCTGTAAAATGGGTCAGGATAAAGGAGTTCTTTCAAAAGCTGCCCAGAATCTGACACTGGCAACACCCAACCCTAAGGATGCCCGCGTGAACAGATCAGGGTCTAGAAGGGAGGGCGAGGTGCACTCCATAGAAACCGAATCAACAATCAGGCGTGGAAGGGAACGGGAATCCAAGGGGCGAGCTGATAAGGCAAAGGCGAGAGCTGAAGAGCAGGATCCCGCCCCCCTCGGCTAATGATGATGCAAGGGCAGAGGCAGAGCGGATAAGGGCCGACAATGAGTTATTGTTGCAGATTCTCGCAAACAACAAAAGGTTGAGGGAGATGAGGCAGGAGCCTTCCGAGATCACGCCTGACATGCTAGCTAGGGCAGCGGGAAAAAGCCCGGCGGGGGAGCAGGCGGTAAGCCAGAGTGTGGCAAAGGGGGATGACAGGCGAGCGAGGGATATGCCGCCTCCCAAAGAAAAGCTCAGGGAGCCTAGGCGGGAAGCCGCCAAGGCCAGGTCGGAGGGAGCTGTTGAGAAGAGAAAGTATCAGGAATTTGAAGAAGATGGAAAGAGAAGGAGGGTACATCACAAGTCTGGCAACTCGCGGGAAGATTCTTATTATTATGAGTATGAAGATGATGAGCTAGATAGCGGATCAACTATGGACAAGACGTATAGGCCCAGTCGATCCAAGTGTTCGGAAGAGAGGTTGCATCATTCGCGACATTCAGAGAGGCCGCGCCGTGAAGAAAGGTCGCCACGCGATAGAGATCGCAGGCGACATGAAAGGAGGGATAAAGATAATGAAAAGGAGAAAGCTGAGAAAGCCACAGAAGCTGAGAAAGCCGCAGAAGTTGTGAAAGCCGCGGAGGTTTCTAAGGTCGCCGAGGTTGAGATGGCTAAGAAGGAAGAGCATGATAAGTGGAAGAGTGAAATGGCTGAAATGGCCAAGAAAATCAAAGAGTTAGAAGCGGGAACCAATCCGGTGGAAGAAAAGGGTTCCTATTTGGAACCATTTGCAAAGAGTATTCAGAGTGCTGCCCCAGATCCTACCTTCCGTATGCCTAAACTGTCGAGTTATTCTGGGACTTCCAGGGCGAAAACCCATGTGGGTGGGTTTGAGGTGACTTTGTCTCTGTTGACGGAAAGTGAGGCTGTCTTGTGTAGAGCGTTGGCAAGCACGCTGACTGATCATGCGTTGGAGTGGTTTTTGGCCCAGCCCTCAGAATCAGTCACGGGTTATCAAGATTTTAAGAAGAAGTTTTTAGCGAGATTCAGTACATCTGGGGCATAGCCTGTTCGGAAGCAAGAGTTATGTGGAATCAAGCAGAAAGCTGGTGAAGGAATTGCGAGTTACACAGAGAGGTTCATGAAAGTCGCCAACCAGATTTCAGACATCGAGCAGAGCCATATCATTATATTGTACAATGCCAGTTTGCTGCCTGGTCCTTTTAAGCGGGAATTGGGTATGAGGTTGCCAGAGACGGCTGGCGAGTTGTATGAGAGGGTTAGAGGATATTGTGGAGGTGATAATGATGATGCTGTAGTGACGCCTGCGACAACCTCTGCGACAAAGAAGATTGTTAAGGAAAGGATTGAAGTTGTGAAGGATGAAAAGAGGGGAGATAGAGGAGGCCATGGCGAAAGTCAGGCGGGAGGAAATGGTGGCCGTGGGGGAGGCCAAGGACCGCGAAGAGTCATTAAGTATGATAGGCTGAATACGAGTCTCGGCGAGATTTTGAAAAGGTAAACTTGCCGCCACCTTATCCCATTAAGGAGGGTACAATTGGAGCCAGAGACCAGAACAGTTTTTGCGAATATCACCAGGACAAGGGGCATATGACAGAAGATTGCTATAATTTGAGGAGAGTTATTCAGATGAAGATCGATGGGGGCGAGTTGAAGGATTATCTGGAGCAGAATGTGGGGCGAGATGAGGAGGCGAGACCAGAAAGGAACTTTGTTGACTGAAAGTATGATGAATAGTACGACAGTAATTATCGCGGCGGCAAGCGAACCCCAGAGTGCGAGGAGGTCAAAACTGGGGATGTATGGGAAGCAGCAGAAGAGCTATATGATCAGGAAGCCACAGGCGAGCTCAAAGTGCATGGAGTATAGATTATCCGAAGCGACATTGCTAGTGGAGTTGTCGTTTTTATTTATGTTAGAACTATTTTGATTGTAGCAGGCTAGATAGCAAAAGTTATATAACTTTTTTTGTAATTTGAACATTATGGTTGTCGCATATAGGGGGAAAGTTAGGTAAAGTTTAATAGTCTAGACTGATGTATTTTGGCGTAGTATTGAAAATATTGCGGAAATTTGCTAGCGACATGTTTGTACCATATTCATCTATACTTGTTAATTTCTAACAAAGTTAAATTTATATTTCATGGATCAATGTTTTGATGATGGAGCGCTGGAGAGGAGCCAATCGAGCGTGGGATGACGTCAAGAATGAATGATCAATGAGAATATGGCGGCCATGAAGATTGTCGCTGATGAAGATTGCCGACAAGGAAGCTGGATCAGAAGATAAAGATAGTAAGGGTGGTCGCCAAGAAAAGCTGGAAGATGGAGGCAAGTAAAGGTTGCCGCCAAGTAAAGGTCGCCGCCAAGATAAGACCTGGCTTGCTCCAGGAAAGATAAGACCTGGCTTGCTCCAGGAAAGATAAAGTCCTGGCTTGTGGGGCCAGGCATAGAAAAGTCCTGGCTTGTAGGGCTAGGCACAGAAAGACCTGGCTTAAAGGTGCCAGGCACAGAAAAGTCCTGACTTGTGGGGCCAGGCATAGAAAGTCCTGGCTTGTAGGGCCAGGCACAAAAAAGTCCTGGATTGTAGGGCCAGGTACAGAAAGACCTGGCTTAAAGGTGCCAGGCACAAAAAGAACTGGCTTAAAGGTGCCAGGCACAGAAAAGTCCTGGCTTGTGGGGCCAGGCACAGAAAAGTCCTGGCTTGTAGGGCGAGGAACAGAAAGACCTGGCTTAAAGGTGCCAGGCACAGAAAGTCCTGGCTTTTTAACAGGCACAGAAAAGACCTGGCTTAAATTAAAGGTTCCAGGCAAAAAGGTTGAAACAAGATAGTTTGGCTAAGGGATCAAAGCCGCCAATTTTGGTCCAAGGCGGTTTTGTAGCTGATACGGTTTCCATTAGCTGCGTTTTATGTTTGGTGTGGTTTGCATCAACGGCGGTTTCCAAGTGATGCGGTTCGCATCAACAGAGGTTTGTATTCAAGTGCGGTTGTGATCAAACGCGGTTTTGATCAGCGAGGTTTTTGGCCAAATGAGGTTTGACCGCGCGGTTTAGGCCAAGTGGAGTTTGCCGCAGGCGGTTTTGATAAACGGTTGGGATCAAGTCGCCACAAAGCTAAGTAAAGCTGAGAGGCGAGAAGCATACCTAAGGAGTAAGGCTGCCTAAAGACAAGCCTCACTCTTTTGAATGGAGTAGTGTGTATATAGATAAATTATGTAAAGTGAATCTTTGATAAACTATCGAAGCGAAATTAAGATAAAGTGGGCGACATGCCAAAGGTAGAATTTAAAGCAAGTTACAGAGAGTAAAGTAATGTTAGAATCAAAGTCTAGAGGCGAAGTCGCAAACCGCGACATTCAAAATATAACCAGAGCAAACATTAAAGAAAGAAGCATTCATAAAAGAAAGTTAAAGTCAAAGTTAAAGCCGCAAACTGCGACTTTCCAAAATGTGAATGAGTAAAAGTAAAGTCGCAAACCGTGACATCCAACACACGACAAATAAAAGTTGAGACGGAAATGTAAAATTGTTTAATACAGACCCAAAATTAAAGTGGTGCAATTGTTTTTAAAGAACAAACGTTTAAGAGGCGGGAGTGTCCGGGTTGTCGCTTGATGTGGCTTTTGCAGCTAGAGCAGCTTCAGCGACATCTTTGACTTTCTTGAGATCTTTGCTTTTCGCGCTTATAATTTCGGCCCAAAGAGTTAGGGCATCTGGGTCAGCCATGGCGGGAACCTCACAAACCGACTTGCCCAAAAGTTGATCTTCAGCAGCAAGTTCTGCAAGTTCTTCCTCCTCATAGGGCACCAAGCTGTGCCCCCAAGCGGCAAAAGTTGGTATAAATTGGTTCGAATCCGTACTTGGCGACCGAATCATGAGTTATGGCTGGGATGTCGCCTGAGCTTGCCGCTGCCGCCCGCATGCAGTGAATCAAGGCCTTGTCATATAACTCCATTGATTCTAATTCAGCTTGGGCTTTCGCCTTAATCAGATCATCATTCAGCTGGGCAATCAAAGATTGATTTTTAAGGTCATTCTCTTTTGTCGCTTTGAGTTCAGCGGCCAAAAGTTTGTTCTGCTCCTCCAGTTTTAGTTTTTGAGCCTCCATCTCGCCTCGGAGCTCCTTTTCAATCTGTTCAAAGTTTTTCTGAGCTTCGACAAATTTGGTCTTTTCTGCTTAAAGGGCAGCGACATCCTGATCCCGTTGCACAACCCTAGCTTTGTATTTTTCTTTATCATGGCGAGCTCGCCTAAGGGCCTTCTCGCAGTTTTCCCATCCAGTGGTCGCATTGCGACATCTGTTTCTTAAGTCATAAAGAACGCTTGAAATCTGTTGAAAATGAAACAAAAGTTAATTAGTAAAAGTGAGAAGCAAAATAAAGGTAGTGGCAGTAAGAGAAGGACTTACACCGCTAAGATAGAGACCAGCATCATTTGCGGTATAATCCTCGTCCATGTCTTTATACTCTCTAACCCGCTGTGGCACGTAAGAGCGTTGGATGATGCCGCCCCCAAGCATGTTGTAGTCTTGGTTGGCAGAGCAGAGATTCAGGTTGGGAAGATTAGGAACGTCGCCAATCTCACGGTTAAGCTCGAGGAGTCTGGCTTCGTCTGAGGGCATTTGAAAGCCCGCCTTGAGCCAGCAAGCGACATGGGGCTCGGAGGGTTCAACAGTGTCAACGAAAATTTGCTCTTCAGCCTGGTCGGAAGTTATGCCTTCATTTTGGCGGGATCGTTTGTTAGGGCGAGAATTAAGACTTTGCAGGGGTTCATTAGATTCAGTTGGTGGAGCAACATCGGTTGTTAGGGGCTCTGTTTCTTGCTCTTGGTTAATTTCCGTTTCAACATCTTCTTCCTCAGCAACAGCTTTCCCGGTGGCCTTTTCCAAGGCGGCATTGGCCTTTTCCCTTGCTATGGCCTCAGCATCATCTCCGTGGATGGAGATTGGGATCTCTTTCTCGGTAGTCTTGGAGAGGGCTGCTTGTCTGGCTTCCGCAAGTCGCTTGCGTCGGCCGTCGACGTTCGAGAAGGCATCTCGCCTTTGAGAGAGCGACATTGATCTGAACTCTGCAAAAAGTGAAAGAAAGGAAAGTTATTTAAAGGAAATAAGCAAAGTAAACAAAGTAAAGTTTGAGGCGAGAAGGCATAATGTATACTTCACGCATGGCCTTGCAGCAATGGCCTTCTCGCTTGCAAGGTACACATTTTGATTCAAAGCAGTCTTTTGAATGGATTTCCCATCCAGGATAGGGGCGGAATGTATGATAGTTACGCGAGATTCATCTTGCGGACAAGTAAAATTGGGGAATCCAAATTCTCGCAGAAGGGAGGGGCTGGAAAGGATTTCTCGCCATGAAAATAGCGCTAGGCCAGTGTCAGATGCATTAGCAAGGACTTGTAGTATGCGATCCTTGAGGCGAGTGTCGCTAGAAACTAAAGCTTTTTTGGTTTCAACTTTGGGAATGATTTCCCTCAAGTCGCCTGAGTGTGTCCACCCAATGCGAGAAGTAATGAAAATAGGCTTAGATTGCCTGTTGTGAACTTTACCGGGAAGAGGAGTAAGAATCTTAGGTTTCCTATACTTTATGGAAAGACGTTTTTCGACAACACCATCTCGCTGGGAAACAACAGTATAACCTTCGAATAAGTGCACAAAAAGAGAAATAGTGGGTTCGTGCCTAAGAGCCCTACAGATAACTATGTAACTGGTTAAAAGGCAAAAAGCATTGGGGTGGAGGTCCACGATGGCGGCTTGGGCTTTGTGTAGGAAGGCACAGATAAAGGGATCCAAAGGAAACCTAAGGCCAGCTTCTAGTTGGGAGACATATGCGATAACCCCATTTGTTCGTTGTCGCATAGAGGCTAAGTTCATGTCGTCAGTATATGGCTCGATATGATAATTATGGTGGTTTATCCCATACTTAATGTGTAGGGGAGTTTGGGAATCAGAGGAAGAAGTATTGGCTTCAGCGACATTGGTGAGAAGGAGATGGTCAGATGGAACATGATTACGGGATGACGTCTCTGCGGCTAAAGTATCCGAGACATCGTGGCTGGAAGTAGAATTGGTGGAAGACATGTCGCTCCGATCACTGGAGCTGGAGAGAACCTGTTTATAGAAGCGACGACTACGTAAATTGGGGGTTGCGAGATAGTCAGTATCAGAAAAATCAGAGTCAAAGCGAGAACGGTAAAAATCGCAGATATTCGAGCATAATTCCCAAGTATTATAGAAGGTTTTCATGGGCACGGATTTGTGTAAAAAAGGAGGACCTCTAATCTCTAAGGCGAGAAAGCAAAAGTTTACCTGGGAAATTGAAGAGAATGACGAAGCCGATGAGTTTGGCCGGAGTTCGGCCAGAAACTTCAAGAGTATGATGGAAATTTCCAGAAACACGTTTGGGAAGCCCCAAATTGCAGATTCATAACCTTAAAAGGGAAGAGAACAAAGAAACGCTGAAAATAGACGGTAAAAGCAGGTGAAATCACGGTAGGAAAATGGTTTTCCTTAGAATCACTTCGCCGGAGAGCAAGAGGGTTTTTGGAAGCCTGAGTAACTGAAAGCGTGAAAATGAGAGGTTGGATACTGACCTTATCAAGAGAAGACGAAAGGGTGTTGGGGAGTTTTCTAAAAATAATAAATGATGTTGAATTTTGAAATTCCCCCCATTATTAAGACCATTAATTAGGAAGCACGAGTGCCAAGGCATTTTACGGCGCTGTCACACCGTTCTTCCCCATCAACCCGGGAGTGACACGTGGCCCCTTAGGTGTCAAGTGGTGGCCCTATCTCGCCAATCAGAGGATGAGAGCGAGAGTCTTGAGCGACATCTGGAATTTCTCGCCTGGACCATGAATAGTCCAGGTCTCGAACTTGGGGGCTACTGATGTGATTATGAAAAATGGGTTTGGTCCTGAAATAGTAAATTCGGCCCAACATGGCGAAATGGGCCAACTGGGCCAAGTACGCGTATGACATGGGTATAAAAGTGGGCCAAGTATAGTGATGCGACATACGTAAAGAGGCGACGTGTGTAGACCGGCGCGTGAGAGTAAGCCTAAGCGGGAAGTACTCCTTGATTATTAGTGGCATGTGAGGATAAAGTCATCTGGCGAGAATCATGCATGAGCGGAGGAAAGGATCGGCGACAATATGAGGATTGTCGCCACACCTCTGATTGTCGCCTGGGCGACTTGCGTGACTGTTAACATGGAATGATGATTGAACTGCCACGTGTGTACCCCACTATAATCGTCATTTTTAAGTAAGTTGACAGGATGATCAGTGTGTAACCGTCAAAATGGAGTGATTTGACAAGGTGAACAGTGAATTTCCACTAACTTTGGGGTGGTTGGCACCTTTTGTGGATGATTGACAAGTGTCCCTCCATGTGCAAGGCACATGGTGCATGGGAGTATATAAGCCCCTTGGAAAATATTATTTGTAAGTCTCTCATACCCTCTCTAAGCTTTCTCTCTCTACAAGTTCCATTGTTATCAGTTTGTTTGTAACCAGTCACTTACTCTCACGTCGGAGGGGTTATGCCGGAGACACCCCCGGCCTAGTTGACGTGTGTGCATGTGTGTAGGTGACTGTTCGACCATTCAAAGAGGAGCAGCCGAGTATCCCTATTTTCTGTTCAAACTCAGTTCCTGTGCAACCCGTTTGGCCTAGTAGCATTAAAATGTAATCATTGCATTGTTCTTTGAGTAAGACTTTGATAAGGGAGCTCAAGAAATGCTTCGATGATTGATCAGTTCTTGAAAATATAAAGGTAGTGGTGTAGCTTGAAGTTAAGATGGGCAGAAACATGAGCATGAGGGTTGTAGTATGTGGAAAACTTGGGTTAACGTTCATGGTTAATGACTTTTAAGCCCTTACCTTTTGAGTTTAATGATCAGAAGTACATAACCAATTATGTTAATTTCTCTAACGCTCGTTAATGCAAAGGTAAAGTGGGACGATTTAAAGTTAAAGTACCATTCTGACCCACTATTCAATCAATCGAGAATACAAAATTAAATTGGGTGTATACTTTGTGGTTATATATATATATATATATATATATATATATATATATATATATATATATATATATTGTTTTGGACAATTTTCAATAAGGTGAATTTGTTATTGAAGAACTTTTGGATACAAATGGAATATAATTCACTGTCAAGATGAACGCAAGGATGTAACGAGGAAAGCCTTTGAACAACTGTTCGCCGGCACAAAACCTCGGGAGGCTTTAGGAAAAGCCTACCTTAACCAAAAATATAATCTTATTGATCGTAGTGTTTCGAGTACAAAGTGCGGAGAGAGTGTAGTATTATGAGTGTACAAGTGCTTTACTAGAGATGATTTATATACAAAAGGTGTAACCGAAATAACAACATAAATGATATCCCCGTTTTCTCGCCTAGAATCATGCTTCTTGTTGATGATTTGCAGCCGTTACTTCTTTGTTGAAGTCATGGCCGTTATAAGGATTATACCATTGTTGACAGGTCTTCATGTGGTCGTGATAGAGTTATCATGTTTGTGCATGACTTGGTTCCTGAAAAATAGGAAGATATACAACAAACAACTCAAGGCGTTAGTTCAAGATGTAGTTCCAAGACGTTACCTAAAGGTGTATGATCAAGACGTAAAACATGCTGAGTGAATTTTTTCACCCCAAACAATTGCCCCCAAAATATTTGTGTTTCCAAGTGGGATACGGAAAGTCAAATATTTTGCCAAGTGTCGCTTTGCCTTGCCAAGGAGTTGATGAGGTGGTAGGTTCATGTGGTTAAGAAGAAGTTAGGGCAATGATGGGCTTTCTTAGGCGCCTATAACCGTCTTTCACCCATTAATACCTATTTACACGGTTTTTAAAGAAGGAAACTGAATCTTCTTTTCAAAATTTCTGCAAGTCCGGTGCTAGGGCTCCGTCCGTCTTTCCGGTGAGTTCCCTCTCTTTTCTCTTGTTTTTCTGTCTCTTTTGATCGTCACAATGGGGAAAGGCAAGAATAAAGTAATAGATGTAGATGTGTCTCTTCCCAAGAGTTTCAAATGCCTAAGGTTTATCCGGAACAAGGAAGATGAACGGTTCAACTTCAATTCTTCCCACATTGACGCTTTGAGGAGAAACAATGCGTTTCCTCCCAATGCAGAATTTTTAGTCCCTGGTGAGTCATGTAGTGCCTATTGCGTTTCTGATGACTGTGTAGGTTTCTATGAGTACCCGTTTAGCATAGGCTTGAAATTCCCTTTTCTTCGTCTATCCTTCGCTTTTTTAAGGCAACCCAGTTATCGTATTGTCAATTGATGCCCATTGGTTGGCGTATTTTGCTTACCTTGGACAAGATTGCTGCCGAACATGGGGTAGTAGCCGGTTTGGAGGAGTTAGCTTTTGTTTTCGAGATTAGGGCTCATGGGAACGGTAGGTATAATTTTAGGATCAAGGCGGGTAAAGATCCCTTAATTTTGGGTTTGGATGCGGCAGATAGAGGTTGGAAACGTAAGTATTTTTATGTGAAGAAAACTAGCCTAGAGGGTGGCGAGGAGTTGGTGTCCACCTGGAATCCCCAAGGTAGTGGTTGTTAGTCCTTCATTTACACTTTCCTGTCTTGTTTAATCTCATCTTGACAAGTTGTTTTTGCTTCTTCCTTTCACAGTTAGCACGTTGGAGGATTTATTCCCATCCTTGGATGATACCGCTGCCAACGTAGATTGGATTTTGTGTCTGTATTCTGAATCTCTCCATAAGTATCAGCCTTCAATTGTTGAATTTGTTGGGGAAAGTTCAAGGGAGGAGGAGAAGGCTAGCAATGCTTCTGTTAGTGTAAGTCCGACCAAGATGTCTTCAGGTAAAGCCTCTCCCCACGTTAGATGACTCCTTGAATCTCTGCTTACTTTTGTGACTCTTTTCATTTTCATCATGCAGTGACCCGTTCCAAAGCTGGATTTGATGTGAATGACATATGTTGGGTTTTATGGGTCCATGCGCAGCGGAATCAAGCATCTAATTAACACAAAACCCAAGAGCCTAGGATCCGTTCTATACAATTAAATTGAAACCTATGAGATAGAAATAACCAACCTTGAACGCTTTCCGTTCTTGAGCTATCGAACGATTTGATTATGTGATTTCGAATCACAAACTTCGTTCTTCAGATTACTTGAACTCTAGGCCTTGATCGATGAACGAGCGAAGACCCTCTTTCGGTATCCACACCTTTGAATAAACCAAGAAAAGCTTCTTGAAGATTGCTAGATCTCTTAAACCTATGAAGAATATTGAGAGTATATGTTGTGAATTTCTTTTCAGAATTTCGAGTAGCTTTTTAGGGCTTCACAGACTGTTATATTTATACTACTTTAGCATCAATATTTGTTTTCTAATCAAATTAGGAAACCAGTCCGAAAATACCTCTATGGTCTCAGAGTGTTGCACGACCAGACGAGTCCCATAGACTAGTTCTGTCGCGCGATACATCAAGTCACTTCAGGTTTCTCTCAATCATTCTTCATCTGGTTTATTCAATTCATTCTAGTTGTGTGTGACCCAATAGGATTACATTATGTTGGCAATGAGCTCGATCATATCGACTCTCATAAGACATAAGCGGACTCTAGCAAACCATTATGTCTACCCAAATAATGTAACGTAAGAGTTCACGTTTCCAATGTACACTTCCATTTCTCCCTTTGTCTCAAGATGTTATATTGAACACAAGTCATGGTCCTCGTCAACTTGTCTTTGTTCAATGCTTTCTCGATTCTGAGTATAATGATAATTTCAATCACATTGGGGTATGGCCATACACTTTCATCATTATCACTCATCGAGGGGCCCAAGTAAAAACATCTCTCATTCGAGGGACAAATTCCATCTTGACTTATCATCCTTCCCATCATGAATCCGATCATGCCAAAATTAGCCTTTATAAATATCGTGTTAAGATATCGTTTGACTAAAATCAAACATGACTTTCATCATATGTAAGGTCATGATAATCTCAGGTCTAGGGACTAAATGAAGTAACTTTATGAGATTTAATTATGACATTTGACCATGACATAAATCTCATGCGGGTCTAGTCCAGTCACTTGTTCTCTAACAAGTACCCATAAATTTAATGTGCATCTCTATGCATATAATCATCATATGATTATCCATTAACATTTATACTAATTATTCTCTTAATAATTAGGGACGGAGATTATTACACACAAATATGCAAAACATATAATAATCAAATGATAAACTTTTCATATAATAATAAATAATGTCAACACATAAGTCTATCAACTATAGGCCTAGGGCATAACACTAACAATCTCCCACTTGCACTAGGCCCAATCTCCCATATATCGAATACCCATGGACCTAACATGACCATCATGCTTAGCTTGCGGGAGAGCCTTAGTTAATGGGTCTGTCATGTTGTCATCAGTGTCTACTCTGCATATCTTTACGTCTTCCCTTTCATATATCTCTCGGATAATGTGGAAACGTCGAAGTATGTGTTTCGATCTCTGGTGTGACCTTGGTTCCTTTGCTTGTGCATTGGCACCATTGTTGTCACAGTAAAGTTCAATAGGATCTTTGATGCTTGGAACGACTTCCAAATCACTAATGAACTTTTTGATCCAAACGGATTCCTTAGCTGTATCAGATGCCGCTATGTACTCATCTTCGGTTGTAGAATTAGCGACGATACTTTGCTTGGAACTTTTTCAACTCACAGTTCCTCCATTCAGCGTAAACAAAAATCCAGACTGCGATCTGAAATTATCCTTGTCGGTTTGGAAGCTAGCATATGTGTAGCCTTTCAATACAAGATCTTCTTCCATTCCTCCAAAGACCAAGAATACATCCTTAGTTCTTCGTAAGTACTTGAGGATATTCTTGACTGCTATCCAATGTGGTTCCCCGGAATCCGATTGGTACCTACTCGTCATGCTTAGAGCACACGAAACGTCGGGTCTAGTACATAACATAGCATACATGATAGACCCAATTGCCGAAGCATATGGAATACCATTCATTCTCTTTCGCTCATTATCAGTCTTAGGACGATTCTTGCTAAGAGATATACCATGCAACATTGGCAAGTTTCCTCTTTTAGAATTTTCCATTTGGAATCTTCTAAGAACCTTGTCAATGTAAGTAATTTGACTTAAACCAATCATCCTCTTGAATCTATCTCTATAGATCTTGATGCCAAGGATATATGCAGCTTCGCCCATATCTTTCATTGAAAAGTACTTTCCCAACCAAGACTTGACAGTCTGTAGTGCAGGAATGTCATTTCCAATGAGTAAGATATCGTCGACATACAACACTAAAAATAGTGCTACGCTCCCACTAATTTTCTTGTATACACAAGGTTCATCTTCGTTCTTTGATAAAGCCAAACTCCTTGATTGCTTCATCAAAACGTAGATTCCAACTCCTAGAAGCTTGCTTCAATCCATAAATGGATTTCTGCAACTTACACACCTTGTTAGAATTTTTTGGACTGACAAAACCTTCAGGTTGTATCATGTATACATCCTCAAGTAACTTCACATTAAGAAAAGCTGTCTTTACATCCATTTGCCATATCTCATAGTCATAATATGTGGCTATGGCAATTAAAATTCTAATAGACTTAAGCATAGCTACAGGCAAAATTGTTTCATCATAGTCGATGCCATGAATCTGCCTATATCCCTTAGCTACAAGCCTAGCCTTATAGGTGTGCACCTTCCCATCCATGTCGGTCTTTTTCTTGAAGACCCATTTGCACCCTATGGTTTTTACACCTTTGGGTGGATCAATCAAGTTCCAAACTTGATTATCAGCCATGGATTGTAATTCGGACTTCATGGCCTCTTGCCATTTTTCCGAATCAGGAGCGGACATCGCTTCTTAATAGCAAGTAGGTTCATCGTTTTCGATTAACTCCACTTCATCACTTTCCGTAACGAGAAATCCATATCTTTCGGGTTCGGATCGTGACCTACCACTTCGACGAAGAACTTGTGTATCTTGAACCGGTTCCACAACTACTTGTGAACTTGGTTCAGTCTCTACCATAGGTTCAATGTTGTTTTCTGGTTCTCGAATTTCTTCTAGATCTATTTTACTCCTATTGGTTACTTTGCGAAGAAACTCCTTTTCTAAGAAAGTACCATTTCGAGCAACAAACACTTTGTTCTCGTTTTGGTTGTAGAAATAGTATCCTTTGGTTGCCTTAGGATAACCCACGAAAACACATTTATCAAACTTAGGTGCTAGCTTGTCAGAAGTTAACTTCTTGACATATGCATCGCAACCCCAAATCTTCAAGAAAGACAAACTAGGTTTTCTTCCATGCCACATCTCATATGGGGTCTTTTGAACCGATTTGGTAGGAACTCTGTTTATAGTGAAAGCAGCAGTTTCTAGTGCATGTACCCAAAAGGATAAAGGAAGCTCAACTTGACTCATCATAGAACGAACCATGTCCAACAAGGTTCTATTCCTCCTCTCAGACACACCATTCCATTGTGGTGTTTCGGGTGGAGAGAGTTCTGAAACGATTCCACAACTCTTAAGATGATTGTCAAATTCTTGGCTCAAATATTCACCACCTCGATCGGATCAAAGTACTTTAATAGTTTTGCCAAGTTGGTTTTGCACCTCATTTTGAAATATTCGAAATATCTCAAACGATTCACTTTTATGTTTCATTAGATAAACATATCCAAATCTACTATAATCATTAGTGAATGTTATGAAGTACCGAAATCCTCCCCTAGCATCGCTACTCATAGGCCCACATATATCGGTATGTATGAGTCCTAATAAGTCGCCCGCCCTTTCACCAGTTTTGGTACATTTACCAAGTAAACAAGACTCGCATGTCTCATATGATTCATAATCATGTGAGTCTAAGAATCCATCTTTGTGGAGTTTAGAAATGCGTTTCTCATTTATATGGCCAAGACGACAATGCCATAAGTAAGTGTGGTTTACATCATTAGGTTTAGATTTCTTGTTAATGTTATAGACATCATTATTACGATTTTCAACATCAAGGATATAAAGGCCATTGAATGAAATAGTAGTACAATAATGCATATCACTCTTGTAAATGGAAAACTTCTTATCACATATAAGAAAATTAAATCCTTCATTATCCAAACATGAAATTGAAATAATATTCCTACTTAAAGCTGGAACGTAATAACAATTGTTCAAAACAAGTATTAGTCCACTAGGTAAAGTAACTTCATAAGTTCCTACGGCTAATGCAGCAACTCTTGCTCCATTCCCCACACGTAGGTCCACTTCACCTTCATTAAGCATCCTTCTATTCTTTAGACCCTGCACATTTAGACAAATGTGAGTTCCACATCCGGTATCCAATACTCAAGAACTAGAAGTAGATAGGAATATATCTATAACAAAGATACCTGAAGTCGAAGCAACTCCTTTGCTCTTCTTCAGTGCTTCCTTGTATTTTGTGCAGTTTATCCTCCAATGTCCAATCTCATTGCAATGGAAGCAGACTGCGTCCTCTTGGGACTTGGGCTTAGCATCTTTAGTCTTGCCAACCTCTTTGGGTTTGGCAACACTTGCCTTAGAATTAGCAACCTTTGCCTTTCCTTTACCCTTGAAACCCTTCCCCTTGTTAACCATCAGCACTTGATCGGTTTTCTTCTCGACAATATTGATTTCCGCAGTGTTCAACATTTGAACTAACTCGAAAAGGTTTTTATTCATTCCACCCATGTTATAGTGCATTATAAAATTACTAAAAATTTTGGGCAATGAATTCAATATTATGTCGGTAGCCAACTCTTGGCTAATTGGAAAATCGAGCCTTTCAAGATGCTCAATGTGGCCCTTCAACTTAAGAGCATGGGGACCAACAGCTTGTCCTTCACTCATCTTGCATGAGGTCAAGACCTTAACTGTGTTGTACCTTTCTTGCCTAGCTTGAACTTGGAACATTTTCATCAGTCGATTGTTTAGATCAACTGTCCCCAAGTGCTCAAGATCCTTCTGAAGGTTCTTGCACATGGAGGAGAGCATGAGGCATCCAACATCTGTAGAGTCATGCTTGTGCTTCAGATATTGATCCTTTACTGCCCTAGTAGCATTGGCAGCAGGTTCAGGTGGAATAGGTTCCTCGAGAACGTACAGTTTTTCCTCTTGCCTGAGAACAATTCTCACGCTACGGATCCAATCCATATAGTTTGTACCATTCTCTTCCAACTTCTCCTTCTCAAGGAGAGATCGCAGTGACATATGATTATTGTTTGATGCCATTTATTCTACAAAAAGATATACATAAAATATGAACACATATAAGTAAACATATCATATGAGAAATATAATGCATTTACATAAAATGCTCCCACTAAATTATACACCTTCCAATGCAAATAAGCATAATATATATTTAATGGGCTAAGATCCAACTTTAATTTAATTTCAAGTTTGCTATGGCAAACCACTCAAAACTAAATTAATTAGGTAGAAACATCAATCATATCACATATATGACTCTTAGATCTTTTATGAGATTTATTCAAGACATCATATGTCTAGGCATATTTTAATCTCATCTTATGCCTTGGGTCCAAAACCATTTTGATAACCCAATTAAGTTCATTCACTTTAAACGTATAGGAACCACCATTTCCTCATCTTGCTAGCATTCGAATAGAATCAAAGTACCTTGCTATGGCAAGCCCACCCAAAACTATCCGAATGGTCTCAAGTGTTTTAATCATGAATTGGCATAAAGAACTTAAAAGTTAAATGAAGGTTCTTTAAAGTAGATTATAAGCATATCAGTAAAGATAGTCATAACTGTGCACAAGGTAAGTTCCCAGGAAGATAGGTGAGCCACGAGGACTACTTAAGTACCAAATCTTTCCTTCGACAGAACTTTCCTAGACATGCACAATCAGAAATCAGCTCTGATATTGCAACATAATCAATCATAAACCAAAATCTTAATGTTTCAATCTAAACATTTAGGAAATCATAATACAATGTTTCAACTAAACATCTAAAATTCTTAATACATAAGAACACATAATTCATGCATCGCAACAATTAATAAAATCATATTTTAATTAACTAAGCATGCATAATCAATGAATTAATCTAGCATAGCCCTATAAACTTGATTTCTATAAATTTATAGCATCCAGATTAATACATAAACATATCAGATTGTAAACACATTCACAGATTAGCAGGATTGTTCAATAAACTGATTCTGCCCAGATTGAGCAAGAAGTGTCGCGTGACAGAGACTCCCAGAGTCCTGATCTGTCGCACGACCTAGAGAGGCCATCAGCCATGATCTGTCGCGTGACATAAACCTACTATGTATATGCACATAATCATCATATGATTATCCATTAACATTTATACTAATTATTCTCTTAATAATTAGGGACAGAGATTATTACAGACAAATATGCAAAACATATAATAATCAAATGATAAACTTCTCATATAATAATAAATAATGTCAACACATAAGTCTATCAACTATAGGCCTAGGGCATAACACTAACAATATAATGTCAGGTCTTAGAGCCAAGGTAGGAGGGAAGGTAGAAGGCGGCAAGCCACCTATTCCCAAGGGAGATAGTTCAAGCAGTAAGATGGAAAAGAAGAGAAAGTTTGAAGATGTAATGATCGTGGAGAAAGATGAATTGAAGGTAGAGAATGCAAGAGCTAGTATGGAAAGCTTTTCTGGGAAGGTAAACTTCTTTTTTACTGAGTATTTAGTACAAGGGATTTTCTAGGCGTGGATTGTTTAACATGATAACATGTTTTTACGCAGACAATGAAGGTTGTAGATTTTTTGTTGAAGGAGATGGAGATAAAGGAGGATAAGATCAAGATTTTGAATCAGAAGGCTAAGGCGGAGAGTTTGAGGGCTAACCAGGCCGAGAAGGAGCTAGGGAATCTCACAGCCAAGATGTTGAAAGTGGAAGAAGAGCATATTAAAGAACTGGATGAAACAAAAGAAAAATTCATGATGGATGCTACCAAATCGGTGATGGAGAGCAGGATCAACATGATAAAAGAATTCGAGGCAGGGAAGCATGTTGCATGGAAGATTGAAGATGAAGTAGCTATGCTGAACGCCTTCCTGTGTGAAGGTGTGGATGTGGGAGAAGTCAATTCGCAGGAGATCAAGGGGGTTAATCAAGGTGTGGCAAGAGAAGAGGACAAGAAGGAAGATGAAAGTACGGATGAGAAAGGAGGTGAGGCTGCACCTGCAGCGGAAATTTGAAAACAATTTTATTTTTAAGTTTTTTGAACAATGGTTATATTTTTATTCGTCATGCCTGTGTTGACATGCAAACTTTGGTTGAAATAGGGGTGTGTCCCTAAAACATCTTTTACTTTTTTATTTGTAATAGGCTCATCTATACATTGGTTTTGAAGATGTTGGATTGGTTTCCACATCTTAGACTTTTGGTAGGTAACTTTTAGGATTTTCTTATCATGACGGTATTTTCGGTGTTTTTGATTCCTAGGACTATCTATACGTTACGAACAAAAGACAACACGTAATAGTGTTGTAACCGAAATGTAAAGATAACATGTAACAATGTTATTACCAGGATGTATAGATAACATGCAACAATGTTATTGTTGGTGTAATGCCCTAGGCTTTAGTTATATTTAACTTAAAACCATTATGTATCATCTTTATCGTTTAAGTTTATTATTTGATTATTATATATTTTTCATATTTATTGTAATAATCTCCGTCCCTAATTATTAAGAGAATAATTAGTATAATTGTCAATGGATAATCATATGATGATTATATGCATAGAGATGCACATTGAAATTATGGGTACTTGTTAGTGAACAAGTGACTGGACTTGACCCGTATGAGATTTATGTCATGGTCAAAATGTCATAATTAAATCTCTTATGGTCACTTCATTTAGTCCCTAAACCTGAGATTATCTTGACCTTACATATGATGAAAGTCATGTTTGATTTTAGTCAAACGATATCTTAACACGATATTTATAAAGGCTATCTTTGGCATGATCGAATTCATGATGGGAAGGATGATAAGTCAAGATGGAATTTGTCCCTTGAAAGAGAGATGTTCTGCTTGGGCCCCTTGATGAGTGATAATGATGAAAGTGTGTGGCCACACCCCAATGCGATTGGACTATCATTATACTCAAGATAGAGAAAGCATTGAACAAATACAAGTTGACGAGGACCATGACTTGTGTTCAATATAACATCGTGAGACAAAGGGAGAAATGGAAGTGTACCATTGGAAACGTGAACTCTTACGTTATGTTATTTGGGTAGACATAATGGCTTGCTGGAGTCCGCTTATGTTTTATGAGGATCGATATGATCGGGCTCATTGCCAACATAACATAATCCTATTGGGTCACACACAATTAGAATGAATTGTTTAAACCAAAGAAAGAATGATTGAGAAATCCTGATGTGATTTGTTGCACCGCGCGACACAACTTGCCCATGGGCTGCTTGTGGTCGTGCGACACAACAAGGCTGATGCGGTTTGGCAGACAGTTTCCTAATACAATTAGGAAACTAATACCAATACTAAGGTAGTATAAATATGAGGTCGTAAACCCTAATCAAGCTAGCCAAATTTTTCAATAGAAAATTCACAACAAAAAGGTTTCTCAATATTCTCTCCAAGATTTAAGAATCTAGCAATTCTCAAGAACGGTTCTTGGTTCATTCTAACATATGGATACTACTAGAGGGTCTTCGCTCGTATGATGATCAAGGCCTAGAGTTCCAATCCGAAGATTCAAAGGTTTTGAAGATCGAAGATTGTGATTCATAATCACAACGATAAATTGTTCGATAGCTCAAGACCGGAAAGCAATTAAGGTTGGTAAATTCTATCTCATAGGAATTCAATTTAATCGTATAGAACGGATCATAGGGCTTGGGTTTTGTGTTATTTAGATGCTAATTCCGCTGCGCATGGACCCATAAAACCCAACAGTGGTATCAGAGCCTCGTTCGTATGGTTAAGTTTGAATTAACATGCTAGAATCAAGATATAAATCGTTTATATGCTTATTGCATGTTTTTTGTATGCGGTAGAATGTTTATTGTCTATGTGAAACAATGTGAAAATCGTCTTCTGATTGTGCTGAATTAAATCTGTAAAAGCTGTTTACTTGATTTAATTGCTTTATGATTGGAATTGATTGAGAGCTGGAAAATCTGCAAATTTGGTAACTCTCTGTCACGCGACATAGTTAGCCTATGTCACGCGACATATCTAGTTTGATGGCATCGTATGGTCGCGTGACAGATCAGGTCTCATGGAAGCTTCTGTCACGCGACATACTTTGCCTGATCAGAGCAGTTTCAGTTTGTTAATTTTTCTTGCTGATCTGTGATTATGTTTATAATCTGATATGTTTTTGTCTTAATCTGAATGCTATAAATTTCTGGAAATTAAATTTATAGGGCTATGCTAGATTAATTAATTGTTTATGCATGCTTAATTAATTTAAATATGTTTTTATTAATTGTTGCGATGCATGAATTATATGTTCTTAAGTGTTAAGAATTTTATTAGATGTTTAGTTGAAACATTGATTCATAATTTCCTAAATGTTTAGTTGAAACATTAAATTTTGGTTTTCTGATTGTTTATGAGAAACAAGTCAGTTTACGCAAAATTTGAAGGAATCTGATTGTTTATGAGAAACAAGTCAGTTTACGAGTTTGATTGTTTATGAGAAACAAGTCAGTATACAAAGTATTGATTATGTTGCATTCAAATTGGTATTATAATTGTGCATGACTAGGAGAGTTCTGTCGAAGGAAGATTTGATACATAAGAAATCCTTGTGGCTCACCTATTTTCTTGGGAACTTACCTGGTGTACGATTATGACTATCTTTGTTGATATGCTTATAATCTGCTTTAAAGAACCTTCATTTAACTTTTAAGTTCTTTATGCCAATCCATGATTAAAACACTTGAGACCACTCAGATAGTTTTGGGTGGGCTTGTCATAGCAAGGTGCTTTGATTCTATTTCGTTTGCGAGCAAAATAAGGAAATGGTGGTTCCTATACGTTTAAAGTGGATGAACTTAATTGGGTTATCAAAATGGTTTTGGACCTAAGACATAAGATGAGATTAAAATATGCTAAGACATATGATGTCTTAAATGAACCTCATAAAAGATCTAAGAGTCATATACGATATGATTGATGTTTTCTACCTAATTAATTTAATCTTGAGCGGTGCGTCATAGCATACTTGAGATTAAATTAAAGTTAGATCTTAGCCCATTAAATGTATATTATGCTTATTTGCTTTAGAAGGTGTATAATTTAGTGGGAGTATTTGTAAAATACATTATTTGCTCTTAGATGATAAATGTGTTGGTATTGATATGTGTTCATATAATTTGTATATTTTGTTGTAGAAGTAGCATTACATAATGATAATTGTGATTCGTTCTTATGAAGGACAAAGTTCGAAAGGAACGATACAAATAATTCTGATTGGATCAGAAGCCTAAAGAATGGTTCTTAGGCAAATGTGCACGTTCTTGACGAATCCATTCTTGTTGAACCCACTGCAAATGTTGCAAAGGGCAAATAAGGAGCAACATTAGAAACATGTTGATGATTCTAATAGTATTGCATGCCTTATACTTGCCACCATGTTTGAAGGCTCTTATGAAGAACCTTGAACACATGGAAGTTACTTTTCGTTCTAGAAAAACGCACAAAGAAAATATTCCGAGTGCAAGCTAGGCAAAGGTGTATGTTGAAGCGAAGGTTCCTAATGCATGAGATGCAAAAAGGGAGCAATCTGCAAGTATGTTAATGGTTAACACAAGAAAGGGTTCATAAAGGAAAAGTAGGTAAAGCAAAGGTTGCTAAACCTAGAACAAAAGTTGTCAAAGCCAAAGAGGCTAAACCCAAAATGTCTCAAAAGGATGCAGTTTGCTATCATTGTAATAAGATTGTCATTGGAAGCAAAGTTGCAAGGCTTATTAGGAAGGCCTAAAAGGTGAAGAAGGGCAATATGATTGCTACTACTTTAAATATCTATATGATAGATATTTTCTTTTCGACTTCTTGTTCTTGGGTATATGATACAGGATTCGATCCCACATCTGTAGAAGAATGTGCAAGGAATAAAGAATAGAAAGCTACTCAAATAAGGTAAATTAAACCTATGCGTAAGAATGGAGCAAGGGTTGCTACATTAACCATAGGGACTTATGAAGTCATTTTACCTTGTGGACTAGTACTTGTTTTGAACAAATATGACTACGTTTCGGATTTGAATACAAGTATTATTTCCGTTTCTTATATGGATGATGAAGGATATAATTTTCTTATTGAGAATAAGAAGTTTTATATTTATTTAATGATATGCCTTATTGTATTGCATATGTCATTAAATGATCTTCATATCCTTGATGATGAGAAACAAAATAATATTGAAGATATCTATAATATGAATGGGAAATCTGAACCGAACAATATGAACAACGCGTTCATATGGCATTGCCGGCTTGGTCAAATAAATAAGAAACATATATCTAAACTCCATTAACATGGACTTTTAGACTTATATGACCATGAATCATTTGAGGAATGTGGATCTTATTTATTGGGATTATTGATCAAACCACCCTACACTAAGAGTAGTGGGAGGGCTAGTGACTTATTGGTCATTCATTATACATGGGATGTATGTGGACCATTAAGTAGCATTTCTAGGGGAAGACTTCGGTATTTCATCACATTTCACTAAAGACTTATCTAGATATGACTATGTCTATCTGATGAAGTCCAAAGATGAATCATTTGAGTTGTTTCGAACATTTCAAGATGAAGTACAAAACAACTTGACAAAACTATTGAGTACTTCGATTGGATCGAGGTGGTGAATATTTGAGCCAAGAGTTTGACAATCATCTCAAAACTATGAAATCGTTTCAGAGTTGACTCCACCCGGAACACCACATTGTATGGTGTGTCTGAGAGGAGGAATTGAACCTTGTAGAACATGGTTCATTTGATGATGTATCAATTAGACTTTCCTATTTTCTATTTCATTTTGAGTATATGCATTAGAAATAATGCGGTTACATTGAATCGAGTCCTTACTAAATCGGTTCCTAAGGCCCCACATGAAATGTGACATGGAAGAAAACTTAGTTTGTGTTTCATGAAGATTTGGGGTTGCGAATCTTATGAAAAGAGACTTGTCTCTTATAAGTTAGCACCAAATCTGACAAGGTTATTTTCGGAAATTAATCTTACAACCGCAAAAGAGAACAAAACGTTTGTTGCTCTATACAATTTGTTTCTTGAGAAATAGTTTGTCAATAAAGAATCTAGTGGGAGTAAAATTAATCTTGAAGAAGTTCAAGAATCCAAAAATAAAATGGAACCAAGAGTAGAGACGGAACCAAGAGTAGAGACGGAACCAAGTTCACAAAGAGTTGTGGAACCGCTTCAAGATGCACAAGTCTATCGTTGATCGGATAAGTTACGATCCGAACTCAAGAAATATTGATTTCTCGTATCAGAAAGTAATAAGGTGGAAGTCATTGAGAATGACGATCCTACTTCCTATCTAGAAGCGATGTCCACTCCTAATTTGGATAAATGGTTAGGAACCATGGAGTCCGAATTGCAATCCATGTTTGATGATCAAGTTTGGAACTTGATTGGGCTACCTGAAGGTGTAAAAACTAAAAGTAGGTCTTCAAGACCAACATGGATTGGAAGGTATACGTATACTTTCATGACTAAGGATTGTAACAAAAGGGATTTAGGCAAATTCATAGTATTGACTATGTTGAAACCTTTTTCGCCAGTTACAATGTTGAAGTCTGTTAGAGTTTTAATTGCCATTATCGCATGTTGTGACTGTGTGATATGACAAATGGATGTCAAACGACTTTCTTTAAATGGAAAGATTATTAAGGATGTGTATGGTACACAACCCGAAGTTTTGTCGATCCGAGAAATTCTAATAAAGTATGCATGTTGCAAAGATCCATAAGATGGGTTGAAGCAAGCTTCAAGGAATTGGAATCTTCGTTTTGATGAATTGGTCAAAGAGTTTGACTTCATCAAGTACGAAGATGAACCTTGTGTATACATGAAATTCAGTGGGAGCATATTATTATTTCTATTGTTTTATTACAATGATATCTTACTCATTGGAAAAACAAGTTCCGACACTTAAGACTGTCAAGTCTTGGTCAAGGAAAGGTTTCTCAATGAAAAATATGGGTAAAGCCGCTTACATCCTTGGCATCAAGATCTATAGAGATAGATCTAGAAGGATAAATTGGTTTGAGTCAAAGTATTCACATTGACAAGGTTCTTAGAAGAGTCTAAGAAGAGTAGCTTGTCAATGGGTCATGGTATTTCTCTTAGCAATACTCATTGTCTTATGACAACTGATGAGCAAAAGGGGAATGAATGAAGTTCTATATGCTTCGGCATTTGGATCTGTCATGTATGCCATGACTTATGCTAGACCCGACGTCTCATATGCTTTGAGCATGATGAGTCGATACCAATCTGATCCTGTTGAAAACCATTGGATGGCAGTCAAGATGATATTTAAGTACTTAAGAAGAACTAAGGATACGTTCTTGGTATTTGAAAGATTGGAAGTTAATCTTGTTGTAAGGGTTACATAGATGCTAACTTCCAAACTGACAAAGTTGATTTAAAATCGCAATTAGGATTTGTGTTTATGCTTATTAGAGGTGCAGTTTTGATTAGAAGAGTTCAAAGCAGAAAATTGTAGCCGATTCTACTACTAAAGCCGAGTTTTAGTAACATATGATTGGATCAATAGTTCATTAGTATTTTGGAAATGTTCCAAGCATCACTAATTGATGGAACTTTTGTTGTGACAATTGTGGTGCCATTTGTGCAAACAATGGAACCAAGTTCACAACAGCGATCCAAACACACACTTAGACATTTTTCGAGGAATTCATAAAGAATGAGAAGACGTTAAAATATGCAAAGTATCAACCAATGATGACATTAGGGATTCACTTACAAAAGACCCTAGCACAGGCAGAAGCATGATGGTCATGTTAAATTCATGGGTATTTGATACATAGATGGAGCCTAGTGCAAGTGGGAGACTGTTGGTGTAATGCCCTAGGCTTTAGTTATGTTTAACTTAAAACCATTATGTATCATATTTATTGTTTAAGTTTATTATTTGATTATTATATATTTTGCATATTTATTGTAATAATCTCCCTCCCTAATTATTAAGAGAATAATTAGTATAATTGTCAATGGATAATCATATGATGATTATATGCATAGAGATGCACATTGAAATTATGGGTACTTGTTAGTGAACAAGTGACTGGACTTGATCCGTATGAGATTTATGTCATGGTCAAAATGTCATAATTAAATCTCATATGGTCACTTCATTTAGTCCCTAGACCTGAGATTATCATGACCTTACATATGATGAAAGTCATGTTTGATTTTAGTCAAACGATATCTTAACACGATATTTATAAAGGCTATCTTTGGTATGATCGGATTCATGATGGGAAGGATGATAAGTCAAGATGAAATTTATCCCTCGAAAGAGAGATGTTCTTCTTGGGCCCCTCGATGAGTGATAATGATGAAAGTGTGTGGCCACACCCCAATGCAATTGGACTATCATTATACTCAAGATCGAGAAAGCATTGAACAAATACAAGTTGACAAGGACCATGAATTGTGTTCAATATAACATCGTGAGACAAAGGGAGAAATGGAAGTGTACCATTGGAAACGTGAACTCTTACGTTATGTTATTTGGGTAGACATAATGGCTTGCTAGAGTCCGCTTATGTTTTATGAGAATCGATATGATCGGGCTCATTGCCAACATAACATAATCCTATTGGGTCACACACAATTAGAATGAATTGGTTAAACCAAAGAAAGAATGATTGAGAAATCCTGATGTGACTTGCTGCACCGCGCGACACAACTTGCCCATGGGCTGCTTGTGATCGTGCGACACAACAAGGCTGATGCGGTTTGGCAGACAGTTTCCTAATACGATTAGGAAACTAATACCAATACTAAGGTAGTATAAATATGAGGTCTGTAAACCCTAATTAAGCTAGTCGAATTTTTCAATAGAAAATTCACAACAAAAAAGGTTTCTCAATATTCTCTCCAAGGTTTAAGAATCTAGCAATTCTCAAGAACGGTTCTTGGTTCATTCTAACGTGTGGATACTACTAGAGGGTCTTCGCTCGTATGACGATCAAGGCCTAGAGTTCCAATCCGAAGATTCAAAGGTTTTGAAGATCGAAGATTGTGATTCAAAATCACACCGATAAATTGTTCGATAGCTCAAGACCGGAGAGCAATTAAGGTTGGTAAATTCTATCTCATAGGAATTCAATTTAATCGTATAGAACGGATCATAGGGCTTGGGTTTTGTGTTATTTAGATGCTAATTCCGCTGCGCATGGACCCATAAAACCCAACAGTTATAACCAGGATGTATAGATAACACGCAACGATATTATAACCAGGATGTATAGATAACATGCAACGATGTTATAACCAATTGATGATGACATGTAGAAATGTCATTTTTTGTGCCCTTTAGGTAACATGCTTAATGTTACAACCCTTAGTTCACAACTTAAATTTAAAATAGAAGGCATAGTTCATCTGACAAGATGAATTAAGTCTGCTTTTTAAATCAAGTGTGAAAATCGTGCGCCCTGGCGATGATATAATCATAATTTTATAAGTATACTTTGTAATGTTTTTGAGAATAAATAAACTGTATATTATATCATCAAGAAAAGCTTAACCCTTCAAGGCGCTTAACACATGGCTTCTGATGCTCTTTCGTCCAATATGTCTGGGGATTTTCATCTTTGCAACAAAAATATGTTAGGGTTGGGTGTTAGCTTAGCTAACACCCCTCCGATGCTTAAGCCAGTATGGGTTTTAGTTAAATATAAGGAATAAGAATTTGAAAAAAGGTTAAGAAGAGATTCATACCTTGGCGTTGAAATTTTAATAAGTTTTAACTTACATGCAACTATGCTTAAGATGTATAGCCTTCCAGCTTCTATCAGTCACGTCTATTATAAAGATTCTCCCCTCCAGAGCCCTTTTGATAATTATGACTATGCCTTACTGTACGAACGGCTAGGATGAACGTACAGGGCGTAGAGGTTCTGTAGAATGTTATTGTATTTGCGTCGCTTTCCAAGGTATGTCCATTGTATCCTGCTTCATTGTAAGCCAATATTATCCCATCTTGACCGTTTTGGAGGATAACGACTTGCCCCAGAACAGTTTTCACATCCATCAGCATGTAATCATTGTAACATCTTCATCATGATCGATCTTTGGTTCTTAACATCTGACTCCGATTTTGACAGTGGGACCGTCATCAGGAGCTTTAATTTCAAGTTTGGAAACATCTATAGGGACTCCTATCACGTCGTGCTTTACAGCTTCCAAGACATCTTTGAAGCTCTTCTTCGGTAGTTATGCTTGGCGAGAATTAGAACATGCTTTCATATCTGTTTTGTAACATTCCTTAGCAGCTTGTTGGTCTCCCTTCACTCTGATCACGCCCCAAAGTGTTGGAATCTTGACACATTGATGGTACATTGATGGAACTGCTTTCATGTTATGGATCCAAGGTCTGCCCAGGATGACGTTATACGACGATGGGCAGTCGATCACACAAATCCTTTCCATAGAGTTTATTCCCTCGACGTAGACGGGCAACTTGATTTCTTCAATTGTCTGCTTAGTTTCCCCACTAAAACCTACTAGTACGGAAGAGTTTTCACGACTTCTGTTAGAGGAATCATCATTTCTTCTAAGGTGCTCTTCATGATCAGGTTAACCGAACTCCCCTTGTCGATTAAGATGCATTTCACCTTGCAGTTGGTGATCTGTAAGGTGACGACGAGTCCGTCATGGTGTGGGTCCAGGATGTCCTCTTTATCATCATCGTCGAATACGATTTGTTGACACGGAGACTGGTCTGGACGCCTAGTTGGCAGTTCAGACTTATCTTCTTTGGAATCTTTAGCATGACGCTTAGCCGCGGAGTATGTAGTTCCACATATGTCCAAACCACCTGTGATGAAATTGACCACTTTGGTTGCAGGAGTAGGGGAGGATGGAGCCTCGGCTATGACTTATTTTGTCTCGGCACGTCCTTTCCTTTTTCCAAGCAAATCCTTGAGGAACCCTTTGGAAAGTAGGTAGCTGATCTCCTTTCTTAAGGCGATGCAATTATCGGTAGTGTGGCCAAAATCTTCGTGGTAAGTGAACCACTTGGACTTGTCCTTCCAAGGCGAAGGTCTGTCAGTTGCTTTTGGCCATCTTGCCTTGCAACCCAAGTTGTCCATTGCATATAGGAGTCCTGAAACATCAACAGAAAAGCAATAGTCAGTAATTTTTGGGTAAGTTGCATCATCTTCATCGTCATCCTCTTCTACAATATTAATTTTAGAAGAGTCATTTTTAGAGTAGGGTTTCCCCCTATTGGATCGATGATGAGAGGAGTCTGCCTTTCTGTCAGGATTTTCATATGTAGGTGTCTTCTTTACGCCTTGCCATGAATCATTTCGTCTTCTCACAACCTGATGAAGCTTACAGATCTTGTTCTAATTTCTTCTAAGCTTTTAGACGTGTACATGACCAAATCTTGGTAAAATGGTGATTCTCTTTTCAGGCCCATCCTGAAGGCTTCCGTTGCCGTTGACACGTCAATATGAGGGACGCTCACGACCTCCTTGTTGAACCTGAACACGTAATCTTTTAGAGTTTCATCAGGCTGCTGTACCACCCTGTAAAGGTCACTAGTTAGTTTTTCAAACACACGATTACAAGAAAATTGATTGAGAAACATGTTAAGTAATTGTGAATACGAGGAGATAGAGTTCATAGGTTGATTAGTCAGCCACATCAAGGCGGGACCGGATAGGGTTGACCCAAAGCCTCTGCACAAACAAACTTCCTTAAGATGGTGGGGAATGCTAATGATGTCCATCTTCTCTTGGTACAGGGCTATATGTTCTGCAGGGTCCATTGTGCCATCATATTGTTTCATTGGAGGTACTTGAAATCTTTTAGGGGTCTCCACACCGACTATGGCAGGAACGAAACGTGAATCATGATGGCTGGTTGGAGACGCTTGGTTGAAAGGTAAGGTGACTCCTGGGACCTTCATGAGGATATCTTTGATGTGTTGCACTTCTCTTGCGAGGGTGTTATCTGTAACAGGGTTAGTGGCAACAAATTGATTTAAAGGAGTACCAAACATATTAAAACTCCCTGGTTGCCCCACAGGAGGTGGGGTTGCAAAGGTAAAACATGTTGATAGAGGAATCGGGCTGGATGCAACAGTGGTGCTTTCAGTTTGAACAGTGCTGGTCATTGTGATATTGCCTTGATCGCCTCTTGTGCTTGGTCCAACATCAGGGAAAAGAGTCCTAGGCTGCAGAGGTGAAACTTCAGGCGTGCTGACCGTTGGACCATCGCGCCTTGAGGTTGATATTTCATGTTGCATTTTATTGATTGAATTGAATATCATTTGATTGGTATACTGTTGCACGTCCATGTGATTCTTCAACTGTTGCATCATGGTTGTCATGCTGGTCACGATTTCCAGTGAGATTCCAGGCAGCGTCATGGATGAAGAATCTCCCAAGTTGAGTCGTTGGTTTTGAGGCGTCACAGCACTGAAGCCAATAGTCGAAGGAATACCAGAAGTCATGGGTGACGTGCTGGTTCTTGCCCCAGTCGTAATAATGGGTGTAGACATTGCAGAAGTAGGATTGCTCATCTTGATTGGAATCTAAAAAATCAAAGTTTCCACAGACGGCGCCAAATTGTTTTGGACAATTTTCAATAAGGTGAATTTGTTATTGAAGAACTTTTGGGTACAATGGAATATAATTCACTATCAAGATGAACGCAAGGATGTAACGAGGAAAGCCTTTGAACAACCGTTCGCCGGCACAAAACCTCGGGAGGCTTTAAGAAAATCCTACCTTAACCAAAAATATAACCTTATTGATCGTATTGTTTCGAGTACAAAGTGCGGAGAGAGTGTAGTATTATGTGTGTACAGGTGCTTTACTAGAGATGATTTATATACAAAATGTGTAACCGAAATAACAACATAAATGATATCCCCGTTTTCTCGCCTAGAATCATGCTTCTTGTTGATGATTTGCAGCCGTTACTTCTTTGTTGAAGTCATGGCCGTTATAAGGATTATACCATCGTTGACAAGGTCTTCATGTGGTCGTGATAGAGTTATCATGTTTGTGCATGACTTGGTTCCTGAAAAATAGGAAGATATACAACAAACAACTCAAGGCGTTAGTTCAAAATGTAGTTTCAAGACTTTATCTCAAGGTGTATGATCAAGACGTAAAACATGCTGAGTGAATTTTTTCACCCCATATATATATATATATATATATATATATATATATATATATATATATATATATATATATACTCCCTCCGTTCCAATAATAAGTTCACCATTTTGGCCTCGACACGCAAATTAAGAAAATTGGTGAGTGGAGAAAATGTTGTGAATGTAATAGTAAAGTAGGAGAGAGAATGAGTGGAGGAAATAGTAAATTTGAAAAATGTTGTGAGTGTAATAGTAAAATAGGAGAGAATGAGTGGGTGGAATAGTAAAGATTCTTTGCCATTTTAGAAAAGGTGAAGCTTTAAACGGGACACCCGTTTTGACAAAAAGTGAAGTTATTAATGGGGCGGAGGGAGTATGTATACTTCCTCCGTCCCACCAAAACTGATACCAAATTTCTGGGCACGCAAATTAAGGAAAAGTAAGAGAGAAAAAAAGTGAAAGAAAATGTTGTGAGTATGAAGAATTAAATAGGAGAGAGAATGAGTGAGAGGAATAGTTAGGAGAGAGAATGTTGTAAGTGTAAAAGTGAAATAGGAGAGAGAATGAGTGAGATAAATAGTAAAGATTCCCTTCTATTTTGAGAAGTATCAGTTTGACTGAAACGGATCAAAAAGGAAATAAGTATCAGTTTGGGTGGGACGGAGGGAGTATATTCTTTGGGTCACTCATCCATTAGTTAAAATTGCTAATTTTATTAGCTAATTATTTTAAGTCATAAATTAGGGACAAATTGAAATTGCCAGTTTTGCTATTAAAGTTATAAGTTAAATTTGTCAAATATGCAAGGTAGTACTCTTGCCGTCCCAAAAATTTAAAACGATAAGTGCGACATTTATTATAAAATGGAAGAATCTATCAATTTTACTTAACATACACTCAATTTTAATAGTAACTATCTGACGCCCTAATCAACCTCAATACTCATATACTACGTACATCAGTTTAGTTATTTTCATAAAAATCTAATTTTTTGATATTTAGTTACTTTAATAAAAATCTAAAATAAAATTTGTTAATATAATATATAATCTGTTCTAATAAAAATATTAATTTGAAAATTATTGATATACTATGTACATCAGTATAGTTATTCTAATAAAAATATAAAAATTATTAGAGTTGATCTAATGAAAAACTAATTTTTCATAAAATTATGAAAAAACTAGTTTTTGGGCCGTTTTTAAACCATTGAACGCGTATTGAACCGGATATCGGTTCACTGAAAAAACTGATCCGCCATTTATCAAATCAAATCCAAACAAAAACACACAGTAAAACACACGATTAAACCGCCGTAACAGAGACATTCGTCGAGCAAAAATATAATTCGATCGAAAATCAATCTGTTTCAGCCGATTGAGGTAATATATGATTCACTGGCACAATTATAGACTATCAATCAATATATTTACAATCATTCCTAATTGTTTCTTTCAAAACTGGCAATTTTTATTAGGTTATGATGAGCTTACGCGATTTTGAAGATGCAACTGTCGATTTTGAAGATGAAACTGGCGATTTTGCAGATAATGCTATTTTAATTGATCAAATTCCTCACACGGTTGATGATAATCACGATACAGGTAAGCGTAAGACAATTTCATAATGCCAGTGTTTTTTTATATAATGCCAGAACATTTGTTTTGTTTGTCTTTCCGGTCCAATTTCATAATGCCAGTAGTGAGTGTTACTTGGGCTGTCAGTTTTACTTTATTGTTTGAAGTACCAGTGAGTGTTGTTTGTAATGCCTGGATTAATTTTTGAATGTGCCAGTATTTTTTTATATGTTCCAGTGATTGTTGCTTGGACTGTCATTGTTACTTTGTTACTTGAAGTGCCAGTGAGTTTGTTTTAGAGTGCCAGTGTTATCTTATTTGAATTGCCACTGAGGGATGTTTGTAGTGCCAGTATTAATTTTTGAATGTGCCATTGTTTTTTATGATATATTCCAGTTAGTGTTGCATGGACAGCCAGTATTACTTTTTGAATGTACCAGTATTTATTTTTGAATGTGCCAGTGAGTGTTGCTTGGATTGTCATTGTTACTTTGTTATTTGAAGTGCCAGTGAGTGTGTTTTAGAGTGCTAGTGTTATCTTATTTGAATTGCCAGTGAGGGATGTTTGTAGTGCCAGTATTAATTTTTGATTGTGCCATTGTTTTTTATGATAAATTCCATTTAGTGTTGCATGGACAGCCATTATTACTTTTTGAATGTGCCAGTATTTATTTTTGGATGTGCCAGTGTTTGATATTATATGTGCTAGTGAGTGTTGTTTGAAGTGTCAGTGTTACTTTGTTGTTTAAAGTGTCAGTGAGTGTTGTTTTGAGTGCCATGCCAGCACCTGTTTTGTCATTGTTATTGCCAATCTAATTTTTTATTTTTATTTGCCAATGTTATGCTTTCAAAAGTGCCAGTAACAGTGTTACATAGAGCAACATCAATGTTACAAAGTGCCAGCTTCAATATTACAAATGCCAGCATTAGTTTTACAATGGGTCAGCTTTAGTGTTTGAAAGTGCCAGCATCATTGTTTGAAAGTAACAATGATAGAGTTTTCAAAATGCGAGTTTTAGTGTTACTACCGTTCCAGTGTTAGAGTTTCAAATACGAGTAACAATGTTAGAGTTTTCAAAATGCGAGTAACAACGTGGATATTGAAGAAAACTACAACTGAAAACATATCGGAAAAGAAGTACAATCCAGTATCACACCTTCATTCCGATGCTTGCTCCTGATTTCTTTGGTTTGGTCCGTCATAATGTTCAAAATACGACTGAAAAAAGCTCGGAGAAGATGTAAATCGATAGAAATTGATGATCGCAAATGACGAAAAAGTTCAAATTCGTTGAAAATTGATGATAAACTACGAAAACTGTTCGGATTCCTTGAAGAACAAGTACGAAAAATCAAAATGAAGAGCGCAAATGACGAAATGAAATTGAACCGGACCGAAAAAGTTTGTGTTTGCGTGTGTTAAATGAACCGCGGCTCAAAAAGACATTTTTCCTTAAGTTTGTAAAAAACACGTTTTTTACAAGTTTTTTGCAAATTATTATTATTGATAGTATCTTTAATTAGAGTTGGTCTTAAGAAAAACGCGTTTTTTCTGGCACTTAGGAAAAACGTGTTTTGTGTTTTTCCGTTTGTGTCAGTGCCAGTTTAACAAAGTGTCAGTGTGACAAAGTGCCAGTGAATGTGTAACAAAGAGCCAGTGTAAAAAAGTGCCAGTACCATTTTAACAAAGTGCCGGTGTAAACAAAGTGCCAGTGCATGTGTAACAAAGTGCCACTGTAAAAAGTGTCAGTGCCAGTTTAACAAAGTGCCAGTTACATTAACACTGGCACTTTGTTAAACTGGCACTGGTGCTTTTTACACGGGCACTTTTATATACATGAACTGGCACTCTTCACACTGGCACTCTGTTACACTAACACTGGCACTTTGTTACACTAACATTTTTGCTGGCTCTCAAAAACACAAGCACTGTCATTCAAAAACACATGCACTGGCACTCAAATACACATACACTGGCACTCAAAAATAATGGTAAACATTTTTGCTGGCTCTCAAAAACACAAGCACTGGCACTCATAAACACATGCACTGGCACTCCAAAATACATGTATTGGCACTCCAATACACGTGCACTGGCATCTAAATAAAGCCAAAAATCAATCCCGCCAAAATCAATCACCACGCCAAAATCTCCCTCTGCAAGTTGCAATTAACAAGAGAGGATTGCCAAATTGCATTTGGGTAGTTACAACTCTCTCAATCTCAACCCATTTTCCCCACACTAATGATCATTTAACAGTGATTCATCGTTTACTGAAGAACAATTCGATTCTCCCCAAATTTTAAATGTAGAATCGTCGGCGGATTTCAACGTAGAATCGTCGGCGGCGGTGGTAGAATCCGTGGCGGTGGTGGTCAGACGACTCAGAGAGCGAAGAATAATCAAAGGTTTCCGGTTGAAGACGATGGTACCGGACATACGATTGAGTGCTCAGGGAAGTCATCCCGATCGTACGTCGGGGTGTTGATCGTCGACTATGTGGCGTTATGTTGCTGCCCTTGCGCTTGGGGAAGACGATTAGGGCGGCGGACGGTGAGGGATTTGGGGAAGACGATTAGGGAGAGAAACCGGTGGTGAAGACCTCTTTGCGTTTGCGTTTAGAGAAAGAGAGAGAGTCCGTTTAGAGAGAGAATGAGAGTGAGCTTTACTAAAAACACGTTTTTTGTTAAGCAAAAAAAAACGCGTTTTTTACAAGTTTTTGGCCTTTAATTATGTATAAATAATAAATTTTAAAATTTCATTGAGATCATTATTTTTCATAAAAAAAAAAAAAATAGCAAAAAATCAGCCAAAAATAAAACTAATTTTTCAGGACGAACCGTTGTTAAGCTAAAAAAAAACGCGTTTTTTACAAGTTTTTGGCCTTTAATTATGTATAAATAATAAGTTTTAAAATTTCATTGAGATCATTATTTTTCATAAAAAAAAAAAATAGCAAAAAATCAACCAAAAATAAAACTAATTTTTCAGGACGAACCATCCAAGTTAACCCCAAAAGACTCGTTAAATAACTTGGCCTAAGACCATGCAGGCAACTTGGGGCCGGTTTGCAATAGATGACGGCTGGCGGTTCATCTAATCTAAAAGCATTTGAGTCGTTATGAAATCGTTATAAGCTAGCTGTTACAACACAAAATAATAAAATATACCGAAATTAATGTCAATATTCCGAAATTATTTTTAACTTAGTCAACTTTTTTAAAGAGCATGCTTTACTAATTTGTCCAATATCAAAATTTTATTTCTGAATTTAGAATTGCAACAATTATTCCGAAACTAACGAAAAAAGAAAGTGCGGAAATTTTGGGACAGAGGGAGTAAATAAAATAAAATGAAAACAGCTAAATATAGTTGATAGCAAAGTAAAGAAGCCTTTTTATTTATAGATCTTGGGAATTGGCATCCTTTACACAGTTGTTGAGAAATCTTGAGATGCAAATCCACAAAGTTGTGGGGATCTTACTGTTAGCATGTAAGAACAAGGCGGAAAGGATATCGAAAGAAAATTTATGAAACTCAGGTCTCAATGCCAGTCGAATGAGCATAGCTGTCCATAAATCTGGGGCCATCTTTACTGCTTGATTTAGATATCCAAACCCTTTCATCACCCTTGTAAGCCGCTTAGCATCTCCCTGCAGATAAAAAAATATACTAGTAACACCTCAACATAACATAATGTTACTGCCTCATCTAAGGTATCATGAATATATTATGTACTCCCTCCGCGGAATGTCCAAAAAATCTTCAAATATATCATTGATGAAGAGCAAATTTAAAAATAAAAATTAAAAAATGGACATTCGTTGTTTAAGGACAGAGGGAGTAATATCTAAATACTTGGACCCACAAAATTGAACTGCTCCCTCTGTCCATGTCTCATAATAAATATCATACTTCATTTTTTGTTAGTTCCGAAATAAATGTCAGGTTTCTAACAGAGGAAATAATTTAAATTTTACTATTATACAAAAAATGCTCAAACAAGATAAGCACATTCTGTAACAAGGTCGACAAGTGAAATGCGACATTTATTATGGGACGGAGGGACTATTTCAAATGTTATCAAGTTTTTTAAAAAATTGGCCTTCAAAATGTGCAATGAGATAAAATATAACAACGTAAAAAACTGCACAAAGGGGATGCACTTGAAATACTCTCTCTCAAAAATAATCCCTGAACATACCAAAAGTGACGAACTAGGCCCAGCGGGTAAGGCCCAGTCATTTATCCACTATTGCCACCACGTTCTCAGCGGCTCTGGCCCGTCCATTACTGGGCCCAAGGCCCATTAATAGGATCAGTCGACTTGGGCTCATTGTCCGACCCATGAGGTCCCGACCTAGCTTGGTCCGACTCTACGATCCAGGTTCTACTTCGGGTACGATCCAGCTCTACCCATCAATCAGGTCGACCTATTCCCAACAGGCGACCTCGACCCACCAAGCAAGCGTCGACCTAATGAGTCCAGGCGTACGATCAGCTCCTTCCATAACTGACTCCCTACAAATCTGAAGCCTCACGTGGACACGATCTACCGACATGTAACTGTCCCACTAATTACGGGATTAATGCAGTCATGCCGAAAATAACCGCCCTCATCAAGGCCACTATAAATACATAACCACTACAACGGTTTTGAGGTAACTGCAATTTTGTCATTTGAATATCTTTGTTCAATACATTATTTGCTCTCCTAAATACATACTTACTCTCACGCCAAAGGGTCTAAGCCGGAGACAAATCCGGCTAGTCGTGGGTTCTGATTTCAGGTCAAGGAGTCAAGTGATTGGTCCTGCCACGTGGACGAAGATTGATAAACACATTTCCTGCGGCATCAGTTTGGTTCCATTGTCGGGAAGCGTGCATTATTGACCTCGAAGTTCCTTTTCAACCCACAACCATGGTGACAGCAGACGGACATGTTTCTGACGCTTCGGATGAACCCAATGAAGGAAACACTAATGCTAATGCCAATGCTGGGAACGCTGATCTGCCTCCTCCCCCTCCACCTCGTCATCACGCTAGGGCGACGCACTCTAATAGCGTTGCTGATGGCAGAGGCTTACCTGATGGTAGAAGAGACAAGCGACCTATGGAGGGGCAAGGAGCGCCGCCTCCTCCAAAGCGTCAAACGGGGCGAATGAATGCAGGAGACAGGGCAGGTCCCTCAACCAACCCCCTAAGCAAAAAGGAGATGCTGTTAGAGCGAGCTCAAATTCTACCAGAATTGATAGCGATGGAAGAGGCAGAGCAGGCTGACAGAAGGTCAGAAAGGGTGGCTCCCTCCCATGTTTCTAACAGGCAGCCTACTAGAAGTGCTAGGCCGAATGAGATCGTGGGCCAGAATGTCGAGCGCAGGATAGTGCAGCGGCCTCAATTCCCTATTCATGTTCCGAGTGACGATATGAGAGCTAGCCTCAACAGGAATAGGGAGCAGGAAGCCCAGTCAGATTTAAGACGACAACTAGAAGCTAGTCGAAGCTTGCGTGGATCACCTGCCAGGACGCAAAGGTCGCAGTCCCACAGGGAAAGGAATGGGCGCAGGTCGCCCATAAGAGAAGAGAGGCGCAGGTCTCCTATAAGAGAAGAAAGGCTCAGGTCGCCAGCTAGAGACGAGAGGCGCAGGTCGCCAGTTAGAGATGAAAGGCGCAGGTCGCCGGTTCAATCAGTAAGGTCGCCCTCTCACAGGGATAGGAGGAGCAGAGAGATAACTCCTCCTAGGAGTGACAGACAAAGAGCCCACTCTGGGAGGGAACCTCACCGCGAAGAAAGGCAAAGGTCAAATGATGTCTCCCATGCTAGGGACGACAGGCCAGATGCTAGAGAGTGGCTACTATGGAAGAAAAAGTTTGAACAGTGGGAGGCCGATAAGAAGGAAGGTGCTGGAAAGGGCGAGCGAAATGATTTTGCTCTTCGTCCCTTGTCCAAGGAGTTGCTCGATCATCGACCTCCTCCAGCTTCGGATTACCCGTCCTCGAAAAATATTCGGGTGCAACCAATGCCAAAAGCCACATACAACACTTAGAGGCTACCATGTGCTTTGTCTCCAATGAGGACGACATGATGTGTAAGGCACTTACTAGCACTCTAACCGGAGCAAACTCTTACTGGGTTCAACGGCTTGGCATCGCCGCATCTCGACTTGGTCTTATATGAGGGCAAAGTTTCTGGATAGATTCTCGACAGCAGGAGCTCGTAAGATGACAGTCACCGACTTGAACAACCTGGTGCAAGGAAAGAGTGAAAGCTCAATGAGCTACTACACCGAGTTCAAGGAGATGGTCGACAAGATTGAGGAAGACCTCACGAACAGGGAGGTAATCAACTGTTTTAGGAATGGGATTGCTTCTGCAGATTTGGATTACGAGCTGACAGTTCGAACTGTGACTACTCGTCAAGAGCTGTTCGAAAAGTCCTACAATGTAGCATTGGCCGAAGAAAGAAAAGAGAAGAAAAATGGGAAAGGCCCCAAGATTGAGGTCGCTGATACTGATAAGAAGGACTCAGTCAAGAATGGGGAAAACAACAAGAATGGCAAGAATAGAACTAGGGCGACTGAGAAAGTGCCCGAAGCTTTCACTCCCTTAACGGTGAGTCGAACTGAGATAATGAACACGGTCGAGCTAGGCCCGCCTGCCCCTATGAACCCAGTAAATAAGTTCAGAAGGGATAACAGCAAATACTGCGAGTATCACAAAGATACGGGCCATACTACGGAGGATTGTATGAGCCTGAAGCGTATCATTCAGAGGTGGGTCGACCAGGGAAGGCTCGACGCATATGTCAAGAGACCTCAAGCAGGTGGCGGTGAGCGAGTTGCGGGTGGACATCCAGAGCCGAGGCAGCCTAGGTTGAACTTGGGTGTCATTACGGAGCAAGCTAGTAACACTGCCATCAAACACAAGATATTCCAGCTCAGCAAGGCGCCCCATGTACCCCCTAGAAGCTATATCAGAGACGAGATGATTAGCTTCTATCCGGACGAGCTGGCAACTAATGTAGCTGCTAGAGAGCAGGTTCTCGTTATCCCAGGATTAATAGATAGGTGTACAACGAGCAGACTCTTGATAGACACGGGGGCCTGCAAGGATATTTTGTTTTACAAGACATTTCAGGAGATGGAACTCTCAAATGAGCAGCTCGAGCGATATGATGGCAGGTTGGAGGGCTTCACCAACCACCGGGTCGACGCCAAAGGACAGATTGAGTTGGACGTCGACATAGGCCAACACCCCCACAGGGCCGTCTCCAAGGTAAAATTTATTGTCATCGATGTCAATAGTGATTATGCTGCAATTCTTGGTATCCCTGGTCAGGTCGCACTTGGAATGGTGGCCTCTATCCCCCATCAGTGAGTTAAGTTCCCGACCCTAGCTGGAGTCGGCTGTGTACGAAGCACAGCTCGAGAATATCTTGACCATGTCCTACGAACCAGGAAGAAGAGGGAGCTGGAGATTGAAACTGCTGATGGGTATTTGAAGATGTCGAAGTCAGTCACCACAACTTCTAGACTATCTACAATCACCGAGGTGGAAGAGTCGACCTATCGCTCACGTGACGAGGTCATGACGGAGTCGACACGTCACTCTGAAGTCACCATGGTCGATCCAGATACAGTTATGGTCGACCAAGTCTGCATAAGCGAACTATGCCTCCAGATCAACAATAACTCGGGGGGCCACCACCAGTGAGATCGCAGATGAACTAGATGGCATGATTGTCGAGGATGTAGGTGTTAGTGCCCTATGCCTATAGAGATAGACTTATATGTAATGTCATTATTCATTTATATATGAGATTACTACTTTGATTATTATATATGTTTGCATGTTTATTTTAATAATCGTGTCCCTAGTACTTATGAAGCACTAGTATAAAGTCTAATGGATGATCATGTGATGATTATATGCATGGAGATGCACATTAGATTCATGGGTACTTGTTAGAGAACAAGGTACTGGACTTGACCCATTATGAGATTTATGTCATGGTCAAATGTCATAATTAAATCTCATATAGTTATATCATTGATATCCTTTGACCTGAGATTATCATCGTCTTCCACTAGATGAATGTTATGTTTGATATAGTTTAACGTTGTCTTTAACCGGATAACAATAAGGGCTATTATTGGCATGATATGATTCTTGTTGAGAAGAATGATAAGTCAAGATGGAAATTTGTCCATCGTAAAGAGAGATGTTTGCTAGGCCACTCGTAAGATTGATGTAGTGCATGGCCATGCCCGAATGAATTAATGTGATTAATATCATTCGATTGATCAATTTACTTAGTAACGAGAAAGCATTGAACAATATGAGTTGACGTGGACCATGACTCATGTTCAATATAACATCGTGTGACAAAGGGATTGTGATATGTTCTATGTAGGAAAATCGAACTTGATATTATATTATTTGGGTAGGCATGATGGCTTGCTAGAGTCCGCTCATGTCTTATGAGGATCGATGTGATCGAACTCATTGCCAACATAATATAGTCCTATGGGGTCACACGCATCGAACGAATTGTCAAAAATGAAGAATATGGATTTTCTGTACTCAGGGGACGACTCGTCCCCAGGCCTGAACTAACTATTCCCTTGGCCTGGGACGAATGAATCAGAGGGAGTGTCCTGAGGGACGACTCGTGCCCATGGGGACGAGTCGTGCCCATAGGGACGACTCGTGCCCATAGGGACGACTCGTGCCCTGGGCCAGAACCAACTATTCCCCTTAAGGGGGACGCCTGTATCAGAAGCTTGGTGACAGGGGACGACTCGTGCCCTGGGGGGACGAGTCGTCCCGTCGGCGCTGGACTGATACGTAAATTGACTTAAAATTAGGGTTTTCGCGAGGGGAAAAATTTATAACGTATAAATACAAACCCTTGGTTGCCCTAGCAGTCATACTCACGTTTTGGGTTTAGAGAAACACAAAAAGAGAGTGATTCCAATTGTGAATTGAGAATCGAAACACCATTCAATTCCATAATTCTTCATTGATTGAAAGGAGTTTCAATCAAGGATCTAGCAATCCACCTAGAATTGTTCTAGGATTCGTTCAACGCGTGGCTACACATAGAGGATCTTCGCCAGTCAAGATCTAACGTTCGTGATTCAAGAATCATTCATCGAGGATTCACTAGTTCATCAATCTGGAGTTGGAACGCGTTTATCAACGACAAAAGCAAACAAGGTTGGTTATTCTATTTCATCTTTCTTAATTAATCATCTAGAACGGATCCTAGGGCTCCGGGTTTTCGAGTTAATTTGCATTCTTCCGCTGCGCATGGACCCTCGAAACCCAACAGTGGTATCAGAGCCCCGTTCATGATGTTTATATTAGATAATCGTGATAATTATATAATGTGATTATGTTAATTTTCATGATGAATATGATTTAGAATATGAATTTATATGGGATTTGCTTATGGAATTAATTGTATATTTTGATATGCCATGATTATGAATTGAATTATATGATTAATGTGATTAATCTAGAATATGGGTCTTGAATATTACTAAGTATAAAGGCTGAAAACCAAAAACTTCCCACTTGGCGCACTTCTTGGAAGTGTGGGATAACATTGGATTACAATGCCACGTACTAGTAATTGATGAATTTCTAGATCTTGAACAAATTGTTTGTTATAGGGATTATGTTCATATTAAATAAGATTTTATATGAATCATTAAATCCTAAATGATTAGAAATTATGATGTAAACATCAAATGTGATTTGTGATGCATCATTCCATGTTCATAATTATGCTCATATAATTTTCATGAATCAACCTTGCCATGTTAATTGATAAACATGAAAATTGAACCTTCATTGAAATTTGAGTTTGTTTATGCCACCCATTTTAAACACTTGTGAGTACACGGATAGTTTTATGTAGGCTATGCCATAGCGAGGTACATTAATTCTATCTTTGTATGATCAAGATGAGCAAACGGTGATTGCTATACGTTTAAAATGGTTGAACTCAATTAGGCTATCAAAACAGTTTTGGGCCTAAGGCATAAGATGAGATTCAAACATGTGACATAAGATGTCCATAATCTCATAAAGGATCTAAGAGTCATATGTTGATATGATTGATAAATGTTATCTACCTTTTTAGTTTAATTTTGAGCAGTCGTGCCATAGCCGACTTGAAATTAAATTAAAGTTGGGTCTTAGCCTATTAAATTATATTATGCATGTTTGTATAAGAAGGTTATATATTTTAGTGGGAGTATTTGAGAAATACGTTAATTAATCTCTTAATTGTAATTGGTACTTATATGTGTTCATATTTGTTGCATATCATTGTAGATCAATGGCTGTAAACACTAATCAAACTTTGTCACTGCGATCAGTCCTTGAGAAGGACAAGTTAGAAGAGAATGGCAACAACTATGTGGATTGGATCCGCAGTTTGGGAATTGTTCTCAAACAGGAAAGGAAGTTGTACATTCTCGATGGACCCGTTCCACCCGAGCCTCGTCGCTAATGCAACTCGAGCCGAAAAGGATCAACATAAGAAGCATATGGATGATTCTATTGATGTTGGTTGCTTGATGCTCGCTACCATGTAGTAAGGCCCTTCGTAAGGACCTCAGACATGGAAGCTTATGATTTGGGAAATCATTTCAAGGAAATGTTCCGCAAGCACGTCAGGAAAGGTTTGACACTATGAAGGCTCTTCATTCATGCAAGATGATTGAAGGACAACCTGTTGGGCCTCATGTGTTGAAAATGAAGGGTCACCTCGAACACCTTGAGAGGCTTGGATATCCTATCCAGTTGGAACTGGCTACGGAATGATATTGCATTCACTCAATGAAAGTTATAATCAGTTTGTTATGAATTATACCATGAATGGGATGAATAAAACTCTGTCTGAACTACATGGGATGCTTAAGAATGCAGAGAACAATATCGCCAAGAAAACCAATCAAGTGTTGATGGTGGATAAAGGAAAGGGGTTCAAGAAACCCAAGGTTAAAGCAAAAGTTGCTAAACCGGAGGCAAAGGTTGCCGTTGTTGAGAAGCCTCAACCCAAACCGGAGGCGTAACTGCAAAGCTTATCAGGAAGGACCGAAGAAGAAGGGCAATGAGATTGCCATGACTTCAGGTATCTATGTGATAGATATTCTACTTTCTACTTCTAGTTCTTGGGTATTAGATACCGGATGTGGATCTCACATTTGCCTAAATGTGCAGGGACTAAAGAATAGAAGGTTGCTCAAGGAAGGTGAAGTAGACCTGCGGGTTGGAAATGGAGCAAGAGTTGCTGCATTGGCCGTAGGGACTTACGAAGTCACTTTACCTAGCGGATTAATATTAGTTTTGAATAACTGCTATTATGTTCCGGATTTGAGCAGAAACATTTCTTTGATTATTATATATGTTTGCATGTTTATTTTAATAATCGTGTCCCTAGTACTTATGAAGCACTAGTATAAAGTCTAATGGATGATCATGTGATGATTATATGCATGGAGATGCACATTAGATTCATGGGTACTTGTTAGAGAACAAGGTACTGGACTTGACCCATTATGAGATTTATGTCATGGTCAAATGTCATAATTAAATCTCATATAGTTATATCATTGATATCCTTTGACCTGAGATTATCATCGTCTTCCACTAGATGAATGTTATGTTTGATATAGTTTAACGTTGTCTTTAACCGGATAACAATAAGGGCTATTATTGGCATGATATGATTCTTGTTGGGAAGAATGATAAGTCAAGGTCAAGATGGAAACTTGTCCCTCGTAAAAAGAGATGTTTGCTAGGCCACTCGTAAGTAAAATTGATGTAGTGCATGGCCATGCCCGAATGAATTAATGCCCGAATGAATTAATGTGATTAATATCATTCGATTGATCAATTTACTTAGTAACGAGAAAGCATTGAACAATATGAGTTGACGTGGACCATGACTCATGTTCAATATAACATCGTGTGACAAAGGGATTGTGATATGTTCTATGTAGGAAAATCGAACTTGATATTATATTATTTGGGTAGGCATGATGGCTTGCTAGAGTCCGCTCATGTCATATAAGGATCGATGTGATCGAACTCATTGCCAACATAACATATTATAGTCCTATGGGGTCACACGCATCGAACGAATTGTCAAAAATGAAGAATATGGATTTTCTGTACTCAGGGGACGACTCGTCCCCAGGCCTGAACTAACTATTCCCTTGGCCTGGGACGAATGAATCGAGGGAGTGTCACGAGGGACGACTCGTGCCCGTAGGGGACGAGTCGTGCCCATGTGGACGACTCGTGCCACAGGCGTAACCAACTATTCCCCTTAAGGGGGACGCCTGTATCAGAAGCTTGGTGACAGGGGACGACTCGTGCCCTGGGGGACGAGTCGTCCCGTCGGTGCTGGACTGATACGTAATTGACTTAAAATTAGGGTTTTCGCGAGGGGAAAACATTTATAACGTATAAATACAAACCCTTGGTTGCCCTAGCAGTCATACTCACGTTTTGGGTTTAGAGAAACACAAAAAGAGAGTGATTCCAATTGTGAATTGAGAATCGAAACACCATTCAATTCCATAATTCTTCATCAAGAATCTAGCAATCCACCTAGAATTGTTCTAGGGTTCGTTCAACGCATGGATACACATAGAGGATCTTCGCCAATCAAGATCTAACGTTCGTGATTCAAGAATCGTTCATCGAGGATTCACTAGTTCATCAATCTGGAGTTGAAACGCGTTTATCAACGACAAAAGCAAACAAGGTTGGTATTCTATTTCATCTTTCTTAATTAATCATCTAGAACGGATCCTAGGGCTCCGGGTTTTCGAGTTAATTTGCATTCTTCCGCTGCGCATGGATCCTCGAAACCCAACATAGGAAGCTCCACACTTGGGGGCCAAGGAAAGACAGAAGGTTAGAGAGATCATCATCGAGACCCTGCAATTTAGAGATGGTCCGGAGCTAGAAGCTGTGGACGAGCTGGAAGCAGTGATCACAAATCCTTCCTATCCTGAGCAAAAAATTCAGATTGGAAAGCAATTGTCACCTGAGGAAAGATTGGAGATTGTCGAGTTACTCAAGGAAAGCAGTGACGTCTTTGCATGGCGAGTAGAGGATATGAAGGGGATCAAGGAAGAGGTCGCTGTTCACAGGCTGGAGGTCAACCCGACCATAAAACCCAAACCTCAGAAGCTGAGAAGCTTTGCTCGTGACAAGGAGGAAGCAATCAAACTCGAGGTACAAAAACTCTTAAGTGCAGGTATCATAAAGGAAGCTACTCACACCACCTGGCTAGCTAATGTGGTCATGGTGAAGAAATCCAACGGCAAATGGAGAATGTGTGTCGACTTCACCAATCTTAACCTTGCTTGCCCAAAAGACAGCTATCCTCTACCTCGTATTGACAAGCTCGTTGATTCCATTGCTGGACATTCCACACTCAGCTTTCTCGATGCCTATTCAGGTTATCATCAGATTAAAATGCATGAAGATGATATTGTGAAGACGGCGTTTCAAGCTGCTGGAGGCATTTACTGCTACAATATGATGCCGTTCGGGTTAAAGAATGCAGGAGCGACCTACCAAAGGATGGTGAATAAGGTCTTTGCTTCACAAATTGGCCGAAACATGGAGGCCTACGTCGACGATATGGTCATCAAAACAAAGGCCGGACGTCACGTGGTCGACCTAAAGGAAACGTTCGCCAATTTACGAGCAAACGAAATAAAGCTCAACCCGAGCAAATGTGTATTTGGAGTAGCGACGGGAAAGTTCCTTGGCTTTATGGTGTCCCAGCGAGATATTGAAGCCAACCCAGAAAAGATAAAGGATCTGATCGACATGCAGCAACCAACAAATATAAAGGAGATGCAGCGACTCAATGGTAGGGTGGCAGCCCTAGGTCGCTTAATAGCCAAGTCGGCAGAAAGGTCTCTCCCCTTCTTCAAATCTTTGAGGGGGACGAAAAATTTTGAATGGACGACCGAATGTCATTCGTCGTTCCAACAACTAAAGGAATATCTCGCTACTCCCCCTCTACTGAGCAGCCCGACTATTGGGGAGACATTGTTCGTGTATCTATCTGTAGGTGATCAGTCAGTGGCAGCTGTGCTGGTTCGAGAAGAGGAAGGGCTTCAAAAGCCCGTGTATTATGTTAGCAAGGCTCTGTCAGATGTTGAGGGCAGATACTACAATGCGGAGAAGGTTGCATATGCCTTAGTCGTGGCTTCAAGGAAGCTGCGAGCTTATTTCTTGGCTCACCCCATTGTTGTGCTCACAAATGCACCCTTAAGAAAAATTCTGCATAAGCCAGAGAGTTCAGGTCGTTTACTCAATTGGTCGATTGATCTCACATAATTCGACATTGAGTATCGACCTCGAAAGGCGTTGAAGGCTCAAGCCTTGGCAAATTTCTTGGTCGAGCTGACGTTCACCTAGGAAGATAGCGAGGTGCGAGTTCAAAAGGAGAAAGCTAAGGGAAAAGAGGAGTCCCAGCCCGTCACTTGTCTACCCGACGACTGCTGGAAGGTGTACTCGGACGGATCAGCAACAAGGAGCGTTAGTGGAGCTGGGATAGTATTGATCGAGCCAGAATCTGGGACGGTCTATGAGGAAGCATTAAGGTTCAAGTTCGAGGCCTCCAATAACCAGGCAGAGTACGAAGCTTTGGTTGCAGCCATCGAGTACGCCAAGTGCTTTGGAGCGACCAAAATTGTACTCCCTCCGTCCCCGACCAAGAGTCCTACTTTCTCTTTTGGTCCGTCCCAGATCAAGAGTCTCTTTCCTTAAATGGCAAGTTTTTGAATATATTTATACCCTTATAATTTAATATATTTACAAAAAAAAACATTCATTATACCCTTATAAAGTTAACATATTTACAAAAAAATCAATCATTAACTTACTATTCCTCCCACTTATTCTCTCTCCTATTAAAAAACCAATCATTAATTACTATTCCCTACCCCATATTACAAAAAAACCATTCATTATACCCTTATAAAGTTAACATATTTACAAAAAAAACCAATCATTAACTACTATTCCCTATCCCACATTTAACTTTTATTCATTTTTTAAAAAAATTCTTAAGAAGCGTGAAATCCCCCCGAAGACCCTTGGTCTGGGACGGAGGGAGTAGCATATTGTGATTCCTAGCTAATAGTCAACCAGGTTCGAGGGGAGTACGAAGTGCTGAACTCTACTCTGATCAAATACTACGACCTGGTAAAGGAGTTGATAAAAGACTTGGAGTTTTGAGAAATTCAGAGGATTGGGCGAGAAGACAATGAATTGGCCGACCTGCTTTCGAAATTGGCTACTACAGACGAGCCACATGAAGAGCCTATCTCCTACCTCGAGAATCCAGCATATGAAAGGGTCAAAGTTCAATGCGTAGAAGACCCCTTGAGAAATTGGGTTTATGACAAGTGTTGGATCGAGGAAATGAAGGCATACTTGGAAAGAGGCGAGCTCCCTGAAGACGAGAAGACAGCTCGAGCCATCAAAAAGAAGGCTCCGAGATATGTTATTCAAGGAGACATGTTATTCAGGAGGTCGTATACTAAGCCACTGTTGAAATGCATTCATCCCCAAGAAATTACTCAGTTAATGCACGAGGTGCATAGTGGAGTGTGTGGCGGACACCCGGGGGCCATAACTTTAGCCGACAAACTGATTACGTTGGGTTACTACTGGCCACACATGAGAGCTGACACTCGTGACTTTGTTCAGCAATGCGACCAGTGCCAAAGGTTCGCCAACCTACCTCATCTGCCTACAACGGAGCAAGCTCCAGTGATCGCTGCTTGGCCGTTCGATATGTGGGGCGTCGACTTGATTGGACCCTTCCCTCCCGCCCGTGAAAACTGCAAGTACGTGATTGTAGCTATTGATTATTTCACAAAGTGGGTTGAAGCCAAACCTTTGGCCAGAATCACAGAAGAAAATGCCATCAATTTCATTCATGACTTCATCTGGTGTCGATTTGGGATCCCTCGAGCTATAGTTTCAGATAACGGCCTACAATTCTCACGAGCTTTCGAAGAAGAAATGAATCAAGTAGGGACAAAGCATTGGCAATCCTCTGTTGCCTATCCTCAAGGCAATGGGCAAGCTGAAGCAGCGAATAAGCTCGTCCTATCTTCACTCAAGACAGGCTTGGTTGGTCGATGTAGTAACTGGTTGGACGAACTCCCCCTTGCTCTTTGGGCAGTTCGCACAACCACTCGGGGGCCTACGGGGGAAACCCCATTTGCTCTTACATATGGGTCGGAGGCCATGGCTCCAGCCGAGCTACGATTTCCTACGGCCAGAGTGGTTTTCTTCGATCAAGAGCAGAACGACACCAACAGATTGATCGACTTGGATTTGATTGACGAGAAGCGAGACACAGCCTACTTACGAATGGTCAATTACAAGCAGAGGACAAAGAATTACCATGACAAGAAGGTGAAGACGAGATCATTCCAAGTGGGTGACCACGTGCTAAGAAAGATCGAGGCAATTCGAAGGAGAACCCAACAAAACAAATTATCTCCCAACTGGGAAGGTCCCTACATTGTTACTCGAATCATCAAGGAGGGAACTTACATGATTGCTCACCCCGGTGGTGAAGAGTTGAAACACCCATGGCACACCACTCATCTTATCAAGTATTATTTCTAGTTCAGCTCCAAAGATTAGCTCAGTTTTAGTTTTAGCTCTCCACTTTTGATGTAAGCATTTTTCCTACTTCAATAAAAGTTGCTGTTCTATTCGACCCAACATTGTGTTGCACTTTACATTAATTTCAACAGACTCGACTCTTAGTCAGCTTCGTTCTAACAAGCTCAATTCTTAATCAGCTTTGTTCCCTTAACAAGTCCGACTCTTAGTCGACTTCGTTCTAACAAGCTCGACTCTTAGTCAGCTTCGTTCTAACAAGCTCGATTCTTAATCAGCTTTGTTCCTTTAACAAGTCCGACTCTTAGTCGACTTCGTTCTAACAAGCTCGACTTTTTGGTCAGCTTCGCTCCCTTAAACAGATTCGACTCTTAGTCAATCTTGTTTGCAAAAACTATACAAGTCCGATCAAAGACTTGGAGCGACTTATTTGTCCTATTAAATCTAGCTCGACATGTATTCGTGCTATAATCAAAAGCATGGAATTCAAAGTATGAAAGTCAGCTACGATCAAATAAAGGCTCAGTACCCCAAAACGGGCCAGGACAAGAGCAAACCAAAAATGTATAAGTAAGATGCCTCCCAAAAACTGGGCCAAGGCATCAGCATTTACAAAACAAAAGCAAAAATTGTTTGGGACTTGTTTGTTACATAACCATTCAAGTTAAGATTCAAGAAGACGGGTCAGCTTCAACCTGGTTACTTGTGGTGCCTGATCATCTACGGGATCTTCTTGCTGCTGGGGGCCAACGGGTTTACCCGACTCGGAGAATCCATGACTGGGAGTGTCGCCATCAAAAGCCGGCTCGTCAGGCTCTTCAAGCTCCGCTAAAATAGTGTTGAAATTGACGGGTTCAACAGGAGGAGGGACCCAAAGTTCTGCTTCTGCCTCTGCATCATCCTGGGCAATAAGATCCAAGTCGTTATCATTATAAGGCACTAAGTGATAGCCCTGACGAGCTGCCGTGTTGTATTGATCCTCCGATGCCCATTTAGCCAGCTGCTCAACTGATATATCAACAGAAGGGTCCACCACGATACGTCGAGCCATATGGCTCCGTTCCATATCAAAAAATCCTCTTGCTTTGTCAGTCACGTAATTGTGGAACTCATCACTCTCCTTGTAAGCTTTAACGGCCTCCTTACCGGCTACTTCTTTTGCAGCATCCACAGCAACTTGTAACTCAACCTCCCATTGAAGCCGAGCAGTCTTGAGCTCCTCATGCTTCTTGGCTAGAATAACAGTGCCTTCTTCCAACTGCTGGGTCGCCAGTTCGAGGTCCTGCGACATCTTCTTCTTATCCTCCTTGAGAGTGGCAAGCTCCTTATTAGCTTCTCCCGGTCTACTCCAGGCATCTTCCTTAAGCTTAATCTCATTGTCCTTCACAAGCTTCATGGCATCATACGCCGAGTCAAGATCAGAATGTGTCTCCTTCAACTTATCATGCTCATCCTTCAGCTTAGCATGGTCCTCCCCAGCTTATTCAACTCCTCATTTTTGCGAGCCAGCATGGTCTTGGCCAGCTTCTCTTGCTCTTCCGCAGCCTTCCAGTAGCTGGTAGATAGCTCTATCATGCCAAGAGACTGAAACGACGAGTAAAGAAAGGGGATTAGGCCAACCAGAAGTAAGGTGGAGACTTTAGACAAGCGAAAGAAATGAAATACAGCGATACAAAAAATTACAAGTGTTACCTCGGAGTGGGCTAGCCCGACCCTAACGCGCGGTGCTTACGGAGTCGTGGCTCTGTTGGTATATTTCTCGACCAAATCTTGGTCAGCTCCCCTCCTTACGATCACCTGACCGTATTCCAGCTCGGGATACTCCCTAGCCAAGCAATTCACCCCAGTAAGGGGAGCAACTTCACTCAATTCGTCAACACGAGCTTGAACTAGCTCGGCATAAGAAACTCGGATAGGAGAGGGCATGGGGCCCCTAGCATTTGCACCCACTTGTTCAGTAGCGTCTGCCTGCTCGGACGCCGAGCCTATCTGGGACTTCCCAATTTTGATCTTCTTGCTGAGAGGAGCGTCATCCTCTTCCTCTTCCTCTTCCTCATCAATGTCTATTATGGGTGACTTGGCCTGGGAATCAGCCTTGGACTTGGCCTGGGGATCATCCTTTGACTTGGCCTTAGCCTGAGCTCGAGTTCTGGTCCGGGCGACCTCCCGGATCGGCTCCACAGCTTGCTCGGTCCCATCAACCTCAGCAGCATCGCCCTCCTCAACCCCTTGGGCATCTTCTCCAGCTCGCTCTTCCCCAAGCTCCTCGAGGTCATCTTCCATAGGGATGAATTGGGTCGTCTCCTGGTCAACCAGTTTCAGAAGATCATTACGTTTGGACCCCTCAGCCTCACGGTTTTCTCGAGCATTGGCAGCCCCGCAGCTTCGCTTGCTTTTCCTAACATCAACAGCTCGGCCCATATTAGCCTCTTGAGCGAGTCAGAACTACACAAAATCAAAGCATCCAAAGTATTAGGTCGTCAGTTCAAGAAAGTTCTATGCACGAGCTACGAGTTCTACATACGAGCAAATAAACTGCGAGCTAAAAATCATAATACCAAGTTCTACGTACGAGCTAAGCATGTACAGACTACAAGATCTACTTACAAGTAAAGTATTTACGAGTTCAGAGTTATGTGTACAGTTCAAGCAAATCCTATGTACGATCTCAAAAGTTCTACGTACAAACAATAAAAGGACGAGAAAAATCTTACCACCAACATGCTCCCCATGATCTTTACAGTACTTGGGGGTCTTCTGTCAGAGCGTGCACTTCTTCTCAAATCTACCCAAGGCATGGGTAACCCAGTCCGGATACCTTAAGCATCTGACAATTGGCACCAGAGGCACTACATCCCCAGTTCCAAGCATCATCCCAGCTTGGATGAAGTTATTCTTGGTAGTGCCTAAAACCTCCCAGTTGATGGGTCCCTTAGCCGTCAGCTCGACCAACCTCTTATACAGATCTGCATGCCAGTCGGGCTCCCAGTGATCCTGATCTCTCATTACTTCGGAGTCAGCATGGGGCAAAGGGAACTCCCATCCTAACATGTTCTCCACAACCACCACATGAGAGTTCCAACCACTAGCCTTACCAGGGAGGTTGATAAATAACTTAGGGGAGTTTGGCTTGGAGGGAGTGCTTATCCCATCAACCTTATCAAATTTGACACTAAAAAACTCCCTAAAAACCCTCATACAGGGCTCGTACCCCAGAAAACGACACACCATAGCAAAACAAACCAAAACCCTACAAGTGTTAGCCCCCAACTGGAGGGGTAGGGCATTCATACATTCCAAGAATTCGTTTATGAATGGATCCAAGGGCAATCTCAAGCCGGCCTCAAATTGACCATAAAAGAAGGCAACTTTGGTGGAATCCTCCTTGTAGGTATCACCAAACTGGGTCATAAAATCCTTCTTGCTATAAATGGCTACATCAAATTCTTCCTTGCTCACCTCACAAAAGTTGTAAACCATCTCAAACCGAGATGGAAAGTTTTGCTTCCCTCTCTTTGGCCTAGGAGCCACATAGCCCCTTTCATTCCTCCCAGGCACAACGGAGGAATCGAAAGCATCAACAATACGAAGGCTTGAGGAGGTCGAGGCTGAAGCTCCCACTTGAGTCGTCATATCTGTATAAGAAGAGGAAACAGGGGAATCAGTCCTATACGCAGTCTCAAGGGACCTAGTAGACACACTAAGGGGCGACCTAGATTCCCCCGAAAATCCTGTCCTATTCCTAAGAAAGGAGGGTTTATTGGGACCTTGGATGTAGAATACTGCTATGTGGTCAAGGAGTTCATGGAAAAGATTAAAAGATACAACTCTTGGGTCGCTCGTCTCTAAGGCACCTAAGTTCTCTCTTACAGGCGAAATTAACTCGATAAAACGCAAACCCCACCGGGTTAGAATTGAAGAGCATTCCTCCACCGTAATCTCTCTCCATACCCCATTCAGGTGCTTATAGACTCCGATTTACACTACAATAGCCATACCAAGCTCCGGGCTCACTACTAAAAGTCCTAGCCATGGCAAAATCAAAGAAAGCGAAGAAATTGAACCCTAATGCAGAAGGGTGAGAAGAATACCTTAATCAGATAAACGAGGAGTTGTTACCGGAGAAGACGAAAGCTCGATTTAAATCAATTGCTATTTCAGTTGCCGTCGCCGGAGTTATGCAAGAATTTGGAGAGAGTAAAAGTTCGTAAAGGAGAAGGATTGAGGCTTTTATATTTTCAGTAATTGAGAAGGAAAAGGAAAATTCAAAAGTTCATCTTCCTAATTGAATTCGGAAAACGGTTCCCAAGACGGTTCTCAAACGTCAAAACAATAATGATTACGAAAATACGGCGCTTTAAGTAATCCAATCGTTCAACATTCAACGATCAGGATTGAGCCACGTCATTATCAGTCGAGTAGAAGTCAACTCAAGCGTCGACCTGCGAACTACTACAAGCTTCATCAGATTTTCTTTAACTTCCTGGTCGACAGAGTCAACTCAGAAAGTTGGGGGCCACTGAACATACCAAAAGTGACGAACTAGGTCCAGCGGGTAAGGCCCAGTCATTTATCCACTATTGCCACCACGTTCTCAGCGGCTCTGGCCCGTCCATTACTGGGCCCAAGGCCCATCAATAGGATCAGTCGACTTAGGCTCATTGTCCGACCCATGAGGTCCCGACCTAGCTTGGTCCGACTCTACGATCCAGGTTCTACTTCAGGTACGATCCAACTCTACCCATCAGTCAGGTCGACCTATTCCCAACAGGCGACCTCGACCCACCAAGCAAGCGTCGACCTAATGAGTCCAGGCGTACGATCAGCTCCTTCAATAACTGACTCCCTACAAATCCGGAGCCACACGTGGACACGATCTACCGACATGTAACCGTCCCACTAATCACGGGATTAATGCAGTCATGCCGAAAATAACCGCCCTCATCAAGGCCACTATAAATACATAACCACTACAACGATTTTGAGGTAACTGCAATTTTGTCATTTGAATATCTTTGTTCAATACATTATTTGCTCTCCTAAATACATACTTACTCTCACGCCCGAGGGTCTAAGCCGGAGACAAATCCGGCTAGTCGTGGGTTCTGATTTCAGGTCAAGGAGTCAAGTGATCGGTCCTGCCGTGTGGACGAAGATTGATAAGCACATTTCCTGCGGCATCAGTCCCGTTTAACTTTTGATGGTCAACACAAGTGAACTTTGACCAAATGTTAGATGCTAATGTCAATCTAACCATCAAGGTCAAATGGGACAATATTTCCGGGACGGAGGGAGTATTGAATAAGAAAACCAAATACTTGAAAGTAAGATTAAGGATGATAACGAAACATTCCTAATTAGAAAGATACTGGTAACAGATAAACTTAGACATGCAGCATAAGAGAGGAACTTTCAGAGATAAGCTTGACCATTTACTAAGACAGAAAAAGAAAAAGAAAAAAGAAGGAAAAGTGGTGGAGTAGGGTTTCAATATTGTCGCAACAAGTGTCATTTTAGTATCCTAGTGAGGTCAACAGTTTCAATTTTATCACCCTAACATTCCTTTGTGCTGACTAATGTGATTATTAAAGGATATTAAGGTATATTGCCACTAAATGTGCTTAAAACTCAACTCATTAAACTTACAATTGGACACTCGGCGACACAGAGTAACACTAATAATAATAATACCAATAATAACAACTGAAAAATGATATTCCTTGAGTTCCGCTCAAAGAGTCCACTTGTATTTAAACAAACATGAGACTAAATCAATAATATTTTATGCAAATCAATTTTGTTTTAAGAAATAAAACCTCATCTTCAGCTATATTAAGACTTTACTTATCACAACCTTTATGACGAGTAATATTCCCCCCCCCCCACCCTCCCCCTAAAAACAAAACTCCATAACCAGTGAGCAAAATAGTTATTTGGCTAACTAAGCCCTCCTCATGAAAGATCACTGGCAGATCTATACTAGTGAGTGTGGGGTCAACTGACCCCTTTGACTTTTATGTTTATACCACTTTCTTAACATCTTTTGGAATTTTTATCTTGTCCCCCTAAACACTTGCAGCTGCCCTCCCCCTGGAAAATTAAAGCTGACCCCCTCAAACCCCTCATACTCCCTCCTTTCCAGACTAAATGATTTGTTCGTCCCAAAATGATCTTTTGAAACATATTCTTCAAAAAACTTTAGCCCTAAATGATTATTTACCAGTATTTTAATGCATTTTATCGAATTAAAGTCAATTTTTTTCAAAATGATCATTAAATGAAAAATGGTCATTCATTTTACCAACAAGTTTTAGCTCAGGTGGTACCCAGTGTCTTGGTAAGGGCTTTCCCATAGAAAAGGCCATGGATTCGAAACCCACAAGCCCCATAGAGATAAGTTGTATCTCTTGTTTAGCCTATATATAGGCCTAAGTGTCATTTTATCTATCATTAACAAAATAAAAACCCCATTTTTTAAAATGGTCATTCATTTGGGACAAGGAAGTATATAAAATGATGACCCGGGAAAGATTGATCATTTATTGTGCTGACAATCTGAGACACAAACATAGAGTCGCCGCCGCGAGAAACCCTGCTGCAGCGCCAACGCCACCTCTGAACAAGTATCTCTCTTTTCTCACCTTCATCATCAAAATATAAATGACGATGAAAATACAATTTATACGTTACGGTATATTTTATTGTATTCAATAGTGTGATTTTTATTATTGCGGTGTGAGATACTGACCCCCCTCATTTTAAATCCTAGATCCGCCACTGTGAATGTCCATTTTCAAACTACGTAAACAAATGGACAGAACTTGTCCCAAGATGAGTGTCATCGGGTGAAGTTAATAAAATCACATTATATGCTATCATATCCTAATATACAATTGCATCGACATAATGTGCTCATTTGGACCCTAGATAACTATCTCCAACCATTTTTAGCAAAACCAAATGAACAATAGACATTGAAGGGGAGTGAGAGATGAAGCAATCAAATTTTCTGCTAAAATTGATCACCTCAGTCTGCAAATCTACAATCGTATTTGTGCTTACGCTATTCTAGTATTATTGAGGGGGAAATAGCCTATAAATAAGCCTAAAAGCTATTCTGAGTTTCAGAATATGTTCTGTTGAGCTTTAAAGCTTAGTTGTGAGCGCTTCTTATCGCTCCACTTCGTTTCTTAATTCTCTATTCTATGTGTTTCTGCCTTCATCTGCTATCAAGGGGGGGGGGGCACCGAATGTATCCATGAGTTTGACCATGATCAGCGCATTTAATCAGTCATAAGATGATATGAATTTGATTCATTAAACCTGTTCTTGAGCATTTAATTTATTTTTAGCTCTTTGACGCAAGCATTTACGCTGAAATAACAGATGAAGTAAACCAAGACAAACCTCTGATGCTGATCTTTCTCTTGGTTGAGGAGTCTCATCGAAAAAGCAAGCCAAAACTTCTTCCTCAAGAAAAATATCAGCTGTTCTAATTATGTCTCGGAGAAGGAAAAGGCGCACCCTGAAACCCCTATCAGACAGAACAAATTGAATAAGGTCTTCAGCGGCAGCAACCACAGCATGCATGTTGATCGACTTCCACTCTAAAGGATTTGGCGATGTTTCTTGAGAATTCAAGGTGTTCCCTGTTGTCTCAGAAGGCTGTTGGGATATCGCTGCTATCTGAAACTAGAGAAAATTAAGTAAAAAAAACTGCATCTTAGTTATGCATGGGTTTTGGATAAAGAAGGTTTCAATAGCTAACTCCTAAACACTAGGCATGCGTTAGAAACTTCATCAAAACACCTAATCAGGACAAATACAATGGCAGTAAGCAGTCTTGTCATTTCAGCATATGCCAGCTTCAGGACTAACAACAGCCCATTCAGAAGTTAAGACAGAAAAAAAAAATGATGGAAAAAGAAGTATATTAAATTAAAGAAGAAAATGCACAGGAGAAGGACAAGAAGTCCATCAAAAAAATAAACATAAAGAGAAAAAATAAACAAACAAGAACTACACTATTGCAGCCGCTCAGTCACGCTTCAATCAGAAGTAGATAATCCATGAAATGCCCCATTAGCTGATTCCCAAAGAGAAGAAATAGAAACCACTCGCTCCCATAGCAAGGTTTCGGAAGATGATGATTTAAAAAAATCCTGTTATTCCTCTCCATTCAGAAGTAGTCTTGTCATTTCAGCATATGCCAGCTTCAGGACTAACAACAGCCCATTCAGAAGTTAAGACAGAAAAAAAAATGATGGAAAAAGAAGTATATTAAATTAAAGAAGAAAATGCACAGGAGAAGGACAAGAAGTCCATCAAAAAAATAAACATAAAGAGAAAAAATAAACAAACAAGAACTACACTATTGCAGCCGCTCAGTCACGCTTCAATCAGAAGTAGATAATCCTTGAAATGCCCCATTAGCTGATTCCCAAAGAGAAGAAATAGAAACCACTCGCTCCCATAGCAAGGTTTCGGAAGATGATGATTTTAAAAAATCCTGTTATTCCTCTCCATTCAGAAGTAAAATATTCGTATGTAGATACCCTAGGCTAATGTTTAAGGATAATAACAAAGAAGCATTTGCTCACATTATGTCAGTAAGACATAACCGTGGAATCATTAGTTTAAAAGGTCATAATCACTCTAAATGAGTATTTTCTTGGCCCAATAAGCAAAACGCATGATTACTTGTGGAAAAAAACCATAGAAACAAGTCTTGTGTTGGGAGCAGAGCCGCACGAATATAATAGGAAATAATAGAAAACTAATATCAGTTGAGTTCATTTTCATGATAGAAACCTCGAGAGTTTCCTTATGAGTCCAAACCCAGCAAAGAAAAAATTCAGATACTGATATATGTGTGAACTAAATGATGAATGGAGCGTAATCAAAAGTCAAAAAAACAGTAGAAGACAAAATTAAATATTTGGACCCCGTTTTGGGCACCCATTGGAAGCCTATTTGTCATTTACCCTTATTTTTAATAGGGGAAGTTTGAAAGTAAAATATTTTCATAATCAACGTGCCAAAACAACCTAGGACGTTTAATCAGGGATGGAGTAAATAAGAAAAAACAAAATGTTTGATGGATTAGTACCACAGTTGTCAAAGGCGAGAAGCGAGAGGCGGGCGCAAGGTACCTAAGCGAGGCGAGAGGCGGGTGACAAAAACGCGAGCAGTGAAAAATAGTTAAAATCAGGAGTATGTACATATATACGTGTAACACATAAAAAGAGCTTAAACCATGTTATTAACTAAAATAAAACAGTAAATAAATATCACAATTCCACATTTAATAGTATCATTAACATAATAAAAACCCAAAGTATTAATTCCAAGACAAAAGGCGCATGAGTACTAGTAGTACGATGTCAAATTAACAAAATAAGTACTAGACTGCTAGTTTGAGAGTAAAATAAACATGAAGTCTTTAACATAATCTGTCAAATTAGGGCTAGGGTACAAACAATAAGACGACTTCTGTAAAAAAACAAAAACGACGTAGTTTGACGACAAAACGATGGAGCAGCAATAAGTTTTCCACTATCACGCTTTCTTTAAAATCGTCGCTTTTTTGCTTCTCGCTTTTTTCAAAAAAATGTCACTTTTTCTAAAAAATCTATCACCGCCTGCCTGGTTGGGGAAGAAGCGACGAACTCAAAAGGCGACGAAAAAAGCGAGGCAAGCGACGCTTTTGACAAGTATGATCAGTATGTGTTATTAGAAAGAAGACTATCACTCCAAGTGTCATACAGAAATATAATTATATTGAACTGATAAAGAAGACAACGCACCAGCCTCTCTAGCCGATTCCACCTTATGGAGCCATCATTGCGGATAAGAAGCTCCCTCAGAATTTTCCTCATATCAGGATTTGGATCTGCCAAAAGCCTGCCTATTACAAAAGGATATGCACTCTCAACAACTTTGAAATCTGGATCTAATGCTTTCGCCGTCCCTTCAAGTGACCCAAGAGCTCTTATCACCAGCGCATAGTCCGGAGGAAGAGAGAAGTTAAACTCGTACATAACATCATATAGTTGGTTCATTATGCCCTGGCATAGCATAAAACATACAAAGGTCATATCTCGAAACCAGAGAAGTTCTACAACCAACAATAAGACCATACGGAGGATTAGGTAACAACAAGATTAAAAACTATCTTTCTACAGAAAATAACGATTGAAGATCAGGCAAAATCGGACTGACGTGCAAATCTTTTCACCGCTTCGGCATGTATCAAGAAAATATTGCGAGAGAAACAATTATCTGAATGAACTGATTCAGCACCTTAAAATTGGAGATCTCTTGAAACCAAGGTCACCAAGAAAGTGTTCTTGGTATATTAGGATTAATTTCTTTATTATATTTGTTGATTTATCAATTAGGAGGGTTTCCCCATTTTAGCTACTGCTTACTGGTCTTGATTTCTATTGCTATCAAGTTGAGTTGGCTTTGTGCTTCTCTTGTGTGCTGCTTCTCTCTTTACTACTTTCATCCTATCTTTCTTGATACTTTATCTTTTCTAATCACTTCTGCCCTCAATTCCTCTTATCATAGCTTGTTTAATCGCTTATATTGTGGATGCCTGTATCCCATGCATTTCAGTGAATGTGGAATCTGCTTGTGTTCACATAATGGGAAAATCCAGAGCCTCCGACGAGAAATATTCTTGCAGACAACGTTTGCAATCCCAAATTCCCCTTCTCTTGCCCAGTTCAGGTTAGGGAGCTGGTACCAACCAGTGTTCAATTCGTGGAAGATGCATTGACACATGACGCAGCTTTAGTCAGCATTTCCCCAAGCAATGTCATCTGTCTTCCGATCATAAGACTATGGATTTGGCTCTTAACAAGCTTAACACATTGACATGTTGTAATTCTGCACACTTGTTAAAGGATTTTCCTGAATAAGCATGTCCGGCGCAAGCGTGCAATCTATCTCTACATTGTGAAGTCCGCTGCTTTCTTGAACACGAACTCTTTGGGGTGTAAGATGAGATATAAGTGTGCCCTAATTTTATAAGCTGATCCCTTCAGGTGTGATTTCAGTTTTGGCCAAGAGGGGGTTGAAACTTTCTATGGAAATGTGGGGTCTTCTCCATTTTATGGGGTATATGAACAGAAGGAAATGCTGGAAATTTTAGAAGTCTCTCACGGACCCTGTTTTAGCATAGGGTGGTACGCTTGGTTTCTCTATAGGCAACAGCCTCTTGGTCAATGGCGGAGCCAGGGAGTTTTCTTAGTGGGACACACTTTAATTCCAAAATCCCGTCCTAACTGAATGTTCATTTTCTAATGAATATTATCCCTAAATGAATTACAAAAATACTCTAAATTAGTTTTTACATTTGACAATATCATGTACTTGCAAAGCTAAAAATTTATAAACCTGATAGTAAAAGTATTTATGGATCTTGCTACTATTTTTTTTTTTTAAAATTGAAACTTTGTCAAAACGCCCGTAAAGTAAAAAATGAACATTCATTTAGGGATGGTAGTGTTGGGTTTTGGGGTAACATGCGCAGCGGAAGATTTAGCATAATCACAAAACCCTAGCCATGAATCCGTCTAATAATATGAATAGATTAGAATTATGAATATAGATTTACTAACCTTTGCTGCGCTTTTCTCTTTCGTACACGTATTCGTAATCCAATTTGAATCGTAGACGAAACTTTGATCTTCTCCTAGTTTTTCCTTGTGATGAATCAACAACGGTAGGCCTTCAAGCTTTAAGTGATAAAGCAATCACCCTCTATTGGTAATCCACACGCGAACGAACCAAGATCTATATCTTGTAGGATTGCTAGATGATCTTCTATTGTTGAAACTCTTTTCAACAATCTATGGTTGCACTTATGGAATTGAATCTATGGTGTTATGGAATTGATTCGTAATCAAAATCAATGAATAGTGTTTCATAAACCCTAATTTTTGTGTCTTGGCCGAAGAAAAGGGGGTTATTTATACTTTATAAATATATTCCTAACAATTAGGAAGCGAACCCTAATCCAAGCCAAAAACGGAACATGTCAGGCGGTGGGCGCGATCGCCCCTTCCGGGGCGCGCGATCGCCCCTTTTGTCCAGAGATTGGGCGCGATCGCTCCTTCCATAGCGCGCGATCTTCCCTTTTGACCAGAGATTGAGCGCGATCGCCCCTTCCATAGCGTGCGATCGCCTCCTCCCTTTTCCATATTAGAGCCATTTTTCAATCCGTTCTTTGTGTGTGATCCTATATGAATTATATTTATGTTGGTAGTGAGTTGAAACATCAATCCTCACAAGACATAAGTGGTCTCTAGCAAGCCATTATGTCCACCCAATTAAATATAACATCAAAGTTTGATTCTTTGATAGATCATTACCACAATCCCTTTGTCTCACAATGTCATATTGAACATAAGTCATGGTCCACGTCAACTTATATTGTTCAATGCTTTCTCGATTCCGAATATGTTGATAATCCAACTGCATTTGATCTCTATCAAATCTCTTGAGTATGGCCATACATTTCATCAACACTATTCATCGAGGGGCCCAAGCAAACATCTCTCTTTACGAGGGACAAATTCCATCTTGACTTATCATTCTTCCCTACAAGAATTCGGTCATGCCAGCATAGCCCTTATTGCTATCCTATTAAAGATAGTGTCAGATTACATCAAACATAACGTTCATCATGTGGAAGACGATGATAATCTCAGGTACTAAGGATTCTAATGACACGACTACCATGAGATTTAATTATGACATATATGACCATAGACCATGACATAAATCTCATAGGTGGGTCAGTCCAGTACCTTGTTCTCTAACAAGTACCCACAAGCGTAATGTGCATCTCCATGCATATAATCATCTCTATGATTATCCATTACCAACTTATACTAGTTATTCACAATAACTAGGGACACAGATTATTATAATAAACATGTAAAACATATAATAATCAAAAAAATATTCTCTATTATAAATGGTAAAGACGATTACATAACGGTATTAACTATGAGTCAAAATAGTTATAAGCCTAGGGCATAACACCAACCGGTAGGACTAACATATTTTAGAGAACTAAAATTATATTTGAACTCCAAATCAATTCTGAAAGGAGTTGAAAACGAAAAATAACAAAACGCCTCAAAGCGTGGTACGTGGTCCAATCAGGTTTAACCTTCTTCCTTTACTTTACGAGCTATTAATTGGTACATTACTTTCTTAAAATAAATATTGTAAACACCATTTAAACAACTCTTGAATAATATCACAACTCATTGGTAATCTTTTCTTGAGATCCCTATGGGAGCAAGCCCCAATGGCCCCTTAAGGGATCGACCAGTGTTCTTGGCACCTTCATCAACTTCTGTCGATTACACAGCCATTGGAAGGCTTGAATTTCAAGTTTTAGGTTTTAGGAGAAGTCACTTGTTTCAGGTTGTTGGATTTCCAAGAAGGATTTCCCTTCCATCTTATAATTTGTTTCTAATCTCTATTATACATTTTTTTCCATATCTAAGATTGATTATGTCATTATTGTCACATACATGAACATGTACAAAAAACTATATATGTGTGTGTGTGTGCACTGAAGCTTTTTGTATTGGAACATTTTGGACACTTTTGTATTGTGCTATGTGCTTTCAGATCTTCACTACCTATGTGCTAAGGTACCACGATAGCCAAATTTAAATTTAGCAAATTTTAGGCTCCTGTTGCCATGATAAGGTGGTCAAGCGAAACTAAATGTTCAAGGGTACCATGGAAAGATTTGTGTACATAATAGCAGAAAAGATGGAGGATACTATAACATCTAACTAGCATGCCAACTCGCCATTCATCCAAAGGATAAAGCAGATTGTCAAAATTCAATCGAAAGCAGGAATGGTACTAAAAAGATGTGTTTGTTTGTATTTGTTAAAAAAAAAAAAAAAGTGTATGAGAGACAACTATTGTCATATCGGTCCTCCAACAACATTCCAAGTAATCTAAATAGTAGACAACGAGCAGACTCATGTAGAATATCCTGCAGGTAAGTGGAAGTATAGATGAGAACCTGAAAATCTTGGGACTGTCTGGTGCCATCTCCAAATGATGCTTGCAGGGCATCTGCAACTGAATGTATATCGACCCCTTCAGGAATAAATCCGAGAGAGAGAAAATCATTTGCAAGTCCTAAAGAATCACGATTAACGAAGTGTACGAGCTGCATAAAACAAGAAGATATTTGACTGGTCATTAGACTATTTTCATGCATATCAGGCATCTGATGTGAATTCATAAGTTCACCAAGAAGTTAGCCCTATGCACGCAATTGGACAAGACATGTGACTCCATGTGTTTGCAGAAAAGTTGGGCCTACACGTGTATAAACGAGAAATAAAACAAAACATAGTGAAGTTGTGTTGCAGTTAAACAAAGCTAATAAAAAGATTTACAGTAGGTGAAGTAACGGAGGAGCTTCTGATTTACAACATGAAAGTCCAGGGCAGCTTTGTCGAATAAGAATATCCACACCAGGTAGAGGAACACCATATGTCCGCACAGCAGTAAAGCCACATGTAAGAAGATACATTTACCAACTCTTTCTGAATACAAACCATGCAAATGCCTCTCTGTCGAAGGAGAAAGTAATGTAGATATACTCACACAGCACTACAAGTAACCAAAACCACCAGTATGGAAAAGCAATCAGTTACAACACTACATGTAACATTCCAATATGTCAATCTGGTCACTAATGTTCTTTTCCCCATGAAGTATATTTTTTATATAATATTTCAGGATTTAATGTGGCACTTTATGAGGAACCGGAGTTCCCTCTTACATTTTCTCGAACCAAGAAAAATGAGCTAGATGGAGAGGGTCGCACCATGAGAGGAGAAAAGAGGTCAACCTGTTTCTCAAAAGAGACTTCACATGGATTGTTGGGCCCCTATCTATAGCATAAGCTTTTCAATCAGTTTGTTACTTAACATGGTATCAGAGCCCTAATTTGGCAATGTTATGGGTTCAAAGCATCCCACTTGCATTTTACAGGGTATTATGAGTGCAAAAGATTGCACATTGGGGTACCAGAAGTGGCATGTTTGTTGACCGCTCCACGTCTGTAAGAAAGAGCGGGTCACAGATGAGGAGGGGTGAAGCTTAAAGGCTTGATATACATTGTTGGGCCTTACCTGATAGCTTAAACTTTTAGATGAGTTGGTAACTTAACACTTTCAAATACATAACACGTGTAATAAAATAATTTAGGTGGACTCTTAAAAAAGGTAGGGTCAAGAAGCGTTGTCAGTTAAACTTTCATCTTTCTTTGACTCAAAGGATGTGCCCCTTTTCTTTTCTTGCTTTTTCTCTTTAACAGCCCTAGATGGCCACTAGCCCTAGTACTCTTACAACTGCTGAAACCCCACCCAAAACCACCCAGATCCTAGTCACCACCAAACTCAACCTATAGTTCTCCATTTCTGCACTGTTGCCATGCATCTTAGTAGTTGCAGATCCCACACATACACATATTTATATGGCCAAACGATGAAAAGATTGGAGTATAAATTGTCAAGGGACTGTATGCAGATTGTATTGAAGAGGTTCATAAAGGAATTTTTTATGCCTCCTATAAACAGGGATTTCGTTCCAGAAAATTTGAAATTATCGTTAAAAAGTACCCTATCATTTACAGAGTTCTGCTGGTTCCAAGTGCACCAATGATACTGTAGCATCAGCTCTTGGGTACAAAGGGTTTTTTAACTAACTAAATGAGAAAAAATTAACTGACAAATGGACACACACAGCAATCATTATCATGCCCTTCAAAAAAAACTTGCAGAAACCAACATAAGAGGATCTAATGAATGCATGAACCTGAAGGCAACAACCACAAAATTAAAATAATCATGTTTTATGTGTTTTGAAGAGGTTCATAAAGGAATTTTTTATGCCTCCTATAAACAAGGATTTTGTTCCAGAAAAATTGAAATTATCGTTAAAAAGTACCCTATCATTTACAGAGTTCTGCTGGTTCCAAGTGTACCAATGATACTGTAGCATCAGCTCTTGGGTACAAAGGGTTTTTTTAACTAACTAAATGAGAAAAAATGAACTGACAAATGGACAAACACAGCAATCACTATCATGCCCTTTAAAAAAAACTTGCAGAAACCAACATAAGAGGATCTAAAAAAAGTACAGACCTTTTGCCAAGAATAAGTCAGAATTGGGTGCACATTACACTAGAGATAGCAGTACATCATCGGCACTATGTTCTCCTACGAAATGAGTTCTTACCACTTGAATGAGTCCAACACGGTAGTGACGTGGTATATCCCCCATCATTCCGAAGTCAAAATAAGCAAGCGCTCCATCATCAGTAGCAACGAGGTTTCCAGGATGAGGATCAGCATGGAAGAACCCTACCTCAAGCAATTGTCTCAAAGAGCAATAGAGCCCCTAGGAAAATAAATTTAATTAGCCTACCACCGATAGAATCCACTTCATCTGCCCAATATTTTTATATCACCCTTATCAAAAACATTCATGTAGTGATAAGTAAGACGGTTTAGGATCTCTATGTTCTCTCAATCAGGGAATTGAGTGATTTTAACAAAATTTATCCTGCTTGGAAAACAAAGGTGGCAAGAGAAAAATAACCAACAAAAACAGCAAACTGAACATCTGTAGTACCTTGTCTATTAGTTCCTTCCGGTTCAGAGATACCTTCTTCAAACCAGCATCATCGGTAAGCTTAATACCATCAATCCATTCCATTGTAAGTACAGCTTTACGAGTTAGGTTCCAGTAGATTTTTGGAACTTTAACACAATTTCCTTCTTGGTAAGCTAATGTCCGTTCAGCTTTTCCTTTTGAATCAGTTTTGCCATTATCTGTCAATGAATAGCCATAAAACTATAACATATATATAGCTGATAACAAAGTAAGCAAGCATGAGATACGGACAACAGAATATTAGGCATTTCCACCTGGCTTAAAGAGGTTCATTGAACACGAGAAAATATTTCCTTTTCTCGGAGATTGATAATGAGTGTGTGTAGGTAAGAGAGTCATAACAATCAAAGGTCTTAGCAATCACAAGCTCTTCTCATCCATCCATGTTGAAATCACGCTTCACAAATTACATACAACAATACACGGAAATCAAGAACATACAAAGGCAGAGACAGCCAGGAGACGGCAATAGTAGCTGAAATGGCAAAGGATAAGGATCTCCTAAACGTTAAGGATCACATATGAATTTAATCACATATTACCCCTTCCCCTTCAAGTTGGAGCATATAAATGATATATGCACCGAACACATCATGTATAGATCACACAGGAGAATGACATCCTACGATTTATAAATAAATATGCGGCCACTTTTGACCTATCATACTTTGCTTAAGCTTCGGGTTTAACCTCTACTATAAAAAATTTAGCACTTTCAATCACTGCATTATATATACACAGTCATTATCCCCCCACCCCCCAACTCCATCCAAAAAGGTTAATAAAAATTTAAGGAAAATCCTATGTAGATATTGCAAATCCATCGACACATAACTGAATTCCAACTCTCTTTTTGAAAATTGTGGGATGTATGAACTTTGGGCTGACAAACTTGCAACATTAACATAAACTTCACATTGAATGTTATTAACTTCTGTTAACTTTTTTGGGGTTTAGAGGTTGGGGGATAATGAATGTGTATCTATAATACAATGGTTGAAAACAACAACACAACGGCCTTCGTAAAAATTATATGGGGTCGGCTAATATGAATTTCCGTATGCACTTGTCAAAGAAGAGGTGAGATAACAATGAAATAGTGGAGAGGTGGTAAATATTATATATATACATATGTATATATATATTAAAAAAATACAATTGTGGAAGCTAAGTAGATATAAAAGAAAGTAACTGTGAAAAAACAAGAGAACCATGAATTAAAAAAAAATCATAAATAACAAAAAATGAAATCCCAGTATCTACATGAATGTTTTCCTCTCCAACGCATATTTTTTTCAATTTCTAAGCATAGACACATCGCTTTTAATCACCCTTATTTGTGTTTTCTTAGGCTTTTTTCCTACCCCTCGCCATCACTTCTCTCTAGGCCTCCTCCTAATCAGTGCATCACTTGGTATCTGTCTCACATAGCTGAACCACCTAAGGCAATTCTCCCCCATCTTATCTTCAATGGGTGCAACACCTACTTTTTCCCTAATTGCTTCATTCCTCAACCAATACTTTCTTGTACGACCATATTTCCCCTTTCCTGTACAACCATATATACATTGTAGCATATGCATCTCCGCTACATTTATTTGACCAACGTGACACTGTTTCATTGCGTACGAAGTAGTGACATACAACATATTACAATGCAGTTTAATTCCCATGCGCTGCGCTGGAATTTTTCCTTTATTCTATGGGTCACGCAAGGATCGCATAGAAAACTTGTCATTTCAACCAACATGGTTTGAGTCTATTAGCCGCAACTCCGTTCAGTTTTCTATTCTTCTGAATGATTTCTTTGCGATAATAAATTCATGAGAGAAATAAGCCAAAACCATTGCCAATCTTCTCATACGAGGTCATTACACCTACCTCCCTCCTTTTAACTCTGTTAAACTTACACTCCAAATATTCATTGGTGCTTCTGATCAACCTAAAACCTTGAGACGGTAAAGTATGTCTCCAGAATTTCAACTTGCTTTCAACACCTTCTTTTATCTCATCAATCAACACAAGAGAATTTGTGAACATCATACACCGCCATATACCGTCTTTAATTGACCTCGTCATCTTGGATCAATTCATCCATGACTATAGCAAAGAGAAAATGCACTCCAATCGTAATAGAGAACTGTAATGTCTTTAGAAGACTAGTATGCACACTTGTACTAACTCCTCTGTACATGTCGTTGATCAAGTCTATATATTTCTCGAAACGCCTTCTTTGCTAAAGTCCACCAAAATACATTTCTTGGTACATTATCTTGTCTTCAAATCAACAAAAAAACAATATGTGAATCATTTTTCTTTTTATCTAAATAGTTCTTATTTTCTACAATGGTTGAAAGTGCAAAAAAATGCAAGAGTGGTTATAATTATCAAAAGTGCTAAAAATTACAAGAGTGATGTTGCTCATTATCTTTGAAAGCATTTATTTGAGGTGAACAGTTATTGAAGGTGATTAAGAAAAGTGGGTGTGCCTAACTTCTTGATTTCATTTTTTACATATTCAATTTAGATCCTTTAAGAGGGACAAGGATGTAGTCTAGTTATTATGGGATTGTGGGATTTCAACTTCTTTTTTTTTTGTAAATTATATATTTTGGTTGTTAAGAGGGAATGAGTTGCTGTGATTGGGTAGTTCTTATCTGTTAATATCATTTTTTTAAGAAAAAGAAGATTGTATTCAAAGAACTTTGTACAAAAGGATGCACAAGATGTCCATCAACAATGAATATAAAAGAAAAACCCAAGAGATACGCAAATACTACATTAAGCTATACTAGCAACCAATCTTTCTTCTAGTCACTATGTGATAGACCTTTAAAGGCACCATTGGCATACACCTAAAAAGATGCGAATGACACCACTTTTTCCCATAAAAGTTGATTCTGTAAATGATGATTTTTAATAATCCTTTTGTTCCTCTTCATTCAAATACACCAACAAACTGCAAATACCCCACAATCCCACAAACATCTTGCATCTTCTCCATAATCTAATTAACTTTCTAATCAAACAAAAAGTCTGATATCCTTAATCCTTAAATCTTCTAACTATCTACTAACTTGACATCAGAGGCTTTTTCTGAGCGAAATTGCAATAAGCTTCAATATGTTTTCCTGTCAAGAAAGATGATTGGAAGCAATGTAAGCAGACAACTTGATTGTCGCACATAAGATTAATAAGACAAATGAACAAACCCCAATCATCTAAGTAAAATGATGTAACCAAACAACTCACACCTAGTATGTGCTATAAATCTATAATCTTATTCGGTACTTGATCAAGCTACGAGGCTTTCTGATTACTTCCTCAAGAGACCAAATTCTTTGCAGACACAAAATACCCGGTGGTAGGCCCCTCATCAGTCGGAGATTCAGCCAATCGGTACCGGTAATGTATATACGTTTGTGTGTGTATGTGCGTGTTTATATACCTCTCACTGTTTCTCACCTCTTAAATCTACCAGCGGTTACAACCACAGGAAGACCACATTGCTAGGGGAGTGAAAACATTTGCACCAAAGGTGTCCTCGAAACAGAAACACACACACATACATACATCTACCTCTCATTCTTTTCATTGTCTTAGCTCTATTGAAGGTAACAACCACCCAAGAAGAACAAATTGATAGGACAGTAACAACATTTGCACTAAAGATGTCCCTTAAAACAAAAGGAACTTCATTACTGTAGATTATTTGTGTGCACGATTCGAGCTCCACTTTGATAGTTATACCACAAACTTTGCAGAGAAATATAAGATGCTAAAATCTAGCAAATAAGAAAACTTACGTGAATGAAAACCATAGAGAGAAGCAAATCGCTCAGCATTTTGCCCCTCAAGAATGTAGTCAATCTCCTCAAACATGTGTCTGACCTATCCAATGAAGCAAACGAGGTGAAGACAAAGTTGGAGTTGAAATATCATGCAAAAACTGAAAACATTAAATAAAATTAAAAAATCCAACAAATAACTGATATGAACCAACGCAGCATTCTAAATTGAAGGCCTTTGCTGCTTCCTTGAGATTAATAGTTCAATACTAATGATTGAGGTAAAGACACAGGTATCGAACTTCCGGCATGTATGTGTTGTGCGAACTTCACATTGACATTTGCTTATTTCTACTAAAGTAGCTGGAGATTGTGGTTGATAGGAACCCGGTTAGGACAACATCAACAGGTATGGAGGGTCCAAAATGCACATCATTTAAGTGAGAGGTTCCAGCAAGAACCAAGGCCAAGCCATGGTTCTCCCCATGGTCGTGCTCTAAAACACGGCGATGTATAAGAAATTCAGCAATTTCAAAAATTTGAGTAAACTTTGAAGGACCACCAGGAATGTTCTATATGTCCTATTAGTGTGTACTCCCTCCGTCCCTAAATGTTTGTCCCATTTCCCCTTTTCCTTTGTCCCAAAAAGTTGGTCTCATTTCCAAAATTAAAGCTTCAAAATCACTAAATTTTCAAAACTTGTAACATTTAGGGACGGAGTATTACATAACGGCGGTGTATATTATCAATAATTTTCAAAGCGTTCGTAAAAATAACCAAAATTAAAGCTTCAAAATCACTAAATTAAAATGCTTGAAAAGTCAAATGGGACAAACATTTAGGGACGGAGGGAGTATAATATATTGTTGGAAATCTATATGTCTAATTTCAAATGCAATTACAAATCGGGATTCGGAGTTTCCTAAAGGGGGTATGGTACATTAATATAGACTGGTCAGATTAGGAATTCTGAATATACATTTCTTTTGAGAGACATTCAATTTTCTTGTAATCTTATCCGTTGGAATTTATAATTGGTTCATCTCCTTATGTATTTACATTAGCCTATTTGTGGAGGGATGTTCCAAGATTATAAATAGCCAAGTTATGTCAATGTAATAATCAGATTAACGATGTTATGTAAAATGAAGAGTGTCTCTATTTGGTTTTTGAATGAACTATCTTTTGGTCATCATTCAATAGTCCAAGTTTGTCTTACTACAGCTTGCAAAGTCTTGGTTCAATCATCCATCTCAATTTACTATTAGTCATTGGTTTGTGTCTCTTGAGGGTGTTGGGTCAAGACACTCGCGTCCGCGAAAACATATTAAAAGTACTCATTTCCACGAAAACCTATTAAAACTATCATAGGTTCCAAAGGAATTGTCGGGTCCTGTGATCGGGTCAGATTCAAATCAGTGGTAGTCGTATTTGATATTGGGAAACAGTTGACCATCCATCTCTTTCCTCCAGGGTCTGCCTTCAGCTATTAGCCGGAGTGCCTTATTCATTGAAGTTCAAAGGACCTTCACCTATAATTAACTTTAGTTCTTCAAGGTGAACACTGAAGCACTTTGCATAGCCAAAAGGAGGTATGAGTCCATCAACCGTAAGCAATGCACTATTTCGCGTATTTCCAAGAAAATACTGTTATTCCTCATATTTAATGGAAGTCAGAGAACCATTGATGATATTCTTACATTTGTAGTACCATTCTGATATTATCATTTTATTTTAACACAACAAATAATAGAAAACCTCTTTCCCACTACTCCACAACCCACAACGTCCCACACAACAATGTGGCCTGAAAAGTGGCCCTTGTTTCACAACCCATTCTTTAAAATTCCCGATACCTCCAAACTTGTAAGCCAAATAAAAAACAAAAATCCTATCATCCAAAAGACCAGTTCTCCAATTGCCATTTCCCGCTTCTTGTAGCCCAATTGGTAATCTCAAACTCTGTACCCAATACATTGACCAACGCATTCAATGAGACAACTTTAGAAGCAAAATCATCCGACCTTGAATGTCGTCTATACTTATAATACCCAACACGAGGAATAGCTTCACATCATCCAAACAGAAGCAAGCGAGCAAATATACCACATCAAACGCTTCACCACAACATAGTTCCGTATGCTGACAGCATAATAGCTAACGCCATACAAAATAGATCTAGTTGGTGGAAACTCTTGAGTCCACTGATAAGTTGTGTCCCCAACTAGAGTTCAATCTATCATTGATTGTTCACTCATTTGTTGTGGCAAAATTACAGTATTGGCCGCATCAAGTAGACATGTTCAAATGGCTTTCCGCAAGTTCTTTTTTATGTTGTAATTCACTTAGTCAAGTCGTTTCATGTATCAATAAGCTCTGTCAGATTCTCTGATGAACGAGTCATTTACCTTGTTCACTCAAAGAAGTCAAGCAATACGAGCTGGGGCAAGCAAGGCCTGCTACGGTGCAAGTAAAACTGCCAAACAGTCAGAAGTTTGGTTTAAAAAATAGACGGTTCAGCGAACGTTCTTAAATTGAAGGAAGACTGGTTCAGGTTAATTTGTTCCTGCTTTCAAACTAAACCAGACCACCATTGAATAACTAGATCATGACCATACTTAATTTAAGTAGGTCCACATCTCGGCCACTCATTAGTGAGTTGATTTGGTCGATTGAAATGAAATTACAAATTATCTAGTTCCTTAAACCTTCCCCCCCCCCATTTCACTCACGTGTTCACTTTCTCGCTTTACCTCTTCCTAATTGCAGTCGCAATTGTATTCCTTGTCCATAAACTACCAGCCATTTTATATTCATTCCCAATCTTGGTCTATTCTCTTTGGTAATCTTTCAATGATTTCTACCTTGCTTCAGTCCTTTTATTTTGTTCCAACCACAAAAAACACATAAAACATGATTATTTTAATTTTGTGGTTGTTGCCTTCAGGTTCATGCATTCATTAGAAGTATAACAATGCATTTAACTAAAAAGTTGTCAATTATCAAAATGATGAATTTGCTTAACGTGAAAATTCTATCAATTCAAAGTTCTAACTGAACCAAACCAAACTAACATGGTCTGGTTGGTTTGATTCAAATGATATATTCGATTCAGTTCATATATTTGCCAAACCGATAGGGCAGCTTTGTCTGAATTCCGAACTAAATCAAATCACATACAGTGGATTTAGCGGATACACAGCAAGTACCCCATTCTGGAAATACCATTCTGTTCCATCATTGCCAGGAACCTAAGGACCTCTAAGCGCATGGAAGATTCCCCCAGAACCAGTTCGTAACATTCGAAGACAGGTTGGAGCTCAAAAGGAAGAATTCCTGCAAATCCAGCTTGTGTCGCTGTATGGTGGGCCTCATGGCACCCTACGGCGACCCTTCCCTTGACCACCGTGCGACCTTCCCATCCAATGAAGCCTGGTATTTTCCTTCTAATTTCGATCTTTTGAGCATTTGTTCGGGTTTTGACACCTAATGTCAATCCCAAAAGTCGCGCGACATCTCGAAGCATGGAAAGTTGATACAAAAGGTCGTGCGACACATCTGTTCCATCACCAGCAGCTATAAATTGGACCCTCCCCCTCTCGTTTCTGGATCCCCTTTCCAGCTCCTAAAGTCACTCTTCCAAATTCACGCCAGAAACCATTCTCTCTCCTCCTTCCACACACAACACCTACAAATCCTCACCAATTCAATCCCTCTCACCCAATTCACTCATCTCTCTCATACATCCATTCGAGACCGCTGAAATCTAGTATTTAACCCCTCTGAAGCCTCTGAGATCCAGATCCAGAACCTACAAACGATTTCTCTATTAGTTTTTACACTCTAGAAATTTAAGAAGCCAGAGAGATTTCTCTTCTCCCCCTAACAATCAGATCCCATCCTATTCCAAACCTCAAACATGTTCTTCCTCTCTTAGAGTAAGAGCACAAACCCTTCATCATCGGTCATCACCGAGAATTTAAGGAGGATCAACAAATTCCCATCTCCTTCGACCAACTATTGGTATACGAACGGCAACTACAAAAGGGTAATTTCTAATCCTTTAATTTATAAGATCTATAAATTATAATAGTTTTTTTCTGCTTTTGCCCATGATTTGTCATTCTTAGAATGCTAATTTAGGGTTTTGGTACTATTCCTGTAACCCTGCTAAACTATCTTATGTTGAGACCACTCCCAGCAGTGACTTTTTCATGAGGGTCAGAGTCACTAAAAAAAAAGAAAAAATCAAAGAAAGTCATGAAATCTCACAACCGAGGTTGGCCAATTGCCCGAAGGTTGCCCTCGGTTGGCTCACAATTTGTTGTTTTTTTGTTTTTTTTTTTATTTCACCAAATTATTTTGATTTTGTGCTTATATAAATATATTTTTAAAACTAGTATATTTTATATATAATTATATAAATTAAAAAAATAAAAAATATATCAAAATTCTTTTTTTTATATATAATTGTATGGGTAATTATTTTTAATAATTGTACGGGTAATTTTAAAAATATTATTATTAATAAATTATTTTAAAAAATAAAATGATATGTATTTTAGGTAAGTTGAAATAAAGAAAAAATAAATATTTTATTTGTAAAAGGTTGGGTTGGGTCGAGGTCACTGATGGGAGTATAAATTATATAAGGTTGGGAGTGTGTGTATGGAAGTGAGAGAAATTAATATTTTATTTGATGTTGGGTTGGGTCGGGGTCACTGATGGGGATAGTCTGATAACTCGAATGTTTATGCTTGCCATGGATCTAGGGTGAGAACCCTATTACTTGCTTTATTTCGAATTAGTACACTTTATGCATTCAACACACAAAACACATCAGAAAAACCGATTTAATTGACCAGGTGGATTGAGTGAAGAACTGTAAGTCTTCCCAATTCATAAATAGACCCCCGAACTCTAAATCTCAAAAGGCTTTTTTCAATGTTTTGGATGGCGTGGCGACTCTTCTGTTTATATTATATTTTAAAAGAGTTTGGTCAACAAGAATTATCCATTCAATGGGCAATAAACTTTTTGTGCTTCGCACAAAGGAAGGGGGATTCACATATACCATCTTTCATGTTTTATATAAAGAAATTGTAACATATGTAAACATGCATTAATTGTCTTTACATGTTGTTTCTTTTCACAATTAAGTCACTCAGAAATTATGATTCTAAAATGACAAAACAATAGCATGCCCGTCTATTTAGGTCAAAGAAATTCACCTCAGAGGATCTCACTAGATACTCGTCTTCCCTAGTTTATAACTTGACGATTCATGTTAATGACATTAAAATGTCTAGAATATCTTGAAAAAGCAGAATCATCGATAAGATGCAAATCAATTTCCAATCTCAAAGAAAATATCAAAAGATAGAAGGCTCACCATCTCATTAACTGCTACCAACAGATCCTTTCTTGCTTTCGCAAACCGTTTTAATTGGCCCCCAACCAAGTTAAATAACAATGCGTCGAGGGTCAAAGAGAGCGACATACCAGGCCTTTGTACTTTCACAGCTACAAGCTCCCCAGAATGCAGGTGAGCTGCAACACTTGTAAGTAACAAATCAAACTCATGAGCTTATAATTATTAAATTGTTTTCTTAAGTTATTTTCCTTTAGGAAGAAAAAAAAATCTTCATGCAGAAATATGTATGTGCCCATTAAAATTGCCAAAACATATTGCTGATACAGAAAATAGAAACGAAGAAAACTCAGTAGAAAAAATAACAAGTAAAAAGAACAGTATCGCAATGCCCACTATTCACCCAGGACGAAAGAAAAATATAAAACCGTAAATGGATACCATGCTCTGCCCAAATAATCTAACCTTTATAAACCTGTCCTAATGATGCTGCAGCAATGGGCTTAGGGCTGATGTCAGCAAAAATTTGTGTGATAGGAAGACCCAACTGAGACTCGATAGATTGAATGGCAACATGCGTTGGAAATGGGGGTATTTGATCCTGATGAAAAATAAGATATACATGCATAAAATGTCTGAACATAAATGGATTAACAGCTCGAAATATGAGAAACCTTGACTACCTGTAACTTAGCAAGTTCATGGCAATATACGGTTGGCAATATATCAGGCCTTGTGCTCAAAGCTTGTCCAAGCTGTGAACTCATAGAGAGCTGCAGTTAGATTAAGAAATCTCCTAGTGCAAACCAAGACTAATATAGAAAAAATAATTTCTCAAAATACTTCCTGATCAATGCACTACTTAACGCATCATTTACATTTTTACAGAGGAAAATGATTTCAGAAAAAATGTCCGCTCTATATAAATTAGAATGACTAACTGCAAACTGAGTACCACATCATGGACTTCCTTATTTAGTCTTTCCTGGTTCTCTGATCTGCCTCTTGTCCCGTTTTATTTAACACATTTCAGAGCCTAGTTCAGTATCTTGTTCCTACTATTTCCTAGTCAAATTCTGTCAGCCTCTTGTATTTAAACATGATATTCTTGGTTTGTTTAAATGGCAAAAACTATACAGCCTGAGCATTTCACTTCCAGATATTTTTCAAATGGAAGAATCTGCGGGGCCTGTTAATGGCAGCAATCCTCCTCCGCATAAAAACACTGACAAAGATGAGCACACTAAATAGGAGGTCAAAAATGCTCAAGTCATGCATGACATGGATCCTAGGATCTGTCAAATCCAGTATCGTCTTGAATCTCAAAACACTGCAGTCAGATATGAACTCATCTTAATAAATGGGTTTTTATCTATTTTATTGGGTACTTTTAGGCTTAATTATTGATTCTTTCCCAAGCTTTTGTTATTTGATTTGATGTCATTTGTTTTCTTGTTGTTTAGGGTGATTATGTGCCTAATTTAGAAGATAAGGGTAAAAAAAGAGTTTAATTGTAGCAATGATAGAAAGCTGAGGACTGCTACTCAAAATCTGAAGAAACCAGTGACCAAACTGCAAGTTTAAAAGATCAGGGATTGTTTTGGAATTTATGAAAGTTGAAGGGCTGTATTGGAATTTACATAAACTCAGGGACCTTTTGGGAATTTCAGAAGTCAGCCAAATATCCCACAAAAATCTGCACAAATACTTGGAGTAGAAGGATTTGAGTTTTTTTTTATCTAGTTTAGGGCTTTATTTTACTTTCCTATTTTCTTAGTTTCCAATTTCTTTTCCTTTTCCTTTAGAATTCCTTTTTCCTTTTAGTTTTAGATTAGATTACGTATAAATAATAGGGTAGGATGATCAATTTCCTCTCTCTCTGCATCTTTTATGCTTTTATTCTTTTTCTTTAGATGTAAACATTTTATGCTTTTATTCTTTTTCTTTAGATGTAAACAAGGATTTCAAGTTTTATTCAAAAATTCAATTGAAGATTTTATGCAAGTTATTAAAGATTTATTGTTGTTTATCATGAACATGAGCGGCTAATCACCTTAATCTGCGGAGTGGAGGTAATATGTGTCAATCATTTATGTATTAATTAACCTTACAATCAATCAAAGGTTCATCAAAAGTATTATTAATCGAAATTTTCTAGCTACAATCAAATGTGTAGAGGTGATTGGCTTTTTAACTAAATTTGTATTGGTGATTGTCAAGTGATTCCTTGATCCATACAAAGTCAAACTTTTAAATGAATATAATTTAGGTTTTGAAAAGAGATTGCAAAGCAAAATTGTAAGTTCTTTAATCCTAAGGTTTAAATCGGTTTTTGAGTATTATTTGGACTTTGCAGAAAATATAATGTTTGGAGAACACTAAGTTGTGCACGTGTGAACGTCCAATTTTACTAAAGAGAATGAACCCCCAACAATGATTGATTGTATGATAAATTTGCATATTGTTGAGATACATATGAATCCATTTCGCAGGTTTTTCTTTCCTTGAATCCGATAATTCTTAACTTTCTTAGTTATTTTCTTCTTTTATTAGTTAGTTATGTTTAATTGTTTAAATAGTTAATTTAAATTAAAATCCAAACCCCGTCTTTATTTATGTTGAATTGTTGAGAGTCGAACTGTTAATAACACAAGTCCATGTGGATTCGACCGTTGCTTGTTCATATTACTACATCGATCACTCGTGCACTTGCGAGTTTTTTTATTACAAGTAGGTTTTTTCCGTACCAAGTTTTTGACGTCGTTGTCGGGACTTGTTCTGTGATCCACAGTTTAATTTTTAGCAGTGTAAATAAGTTTCTTTTTTTTTTTGTTATTCTTTGTTAGATTTTTTTTTCAATTTTTTTTAATGAAATTAATGTGTGAGTTACTCTTAAAGGGATGTACGGAATCCCAACAATTGACCGAACAATTAACACCACTAGTTTCAAATAGAATTTTGAAAATTATAATATTCAAGAGGCGTTTTCTATTTGTGGTGTTCATTCCCTTGCCACCAATGCTTGTATGTCTAGGACATATTTTCCTGATTATTCTCTACAGGTGCAAGAAATCTTTCCCTTCCCATCTTGGCAATCGTTACTTGAGTCATCCCTAAACTTTTATAAACGAGGTTGAAAAATCATTCGAACAAGGTTTGGGGGAATGATAAGGTAGTCTATGATCCGACTTTTGAGCCACGTTACTATAGTGATCTACTACCACCACAACCTGAAGAGCAACCTTCAACTCTGATTTGGAGAGTGAACGATGATGGGGGATAGGTAATATATGATCCAACTTATGAGTCAAGCTATTATGATGATCTACCACCACCACAACCTGTTTTTTAAACGAGGTTGGGAAAATCATTCAAACAAGGTTTTGGGGAATGATGAGGTAGTCTATGATCCGACTTTTGAGCGACATTACTATAGTGATCTACCACCCCCACAACCTGAATAACAACCTTCAACTTTGATTTGGAGAGTGAACGATGATGAGGGAGAGGTAGTATATGATCCAACTTATGAATCAAGCTATTATGATGATCTACCACCACCACAACCTGAATAGCAACTTTTGGAGGTTGCAGAGGGGAATTTTGTCTATCAGATCGCCAATTGATGACTATAAGAATGAAATACATCCTGAAAAGCAACCTTTGGAAGAAGCTTAATCCACGATTTTGTCTATGAAATCTCCAATCTTTAGGATGGATCACCTTGTGATAATTCAAGTTGGCCTATGGAGAAGTTAGAGAAAACATGGCATGAGCAAGCCATCGAGGAGCTTGAGTTCGCCCTATACGGTGAGAAGAAGTAGTAAGGAGATTCCAATGCGGATGATTGAGGATTTTCAACCCCTTATCAATTCTAATGGAAACTTGGTCATCCTTATAGTACCCCCACCTTCTTCTTGTGATAGTGAAAAAGGTGGTGAGAGGTCACAAGTGGAAAAGCTCAAAAAACGTAAATGTCAAAAAAAAAAACTTTGGTGCTAAATGATATGATAAAGAGGAAAATATATTTGGGGATTGAGTTGAAAATAAGGACCCGCGAAACTGCAAAATGGGTCAAAGGACGAAAAGTAAAGTCCAAACGTGGGCAACGGTCGGGCTAACGACCTTAACCAAATACGCTTGTTGGGAGGCAACCCAACTAGGTACGGTTTACTTTGCTTTATTTTTATGTTTTTGTTGTCATGTCATCGTTTGAATTCAAGGCATGCTTCTATTCCTTATGCTCTAAGGAAATAGCATGGTTTGAGTTTTGGGGTTAGCAATGTTTGTCTTGAGTCACTCTTTGTGAGTCTCTCCGAGTTTGTGGGTTTATAAAGAAGTGTAAATAGTCACCCTCCAAAAAAATAGAAACTTTAAAATTTTATTGTTTCCATCTTTTGGGATGTTGGCTAAAGTCTATAATGATTTTAGAGTTCTTAAATGTGAATCTTAATTGCTATCATCAATATGGGAATATGATTACATTGAAAAATGTGAATTATTATTACTCCACCTCTCACATCCATATTATTTTCTTTATCATTATTACCAACTTAGGAGATCTTCATATGATCACTTTGAAATTCTCGGTGCCCCTAGAACATGTTTGCATCACTGTCAAAAACTTGATGGAACCACTACGTAATAAAAACCTTGCAAGTGCACGAGTGATCGGTGTAGTAATATGCACGAGCAAGGGTCAAATCCACAGGGACTTGTGTTCTCGACAGTTCCACTTTCAACATTAAACAGAAAAAGACTGGTTTTGGTTTTGATTTTAACTACCTTTTTAAACAATTGAAATTTTTTAACTACTAAACAAGGAAATAAATAAAGTGAATTAAAAGATTACCGAATTCAATAGGAGAAAAACCTACAGAATGGATCCATATGTATCTCACCAATATTTCTACTAATAGTACAATCAATTGTTGGGAGTTCATTCACTTAAGTAAAATCGGGCGCTCGCACGTCCACAATTTAGCGTTCTCAAATTATGTATTCTACAAAGTCCACACAATACTCAAGAACCCATTAAAATTCTACGAATAAAGAACCTACAATTTGTTTTGCAATCACTTGTACAAACTAAAATTATATTCTTTAAAAGTCCGACCTTAGATGGATCAATCAATCACTTAACAATCACCATACACAAATTTAGTTAAAAAGCCAATCACACCTACACATATGATTGTAACTAAAAAACCTTGATTGAAAAGAGGAGCATGTGCAAAGTATTTAGTGAATAATATTCTTCGTGATCTTTAAATATGCAAAGCAAAAGAAAAAAAAAAAAAAAAAGAAAATGTTAAAAAGTCTTGCCCTCTTGTATGTTATGTAAATTGTGATTTAAAGTAACCAAATGAAATGAAGGAATTAGATCATCCCTTTGTATGAAAGTGTGCGAAATTTTAAATTTGGGGGTTGAATCATGGGTAAGGGGAGAGATACACTCGAAGTGAAGATACATGTTAAAAGACTTTCTAGTTTCACTTGCTTGACTTCGTAAGTGCTTACCTTCAATTGTAACCGTGAACCTAGCCCACGATTGCTGAGATGCATTATAAGCCATAAATCCATATTTGATCCCTAAACAGTAGTCGGGTTGACAGTTATGGTTAATCATGCATATGAGTGTCCTTGCGCAGAATTTTCATCTTATTATCTTTGGTTTAGAGCATGACACAAGTGACCCTATAAAATATCTTCTTTTTTTTTCGATGATCTCCCATTTATCATTTATTTTTCATACTGCGATGGAGAAATGTAAGTTAGATGCATCAATGTGATTGTAATCCCATGTTCATAATAACTCTTTTAGATCATGTGTGTTTGTAATGATCTGATACTTATACGGCTAACAACCCTTTATATGATTTGAATATCCCAAAAATAATTTTTGCTTTTAATGTTTATATTTCGTAGTTTAGAAAGTAGTTTTAATTCTTGTTTTAGTCTTTGTTATACTTGAATACAAGTAAATGATTAACTTTGGGGGTATTTGATAAATGGTTTTTTACCTATTTTATTGGGTACTTTTAGGCTTAATTATTGATTCGTTCTCAAGATTTTGTTATTTTATTTGATATCTTTTGTGTGCTTGTTGTTTAGGGTGATTATGTGCTCAATCTAAAAGAAAAGGGTAAAAAAGAGTTTGATTAGAGCACTAATAGAAAGCTGAGGACTGCTACTCAAAACCTGAAGAAACCAGTGACCAAACTGCATATTTAAAAGATTAGGGTCTGTTTTGGAATATATGAAAGTTGAAGGGCTGAATTGGAATTTACAAAAACTAAGGGACCTTTAGGGAATTTCGGAAGTAAGCCAAATATCCCACAAAAATCTGCACAAATACTTGGAGGAGAAGGATTTGAGTTTTCTATTTAGTTTAGGGCTTTATTTTACTTTCCTATTTTTTTAGTTTCCTATTTCTTTTACTTTTTCTTTTCCCTTTAGAATTCCTTTTTCCTTTTAGTTTTAGATTATAATTATGTATAAATAATAGGGGAGGATGATCAATTTCCTCTCTCTCTCTCTATTCTTTTTCTTTAGCTGTAAACAAGGATTTCAAGTTTTATTCAACAATTCAATTGAAGATTTTATGCAACTTATCGAAGATTAATTGATATTTATAATGAATATGAGTGGCTAATCTCCTTAATATGCGGAGTGGAGGTAATATGTATCAATCCTTTATACATTAATTAATTCTACAATCAATCAAATGTTGGGTTCTTTAAAAGTGGTTTAATCAAGGTTTTATAGTTACAATCACATTTGTCGGTGTGATTGGCTTTTTAACTAAATTTGTGTCAAGTGATTGTCAAGTTATTGATTGATTCATACAAAGTCGGACTTTTAAAGAATATAACTTTAGTTTGTCAAGCGATTGCAAAACAAATTGTAGGTTCTTTATTCCTAAGATTTTAATGGGTTATTAAGTATTGTGTGGACCTTGCAAAAGACATAATATTTTGAGAACACTAAATTGTGCACGCGTGAACGTCCAATTTTACTTAAGTGAATGAACGCCCAACAATGATTGATTGTATTATTAATATACATATTGGTGAGATATATGAATCCATTCCGTAGGTTTTTCTCCTAATGAATTCGGTAATCTTTTAATTCGCTTTGTTTATTTCCTTGTTTAGTAGTTAATTAATTTCAATTGTTTAAATAGGTAGTTAAAATCAAAACCAAAACCAGTCTTTTGCTATTTACTGTTGAAAATCGAACTGTCGAGAACACAAGTCCAAGTGGATTCGACCATTGCTCGTGCATATTACTACACCGATCACTCGTGCACTTGCGAGGTTTTTATTACGAAGTGGGTTTTTACTCCATCACATCTCAAGAAGCTCTATAGTCAGCATAACATTGCTCACCGATTCCAACTTGAACACAAAATAGCTAATCTTCAATGGTATAGTCTCTTCATTTTGTATCTTTATTCTAGTTTAGTTCATGAATCTTTGAACTGATTATACAGACAAAAAATATGCTATCTTACCTTCTGGTCTTAACTCTGCTCAATCTCTCCATGAAATATAAGGGACCAATTTCTTATGAAATTGAGTTATGCGTTTGAAGGTACCAACTCCAACCTTATAAACCGAGACTAGTCCCTCCTTGAACGCATTCTCCGTGATTTATTTCCATAGCAACGTCGTTTCACTCAAAGCACCATCGAGAAACAAAGACACATGTATATTCATGTGGCTAACGTAGCACAATGGAAAGATGGCCACATAATAGAATGCCATATTCAACCTCCCGAGAAATCTGAAACAGCATATACTGCCTCGTATGATTCTTCTGTTGCCGGTGGTTATGGAAACAAAATTCTTTTATGCATATCCAAACTTTTACCCCTAAACTGATTCAACACATGATCATTTCTGCCTTATGACAAAGTCCCTGGTTGTTTCCAAACGATAGTACGCCCAAAAAACACGGTAACTTCACCTTGTTATTATTCGTGTGCAACCTTCCTCCTCCTTAGGTAACCTAAACTTAAAAATCTTGCACAAATACAACCCACATTGAACAATAAAGAACTACATACTTTATGTTCTCTCACATGATAAGCAAAAGTCAAGGTACGTACATCCATTTGAAGGTAATCTCTATATTAGTAGAATTTAACAGCAAGAAACTCAAGATAGTACTATAGCAAGAAAAGTGACTTACCTTGATATAGAAAGGTCCCAAGTGGATAAGAGTCTCACGGAACTGCATCAATTATATAAAATTAATGAAGTCTTAAAAGCTGAATGTCATATTCATGTGCTTTTTTGGTTATAGAAAAAGAACTGACAAAGACAAGGCAATATTTACATGAAAAGCTACAACGAATACATCTGCAGTAAAATCACAATTCAACATAGTAAATGGTCGGGCATGACTAGAAGATATTTCCCGTGTCAAATGCCATAACATAACATTTTCAAGGAACATCTCAATCAAGAAGTGCTATCCATTTTCATAATAAGAGTGTTCACTACAGTGGTTAAATTTTCTTGAATCCCTCAAAACCAAATTGCACGCTACATCAACTAAATTGAAGGGGTCTACTGTTCAGCTATATGTGGGCCCAGCCCTTCCTAGACCCCACGCATAGTCGGAGCTCTTGCAGCACCAGGTTTCCCCAACTATATATTTTACTGAATTCAAATATTTCTATCAACAAAACAGACCTAATTGAGGTGGCTTAAATATACCCAAGGACTCCAAAACCATTTAGGGTCCTAAACACAAACACAACTTGAGGTGGAGAAAGTAAGCCCATCGAGAGCCAATCTCCAACTCAACAACATATATGTTGGTACAATACATAGTTATATCTTCTATAAATATAACCTACAAGCATAAGGGAAAACAGAAGCAAAAAATCAAAACTGCAAACTACTTCATCTCTAAATATAAATTGTGTATATGAGCAGCATTATCCCAAAGAAGTTGATCAAGTCATATTATTGTGGATTAGTAAATAATCTAATGCCCATGATACTTTCTCTTTTGGTCAGAAATAAGATTGCAGCTCCTTCATGTTTCCCACCTCTACTGAGACTCGCAAATAAGAGATCATAGAACAAACTTTCATGCAGTTGTCAAACTAATTTTATGCGCAGCTTAGTTGTTGAGCTATACTCATTACCAGCTTCATTAGGACTTTTAACAGTCATTATAGTCAAAGTTATGCAAGAAGCTAAATCTGAAAAGAGAAAGTATATGAAGAGGGTAACTACCTTAACAGACCGTTTTTTAATGTCATGAACAAAGAAGTGCCAAACTGTCAGCTTTAGCACGTGGAATGAAATAATTGTCGCTCTATACAAGGCGAAGAACGGACCAAAATTATAGAACATGGAAATGCGCTTGGAACTATAATTAAGTGCTTGTCCAAATTCACTTTCAAGTGACTCCTTCCTCAACTTTGCATATTCAGCTGATGGCTTTTCTCCATGAACACTTGGAAACCCAGTAGAAAAGCTGCACCAGAAGCCCTACGTTATGGAGTAACTACAAGGGCAAAGCCAAAGAGCAAATAGGGGTGACATATCCAGTGTAAACAAATTGAGGCCTGCGTTAGATTTTTTAAAATCAAGCAATAATAAAACATACTAATATATCGCATAGTGTTTACATGAAACTTCAACATTGTACAAATAGATAATAGTAACTTGCCTTCTATGGGACATGGAGGCTGTAGGTTCTCCCATTGATAAAAGCTTAATCAGACTCTTACGCAGGCAATCATTTGGAAAAGCTGTAAATCAGTATTATCAGTGACTAAGGCAGTGATTATAACAGAAACAACACAACAAAAACAGTTATTAGCAGATAACTATGTTCACCAGACTTTTGAGTGATCTAACACAGGCTAAGAAGTATAGACCAAAGTTACTAAAATCCTACTCCCTCCTTCCTTAAATGAGTTTATTCTTAAAACATGTGTGTATACATATACATATATATATATATATATGTGTGTGTGTATATTTATAGGCTCAAAATAAGTGACAATTTTCTGGTAAAATTACCCAACTCACATTACAACCTGTAGTGTCATAATTTTTAGTTGCAATAATATATTGTGATCAATAAGGAGATTTAGGAATATGTTACTGAAATTAGTTAAAAGTCAACTTCCTTAATTTTCTTAAAATACTGAAAATGGACCATCAATATAGATGAATCTTGTTCGTTAAAATTAAACATTATAAAGTCACTATTATTGATCAGTAAGGTTTTAGAGTATTTTACCAAAATAATGTACTTTCAAAAAATAATACCCCAACTACAGTACTTCTGAAACAATTTCCCGGAGTGTGGTACATTATGGAATTGTGTATTCAAAAGAATGTTGAGGTCAAAATTTGTACTCCCTCCATCCCTATATGAATGCCCATTTCAAAAAAAAAAAAAAAACATGCATGTCAGAAGTTACCAAACCCTCCCTCTTCGTTCATCACACATTTTCAAACATGGTTTCATATGGTGAAATTAAGGGTGCTCCAGTATTTAAAAGTGCTTAAAAATCAACTTTCTCACATGTCACTCAAAGTTGAAAATAGACATTCATTTACAGCCGGAGGAAGCAAGACTGTAAGTTCTTGACTCTGTGTTTCAAGAAATTGCATCCCAAAAACTCCTTCCTCTTCCAAGAAATTCCCTGTGCGGCTGGGGCGACCATGGTACTTATACTTTGTCTCTTTTTCACTCGCTTTTTGTCGGTCTCCTCTACTGCTCACGCATATATTTCCTAACTTCTAACTCTCACATCTGGTTGGCAACAATTAAAATTAATCGGCCTGCAACGTTTTGCGACACAAACTAAAGTTTACTTTGTTGCTATTTCAGTTAATCCACAAGAACCGGTAAGAGTAAAATTTCCCATTGTAGTCTTTGACTTTTGTAACATTTATACACCCATCTTAGTCAAAACCAGGTTCCAATATTTTTTATAAATTAGTTGTTCAGCTTTCAGATACTGCACCCAAGCTGTTTGAAAAAATTCCCCAAAAAGAATTATGCTCCTTATGCTTGCCAATTATAGGTTTACTCAGACTAGAATATTTGGGTCGTGAAAAACTGCTTGTAAAAGTTCGGCAGAGAATCAAAATTGGTGTTGAGGCTCATATTTATGCAGCAACAATGCTTGTGAATATACATTCGACCAAACAGAAGTGGTTTCGGCATCAAAGAGGCCCCCTCAATTTTCAAAGTGAATATTAGGAACAGGGATATTTGATTGAGCTTATATCTAATAGATTTGTTATAACACCTTTCTTGCGCATTAAATTTAGCAGCACATAAAATAAAGTACAGAAAGATTATTTCATTACAAATCAATTGGATTGATTGATTCTACCGGTATTGTGTGAAATAAGTTAGTACCTCCGCCACCACAGTAGTAGATCAGTGCAGAACGGCGATGCCGATAAAGGCATGCAGCCACATTCTTCCTCATTCTGACTGAATGACGATGATCAACGGTGATTGCAACGGCGCACCGGAGCGCCGGTGGCAGACTGAGACAAATGCCCCTGCTGGCAAGAAAATGAAAATGAAAGTGGAGAGGAGAATTGGCAAGAGAAAGAGGAAAAAGATGAGTCAGGGGCCGCGGGTTTGAGGGACTGACACGTTTCCCGCTACTTGGCTTGTTTCGACCAGCCGTAGGGGTGGGCGTCTTAACCTCTCTACGAACTTGCCCTTATTCCTCATCTTTTAGATTGTACTCAGGCTAACTAGTGGCACGGTAATAAAAGTCAATTCACACCTTCAATATTAAATTTTGAATAGGTGAAACAAGGCAAATTCTATATACAAGGCACCTTACATACAAGGCATCAATAATTTTCAAACTATTCTTCGTGTGTTGTGCTCAAAAGGACGACACGAAGTCTTCATGTCGTGTACTTTTACACGACATAAACTAATTGGGTTAAATATTAGGTCGTATGAAATTATACGAAATTTAAATTTACTCTGTCATTAATTTCGTACACAACAACACGATATTATGTCCTAATATCGTGTATATCCATACGACATATCATAATGAAGGTGTTCTTCGATGATTTGCGACACGATGTTAATGATACGCATATGCTATGTTATATTATTGAATTGTGTTGTTAATTGAGCAAAATTTATACACTTATACATGACAAGGAACAAACGTCATATTGGATCATACAATATCATATAACCTATCACATTTAAGTGATATCACTTTATTTATTTGGAGGAAACTCATGTAGATGAAAAACACTTGAAATGTCATTTAGAATGTAGAAAAAAAATTAAAAAAAAAAATAAACGAGGTAGCCGTATACCATTTTTGGCAAGATCGGGACACATAAAACCCTAAAAACCCTAAGTAATGGCACATATTTGTAACTCAATCTCCATTTGGATTTTGAGGAAACTCATGTAGATGAAAAACACTTGAAATATCATTTAGAATGTAGAAAAAAATTAAAAAAAAATAAACGAGGTAGCCGTATACCATTTTTGGCAAGATCGGGACACATAAAACCCTAAAAACCCTAAATAATGGCACATATTTGTAACTCAATATCCATTTGGATTTTGAGGAAAGTCATGTAGATGAAAAACACTTGAAATGTCATTTAGAATGTAGAAAAAAATTAAAAAAAAATAAACGAGGTAGCCGTATACCATTTTTGGCAAGATCGGGACACATAAAACCCTAAAAACCCTAAATAATGGCACATATTTGTAACTCAATCTCCATTTGGATTTTGAGGAAAGTCATGTAGATGAAAAACACTTTAAATGTCATTTAGAATGTAGAAAAAAATTTAAAAAAAATAAACGAGGTAGCCGTATACCATTTTTGGCAAGATCGGGACACATAAAACCCTAAAAACCCTAAATAATGGCACATATTTGTAACTCAATCTCCATTTGGATTTTGAGGAAACTCATGTAGATGAAAAACACTTTAAATGTCATTTAGAATGTAGAAAAAAATTAAAAAAAATAAACGAGGTAGCCGTATACCATTTTTGGCAAGATCGGGACACATAAAACCCTAAAAACCCTAAATATTGGCACATATTTGTAACTCAATCTCCATTTGGATTTTGAGGAAACTCATGTAGATGAAAAACACTTTAAATGTCATTTAGAATGTAGAAAAAAATTAAAAAAAAATAAACGAGGTAGCCGTATACCTTTTTTGGCAAGATCGGGACACATAAAACCCTAAAAACCCTAAGTAATGGCACATATTTGTAACTCAATCTCCATTTGGATTTTGAGGAAACTCATGTAGATGAAAAACACTTTAAATGTCATCTAGAATGTATAAACAATAAAAAAATAATAATGAGATAGCCGTATACCATTTTTTTATTTTATTATATGGTGTGTCGTGTCTAAATACACGATATTTACTAAGACATTTCGTATGAACAATACACGAAAGTAATCAGGGTGCATCTCGTGTATTGTTCATACGATATAATTACCAGAAACAAATACTATATCGTGTTTGTATACACGATATGTACCATAGTATCTCGGGTATATACACACGAGATACACCCTGAAGCCCTACATAAAACACGATATTCACGCAGACAACGGCCCAACAGAGAAACACCATTGCTGCTGTACACCCATGCAGTTGTGACACCATTGTCCAAGTTAACACCCATAAATTTATACCCATTATTTTCATTAATTCTCATATCATCTAACACCATAGTATGGATTCTCCACAACATTCTTCAAGTTTTTATGATCATATTGATCTTGAGCTTGTGGAATATATTTTTGAAGAAGAAGGTTTGCCACCAAATTTTCCACATCAAAATCAAAATCCAAGCAGCAATGAAGTAAGTTTTTAAAGTTATATTTGATGTTTTGATCAAAATCGCAATAAAAATCCAATCTTGAAACGAAATTGTTTTTCAAGATTGGATTTTTAAATTCTGATATTACTCTATTTCGTGTTAGATTATACGAGTTTTATGCTATTTGTCGTGTTTTGATACACGAGTTATGGTGTATTACCTCGTATTGTATAACACGAGATAAATGGGTTTAAGTCGGGTACATTTACACGAGATGTTCCAGGAACATCTCGTATAATGCTACACGAAATGTCATACAGCTTGTTGCTTATTGTGCAATTTTCTAATTGATGTTGTAGGGACCAGATGTCAGTGATCAATTCGATACATCCCTATTATTTTCAAATAGGGATGATCTTGTTAAACACGTACGGGATATCGCGGCCCGTCAAAATATAACCCTTTCTATAGGGGATTCGAGGAAGACAAGTGGCAAGATCCTAGGCTACGCGAAGATTGTATGCCATTTTGGTGGCAAGTACAGGTCCGGAAAAACTAAAGATGTGAGGTTGTTGGGTATGCATGTTTTTAACCCTCCTATTTTGTATTAGATTTGATTGATACCATAACCTCCTGTCTATTTTAAGGACTTTAGGACCCTATGTAATGAAGCTTAGACTTCAATTTTTTAGCTAAGTCCATTTTATAGAATAGGTTAATCTTAGGCTTGAAGTATGGCACAAGACTCATTGGAAGCAAGGTTGCAGATCCAGCAGTATTCAAAACCGCCCTATGAACCGCACTTGTAAACCGCAAGTGTAGTTCTACCTTGAATCTGCCTATTGAACCAACCGCATGCAACCGCCCTTGAACCGCACCTGTGCAGTTCATGTGCAACCGCATCCATGCAACCTCCTGGTGTAGCAAAACCGCATGTTCCTAACCGCGTCTCACCAACCGCATCCAATGATTGGCTACTTGAAGTGAACAACTTTTTATCCGTTGGAATCCACGTCAGCAATATCAAAAGTCAACCACCATATCTTGTCACGTGATTGATATCGGGAAAAGATCCGCAAAGATCTTGAAAAGGTGACAGGTGTCCTAACCTCATTGCTTGCAGTTTGGAGCACGATCGGCTTTATCTGCGGCGGTGTACCCAAAGGACAAAAGTGGTTCTTTGTGGACCAATAGGATTGCATCAAGTACTGTCCTTCAACAATTTGTATCCAACGGCTAGTTTCTTGATGCTTGGGTATAAATACCACCAATCTTCACCATTTGAAGATTTCTTGAGAATTTGAAAGTCTTTGTGTTCATAGAAGTGAAGCTACGCCTTGAAATTATTCAACCCTTTGAATCTTCATCTTCATACTTCAAGAAATATTCCTAGCCCGGAAATCGAAGCCGTAACACAATCAAGAATCATTGTGCTCTACATCTCACAGATCTAAAGAGCCTTGATCTTGTTCTCACACACTCACCTCACTTGTTCTAATCACATAGATTAAACACTTGAGATACACTGGTTATAGTTTTGGATTTGTTCTTCATAGAAAAGATTTTATTGTACTTTGTAATCTCACAATACTTAACATAAAATCTCTCTTAGAAATCCAAGACTAACCATCTTGGTAGTGGACGTAGATCGTTTATCGATTGAACCACTCCAAATAGCGTGTTCTTACTTTCTGCATTTATATTTCTTGTGCTTGCTAATTATTTATCTTTGTATCTATTTGATCTTGATTTAGTTATCCATTATTGTGAAATAGTGTTTGGAGTTAACAAAGTCAAAACCACACGTGTTTGTAAGCGCACTTCCCAAAACCGCACCACCAAAACCGCATTTTACAAACCGCCTCTCAAAACCGCTTACACTCTATTATTCATTTGTGCATTTTACATTATCACTTGCGAGTCTATTATCAAGCTGCAAAAGGATTTTGTAAGCAAGAGGTTCGATCTTTAAAAGAGGGCGAAAAATTTTAAACGACTATTCACCCCCTCTAGTCGTATTTTCACCCTTGTTGCCACCTTTGGGACCAACAAGTGGTATTAGAGCTAACACTTTTTAAAACCACTTTGTTTTCAAGCTTAACGGCTTGTGTGCCGATTCGATATGGCAACCTCAAAGACAATGACTACCGTTAACTATTCACACATTCCAATGTTGGACGAAGACCACTTTGACATCTGGAAGTGCCGAATGCTTATTCATTTGGAAACCATAGATGAGATCTTTGGTGGAATGCGTGATCAATGGCCCTCTAATTCCAATGAAGGCTAACACCGATGCAACCACCAATCTTTGAAACTCCAGAGGTCAAAAAGCCAAAAGATGAGTGGTCGGATGAAGAGAAGAGAATAGTTGCCTTGGACGGCAAGGCGAGGTTCATCATTTACGGAACCCTCCCCGTATCAACTCTACGAGAAAGTGATGTACCTCAAAACCGCAAAGCGAGATGTGGGATGCCATAGAGAGCTACCTCGAAGGTGATGAAGAGTGCAAGGAAAACAAATTATACCTTTGTTGAAAGATCCTACAACAACTTCAACAAAAACCCAGCGAAACCTTGCGTCAAACCTACGATCGCTATGTTGAGGTAGTTAATGCTTGTAGATCTCTTGGTAAAACTTTAACCGATAAGGAAATCAATATGACTTTCCTATACGCTTTAGGTTCTAGATGGGTAAATAAGGCTACCTCTCTAGAAGACTCCAAAGTATTGGGTACTTGGTCGTTAAGTAACTTGTATGCCAATCTTAGAGTCTATGAACTTAAATTAAATCATATTGAAGAGATAGAAGGGAAAACCAAATCACTTTCTATGTACGTAGTGGAACATGAAGAGAAACCATCCACATCCAATCAAACCACCGATCCTTCCATATCAACCTCATCACTCATCGAGATGGATGATGATGATTTTGCCATGTTTGTGAAAAGATTCCAAAAATTTAGAAAATCTTCAAAACCTCTCACAAAATCATTTTCAAAAGGCAAACCTCACTGCAATATTTTCTAGAGGCTGCAGATACAAAGAAGAAGAGTGACTTGGTTTGCTACAAGCGTAGAAAACCTGGCCACTTTGCATCCGGGAGTGTCCACGGCCTAAATATGAATACATGAAAAAGAAAACTTTTCCTTCGAAATTTTCTCATCGTAAGGGAATGGTTCTTTGAGGAGGAAGAGAATTCCAAGGAATTAGCAACTTGGATTGAAAGCGGTTACGAGGATGGAAGTGACGGTGAAACCGAAGAAGTTAACCTACGCTTAGTTGCGGGCAGCTTCGATGACTCGGATTACGAATCATTTGAGTTGCATGATATGGAGGAAAAGGAGGTTTTTGCAAAACTTCCAAATTATAAATTGGATGATGATATTAAACTTACTCCTAGCGTTAAGATAGGAAATTGTTCGTATTCACGTCCCATTTTCTCATCTAAAAGCTGCTCCACCTTCAAAAGCTATTCCAAAGAAAATTTTGAAAAAGGTGGTGGAAGAGGTTTCTCCTACGGAACATGAAAAGATGTTCAAGGAAGGCTGAAATGGTGATCCATCAATTCTCAAATCTTAAGAAAGCCTTAAGCTTAGCTCATGATGAACTTAATGCGTACAAGACGGAGAAAAGCGTGATGAGGTCTGAAATTTCTAATCTTAAGGACCAAATCAAAGCAGATGACTCCTCTTGCTTGATCAAAACCGCATCCTTGAAACTAAGGTTGCTTTGCACTTCAACTCGGGAATGATGACTTGGTAACCCCAAATCGACGATCGCCAAAAGATTATTGATTCGTGGCTCAAGTCTCAATCCACCAAGGATAAAATCTTGGACTTCCAAGTTCCTCCTGGAACTAAGGATGGTCTAGGGTTTGGATACGAGGAAGAGGAGAAGTGTGCATCCTCGAGTGAAAAGGATGAGGAATTTTCGGAACTTGACTAAAGAAATTCCCGAGGAGAAGCATGCTAAGGGTAAGGGTAAAGCAAGACAAGTAAATTATGTCTACCCTAAAGGAAAGCAATATGGGAAGAATTACGTGTTAAAACCTAAGAATTACGTGGAAGCACTGAAGAGGAAATGGCTTATGGAATTGGTAGAATCCACTGCTCCAACCGCTTACGGTGGAAAAGGCGGTTCTGCTAACTCCGGGTCGACCGCGCTTCTTCTTCGACCGCTCCTCCTGCCTTCAAAAGCGGGAATAGCGTTCCCGGGAAATACGTGGTCAAACCAAAGCTGTTCCCTTTGTATCAATTTGGAATGTTAGGCTGGGAACCGCACCTCCCAAACCGCTTCCTTGTCCAAAACCGCATGCAACTCCTAAGAAGAGTAAGGAGTTAGTAAAACCTCATGAAGCTTGTAGCTATTACAAATGTTACGTGTGTGATGGTTTAGGTCACGAGGCTGCAGAATGCCTTTTGCGGTTCACATCCAATGCCGGGAAGAGCAAACCTCCTTACATCAAACAGTGTGGGTCGTAAAGGGTTGCTAACCGGGACCCGAGGAATAAAGGGGGACCTCGTTCTTAATGTTTACATTTCAGGTCCTCTGCTTCATGGTGGTCACTCCAAGGATAATGAATGGTATCTTGACGGTGGTACACTCAAGACATATATTTGGAGATAGATCATTACTTGAAGATGTCGTTGAAGCAAGTGGTCCGTCTCTGTAACCTTTGGTGACAACAACAAAGGCAAGACCATTGGATATGGTGTGATTAGGAGAGGAAACCTAACTATTGAGAAGGTTTCGCTTGTCGATGGACTCAAGCACAACCTCCTTTCAATTTCTCAATTTTGCGACAAAGGAATGCTTTGCAACTTCACGTCATCAAATTGCTTTATCAAAGATAGCATTTCCGGCGTCACCCTACTCACGAGGATTCGTAAGAGTAATATTTACATTATTGATCTAAATTGCATGTAGTATTACTAATCTCTGTTTTGTAGCTAAGAATGTGAGCGAAAATAGTTGGCTATGGCACAAGAGGTTGAGCCACTTGAACTTCAAGTATCTTGCAAAGATTGGTAGGGAAAACCTCGTTCGTGGTTTACCCAAAGTGGTGACCACCATCCCAGGAGAAATGCGGTGCATGCCGGCAGTAAGCGATCAGCGTCGTCTTTCACCAGGACCGCTCCATCAACTTCAAGATGCTTACAAGCGCTTCCACATAGATTTGTTTGGACCCGTAACCACTTGCCCGACATTGGAGGAAATAGATATACCTTAGTGGTGGTGGATGATTACTCAAGATATACGTGGGTTGAGATGATGATTTCCAAAGATGATTGTTATGAGATTCTCACCGCACTTTTTAGACGGCTCCAAACTCAAAAGAAGATGACATCGTTAGTGTTCGATCGAGATAATGGAACAGAATTCAAGAACAACGGTGTTGCTCGGTATTGTGATGACCATGGGATTGATCACAATTTTTCCACATTTGGTGTTCCACAACAAAATGGGGTTGTGGAAAGGAAGAATAGGACGTTGATTGAGGTGGAAAGACAATGATATACGAAGCGAAGCTACCTCGGTATTTTGGGTGAAGCAATCAATACCGCATGCTTCACTCGAGAACCGCTCCCTCATCAACAAAACCTATAATAAGACTCCCTATGAGCTTTGGCGAGGAAGAACCCCCAACATTGCATTCTTCAAGATCTTTGGTACAAATGCTTTGTCCTCTACAACGGAAGAGAAAATAGAGGTAAATTCGGAGCCAAGGCCGATGAAGGTATTTTTGTTGGGTATGCTAAACATTCTAAAGCTTTTCGTGTTTTCAATAAAACTAGTTTAAAAATAGTAGAGTCTGTCCATGTTACTTTTGATGAGCATTCTCTCCTTGAGCCACATTTGGCTCCAAATGTTCTTGATGATTTTGTTGAGCATAATGAACCAGGTGAACCATCTCAAACCGCACTTTGAACCTCATCCGCAAAATCCGGCACCCTCAAGCGACATTCCCTCAAACCACACCTTTCAAACCGCACCTGAAGAACCCTCTCCCGGATGCAACTGCAAGGAAGATGAAGTTGAGAATTCCCTATCCGACTTATAGAACCTCTTCGTCAACTTACCTTTCATGACTTATTTGAAGGATCTAACGATGTTCCAATTGAAGATCTTGACAAACCTCGATCCAACCGGACTTACCTCCGGAGGTTCGTGAAGTCAGCAGTCACCCCCTCACAAATGTGATTGGTGATCTGTTTTCCGGTGTTCAAACAAGGAGATCAAATTATGACGAGCATACTTCTCTTTTATCTCAAGTTGAACCCAAGAAGATTGATGAAGCACTCCAAGATTCAAGTTGGGTCGTTGCTATGCAAGAAGAACTCAACCGGTTTGAAAGATGCAAGGTCTGGACTTTGGTGCCTAGACCTCAGGATCAAGGAGTGATAGGAACTAAGTGGGTATTTAGGAATAAGATGGACGAGAATGGAAGCATCACTAGGAATAAAGCAAGGTTGGTTGCACAAGGATATAGGCAAGAAGAAGGAATTGATTATGATGAAACCTTTGCTCCGGTTGCAAGATTGGAAGCTATCGAGAATCTTCTTAGCCTACGCCTCTTTTAAGCGTTTCAAGTTATATCAAATGGACGTAAAGAGTGCATTCCTCAACGGCGAGCGCAAGAGGCCGTGTATGTTGCCCAACCACCTGGATTTGAAGACTCCAAATTTCCCGATCATGTCTAAAAACTCCAAAAAGCTTTGTATGGACTTAAGCAAGCTCCAAGGGCATGGTATGAGACTCTTTCTAAATTTTTACTAGAAAAAGGATTTAAACGTGGTAAAATTGATACAACTCTTTTTATTGCCAAATATAATGAGCATACTTTACTTGTTCAAATTTATGTCGATGATATTATTTTTGGTTCTACTAATGAGTTACTTTGTAAGCGTTTCGAAAAGCTAATGAAAAGCAAGTTTGAGATGAGCATGATGGGAGAATTAACATTCTTCCTCGGGCTTCAAATCAAGAAATGCGAAGAAGGTATCTTCATCAGCCAAACCAAGTACACCAAGGAGCTAATAAAGAAGTTTGGATTAGAAAATGCTAAAGCATATGATACTCCTATGGCCACCGGCAATAAGCTAGATAAGGATCTCAAAGGTAAGAAAGTTGATCAAACTTTATATCGAGGTATGATCGGCTCATTACTTTACTTAGCGCTAGTAGGCCAGATATCATGTTTAGTGTACGTGTATGTGCTCGCTATCAAGCGGATCTAGAGAAGCACATCTTATTGCGATCAGCGTATAATCCGCTATTTATACGGAACCACTAACCTTGGACTTTGGTATTCCAAAGATTCGAACTTCGATCTTGTAGGTTATTCGGATGCGAGATTATGCGGCTTGTACTATTGACAGGAAAAGCACTAGTGGTACTTGTCATTTCCTCGGGAATAGACTAGTTGCTTGGGCGGCCAGAAGCAAGCTTCGGTTTCGGTGTCAACCACGGATTTGAGTATATTGCTTCTTGGTAGTTGTTCTTTGTCAAATCCTTTGGATGAAGCGGCGGTTGGTAGACTATGGAATCCATGAAGGGAATTGCCCCATCATGTGTGACAACACTTCAACTATTTCGATCTCCAACAACCTGTCATGCATTCCAAGACCAAGCATATTGATATCAAGTATCATTTCCTCAAAGACCATGTGGAGAAGAGGAATATCCATTTAGAGTATGTGGGGACGGACAACCAGTTGCGATATCCTCACAAAAGCTCTTGACTCCAAGAGATTTTCTTTCCTCAGAGGAGAAATGGGTATGCTTGAACTTAAATAAATTCCATTCTTTTTATTAACTAACTTGGTTGTTGAGTATAGTTTCAATTCCACTTTGTTGAACCGCGTGTACCAAACCGCAAGGATTTTCAACCGCCTTGCTATGACCAACCGCTTCACTTAAAACCGCATCTTTGCGGTTCAACCGCTTGATCTTAACCGCGGTTCAAATTGGAGTATTTTCTATCTTTACTTTTTACTTATAGTTTTTTTAAAAAAAAAAAAAAAAAAAAAAAAAAAAAAAGCTGTTCAAATTCCTTTTTATTTATTTTTCAGTCCTTCTTTTTTTTCTTTAAGGGTTTATTTGCAAATGTTTTCCCACGAAAATTTAAATTTTGAGAGCATTTAATGCAAAGGGAACATTAGCATTAAATGGCCTTCATGTCAGCCGTCATTGGTTGATGTGTGAAGCTGAAAGGATGATTGTTTTTGCAATGATTCACTAAGTTGGTGAACCAATGTGTCCTTTCAACTGCCAAACCCTAATCTCTTTCTATATATAGAAGACACAATACACCTTTTCAAACTTTTACTGTCTTCACTCTCTCTGTCACCGTACGTTTCTGTCAGAACTCACCAAACCCATTCTTCAAAAACTTCATAAATCTTCAAGTTTTTCTTCTTCAAGGGCTCCCAAACAACCCATTGATGACATGGTATGACTTCTTGAACTCACACTCTCTTTAATCTTCTGCAAATCATACATGCTATTGAGAACTGTTTCTGCCATTGATGAACACCATGAAGCTTCGAACACCCATAACTAACTTTTGTTCATATTTGCTTCAAATCTTGATCATTTTGCTTGATATTTGTTAGGTTTTGTTCGGATTCATGCATAGATTAAGTTTCTAAACTTTGTTTTACGATCTATCAACATCTTGAACTCTGATTTTGAATTTTAAACTTTCTAAGTTTCGAAACCCACTTTATGATTTTTGCATTTTCTGGGTGATTTTGAGTGAAGTAGTGATTTTTATTGTTATATTGTTGATCTACTGCTCAATATGATCATTTTGACATATTATTTGTTCATTTTGGTTAACTTTTTTCAAATCCTTATTCTTGGTGTTCTTCGTGTTCTTCATGCACTCATGTAACTGTTCATCTTCATTTTCAGTTTTTTTCTTATGTTTTGGGTTGACCTAAGTTTCAAATCTTGTTTTCCATAACTTAGAAATTTCTGAAAATTTTAATTGTTGTTTTGCATGTTTGAACCGCATGACTTAAAACCGCATGACATATGTTTTGAAACCGCACTTATTGTTGCTAAATTCATGTTTCAAAACCGCATATTATTTTGTCTCAAAACCGCATGCTGAAAACCGCATATACATTTTCAAAACCGCATGCTAGAAATTTACTTAAGTTTTACTAAGTATATAGAATTTGGACACCATAAAATTTCCTCTCTAAGCACCGCTTGCGGTGTGGGATAATTTTGGATTACAATGCCACGTACTAAGTATATACTTTTGTATTTTTCTTATTTTATTTCCTATCTGTGTTCCACGGTTTCTTGTGGTTGGAAATTTACATTTCCAAAAACCGCACTATTGACCGCATGTGTGCACCAACCGCATGGGAACTGTGATTGTTTCGTAACAATTCTAACTTGTATGTTTTCTTTGTAGAACATCAAGTATTTCCTACCAGGTTGGGAAATAAATGAACCTGAGATGCGGTCTGATGCTCTGGGAAGGGAGATGATGAGAAAGATGGAAGTTTCTGGAATCCTTCCCCTATTCAACAAGAAGAAGAGATATACCATTCCTGTCTTCATTGACCAGTTCTATGAAACCGCTGAGAAGGGAGAGGCGGAAGCTTCTTGATGGATCCACGATTCCAAGTTTGGTGGGAATTGTTGAAGGACTCGAGTCTCCATAGACTATTTGGACATCGAAACACCTTCGGTTTTCATGTATCAGTGCCCCTGTTGAAGTTTCTCAAGAGGTTCAAGATGCTACTGCTCAACTCTAACGGGAAGGCTGCCCTCTCTTTCTAGACTTTACAAAACTACGCGAGGAAAGATTTTGGTGAAATCATGAGCCATCTGTGCTATCTCGTAGGGAAGTACGTGTGTGGCAAAACAGGAAACCACAACAACTTCACCTCTTCTCAATGGCAATCTTCTTTGTGCCGTCTACAATGAGATGAAGCTCCATTGGCCCAAAATTACGATGAGAGAACTAGCCGGCGGCATTGATTCGTATCAACAAAAGGTCAAGAATGAGAAGATCGGATGGAGACCTTTTGGAAGAATGCTAACCGCAATATTTGCAAACTTTCGGCATTTGGAGGAGCTTAGGATTGCCAACCACGAATCTTTGTGTTGATTGGGGTGATGAAGAATCCTTTGGCCTAAAAGCTATGCACTCCTTCGGAAGATCCTTTGGCAATGTTGATTATAAAGCCATTTATGATGCTTGATACTTCTCAAAATAAGGAGATGTTTGTAGATATGAATCCGGCCCTTTGCTTCAACCGCGCTTGGAAAGGCTATGAAGAAAGCTTCAAGGAAAAGAAAAAGTCCTTCCAAACCGCTCCCTAAATCGGCCTCAACCGCGCCCACTAAACCGCTTGGATCAAGCTGAAGCGGGCCCGAGCCGAGAAAAAGCAAAGGAAAGAGAAAATGAAAGAAAAGATGACCCTCATTGATGAGGATGAAGAAGAGGAAGAGGATAACTCCATTCCTCCACTGGTGGCCAGGGCTAAGAAGGCCAACAGGACTCGGATTGATCTGGCCCAAATGGCGATGAGGAGGTGACAATCTTCTACAAAGGCGAGTTTGAGAGATTGGAAAGAGAAAGGGTGAGAGGGAAGCTAACAAAGGAAAGTCCAAGGATCCAATCCCCAACCGCCTCCTTCAAAACCGCCCCAAACCCAAACACTTATTCCAACACCACCTCACTCTCCAAACCGCTCCCATGATTCCTCACCAGCCAAAACCCTATCACCTAAACCGCTCTCTCCTCCTCAACCATGAAGGCCGCAACCGCTCGGGGGAGAAACCTAAAAGGGTTAAGCGGTGCTCGAGAAAAGACCCCAACCAAAGGCCCCAAGAGGTTTCTTCAACGAGTTAGAAATCAACCTTCCCCTTCTCCATCTTCCTCTAACTCTTCTTCCCATTCCTCTTCCCATACACCATCGAATCCCCTTCTAAATCTCATTCTTCCTCCTATCAATCCGAATCACCAACTCCCTCACCTCAACATTCCATCCAATCAAATTCCCCTCAACCTTCAAACCGCGTTCAATCAAATCCTTATTCTCATCATACCCGGCCGTCTCCATTTCAAACGTGCTTAAGCGAGAAAACACCATCCCCAAACCGCATCAATATTCCTCCTCCTCCTGCAAATTCACCACCACAAAAATCCCCTACTCCTGAACGCCTTCCTACTCCGCCTCATCAAACCTCACCCATTCCTGAAACCGCTCCCACTCAACCGCAAAGAACCCCTCCTGTTTCTGTCCATACCTCTCATACCAGTTCCTCATCAAATTCCAACCCTATAACTTCTGCAATTCCAAATGTTATCATTCCACCTCCTCCAACCGCACCTATCTCAACCGCACCAATCCCCTCAATACCTATCCCAACCACTTCTATCCCTTTACCCCAAACACAACCAATTCCTCCCTCAACAATTTCACCTTTCACGGTCCACCTGCCGCCTTTTCCAAACCCTCCTTCGAATCCTTTATCCCAAACCGCTCCTCAACACAATCTCAACCGCCTCCCTCATTTTTCCTAACTCCTTCCACTCAAAACGCACCTCCAACAGATTACTCCCAAATTCTTTCAACCCTTAATCTTATCCAAGGCCAACTTCTCTTAAACCAAGGCCACATGATCAAGCTAACCGCTTCAAATGCCGCTCTTGAGGCCTCCAATAATTCCCTAACCGCTTCCAACCAAACCCTTCTAGCCAAGGTGGATGCTCAAGCCCTAGAATTGGCAAATCTTAAAACCTTTTTGATTGATACCATTAAGGGGAGAGAAGTTCCTCTATCCAAACCATTGAAGTGTTAAAACCGCAGCTACTGAGTGCTTCCAAGGTTTCAAGGAAGACTTAGCCGAAGGAGTGCTAAATGCCATGGGAGATGCGGTTTCAAAGACTCAACTCCAGAGATGCTCTCCCTACTATCTAATGAGTTTGTCTCCTCAACCAACTACGCCCTGGTATCCTTCATGAAAACCCTTGAAGATTCCCATCCTCAACCATGACAAGCCTCTACCTCGGCCGCCCCTTCTCAAACCGCTCTAGATGACTTGCGGTGAAAATTTTCTTGGCTGGACTCCCTTAAAGATAGAATAAATGTTGATCTCAACATAGTGGGAGACGATATCAAAGAGCAAGTAAGGAATTTTGATGATGATATCTCCTTGATTTGAGAACCTCAGCGAGGCTTCAACCTCAAGCTAGACAACTCCATCAAGGAATTGAAGTCCAACTGAATGTATTTGTTGATGCGGAACCGCTTAGAGATGCTCTCTCTACTCAAACGGTAGCCATTCGGGATGAGATCTTCACATTCTACAATTCCTTGAAGGCCTGCATTGAAGGATTCACTACTCGGATCAAGGAAAGTGTTGATGGAAACACTAGATCTGTTGATCTTTGTTGGAACAGCTTCTTGATTACGTAACGCACTACGAACTGTTGAGACTACACTTGCCGGGCAGGCTGAAGACCTCGAGCCCTCGGAAGAAATATCGAGGTGAAAGCTCGGCTGGACCTTCGAGAACCGCGGTTGCCCAGCAAGAAGTCAATCAACCGAGAGAGCAAGCACGCCATCAACATCAACCGCGTCATCATCAACCGCATCATCAACCGCGTCAGCATTAGGATTTCTCATTTGTAATTCCTTTATCCTTTTTTTGCTAAACTCCTTTTGTTTTGTTGGACCACACTCCATGTAATTTTTGTCCAACTTTCTTTTGTTTTTGAAACCTTTGTATTTTGCTTCTCTACCATTGTAAGTGTAACCGCATTGGTAGTAATGAAAAATGCATCATTGGTTCCAAAACCTTGTTCATATCAAACTACTTGTTTGTAGAACAATGAAATCTCTTATGGTTTATAAACTCATTCAAATATTTTCTAACTTAAAATCACTATTTTGAATTGATGTTTAAACATTCAGTTTGAACCGCACTTTGAACTTAAACTCACAATTTCTTAAGTGCACTGAATGCATTTCTATACTTTCCATATTGTAAGTGTTTATCTTTTAGAAAGTATAGAAATCTATAGCTTAAGCTAAGTGTGTGCATTGACTTGGGACATGAATTACCATGTTAATTCTTATGGACATGTTATTACCAAGTACAATGTTTGCTTTTGTTATAGTAGGTAATGGCATCAATCAAATAGGGGGAGATTGTTGGGTATGCATGTTTTTAACCCTCCTATTTTGTATTAGATTTGATTGATACCATAACCTCCTGTCTATTTTAAGGACTTTAGGACCCTATGTAATGAAGCTTAGACTTCAATTTTTTAGCTAAGTCCATTTTATAGAATAGGTTAATCTTAGGCTTGAAGTATGGCACAAGACACATTGGAAGCAAGGTTGCAGATCCAGCAGTATTCAAAACCACCCTATGAACCGCACTTGTAAACCGCAAGTGTAGTTCTACCTTGAATCTGTCTATTGAACCAACCGCATGCAACCGCCCTTGAACCGCACCTGTGCAGTTCATGTGCAACCGCATCCATGCAACCTCCTGGTGTAGCAAAACCGCATGTTCCTAACCGCGTCTCACCAACCGCATCCAATGATTGGCTACTTGAAGTGAACAACTTTTTATCCGTTGGAATCCACGTCAGCAATATCAAAAGTCAACCACCATATCTTGTCACGTGATTCAATGTCGGAAAAGATGCGCAAGGATCTTGAAAAGGTGACAGGTGTCCTAACCTCATTGCTTGCGGTGGAGCACGATCGGCTTTATCTGCGGCATTGTACCAAAGGACAAAAGTGGTTCTTTGTGGACCAATAGGATTGCATCAAGTCTTGTCCTTCAACAGTGTATCCAACGGCTAGTTTCTTGATGCTTGGGTATAAATACCACCAATCTTCACCATTTGAAGATTGCTTGAGAATTTGAAAGTCTTGTGTTCATAGAAGTGAAGCTACGCCGAAATTATTCAACCCTTTGAATCTTCATCTTCATACTTCAAGAAATATTCCTAGCCCAGAAATCAAGCCTTAACACAATCAAGAATCATTGTGCTCTACATCTCACAGATCTAAAGAGCCTTGATCTTGTTCTCACACACTCACCTCACTTGTTCTAATCACATAGATTAAACACTTGAGATACTGGCAGTTATAGTTTTGGATTTGTTCTTCATAGAAAAGATTTTATTGTACTTTGTAATCTCACAATACTTAACATAAAATCTCTCTTAGAAATCCAAGACTAACCATCTTGGTAGTGGACGTAGATCGTTTATCGATTGAACCACTCCAAATAGCGTGTTCTTACTTTCTGCATTTATATTTCTTGTGCTTGCTAATTATTTATCTTTGTATCTGTTTGATCTTGATTTAGTTATCCATTATTGTGAAATAGTGTTTGGAGTTAACAAAGTCAAAACCACATGTGTTTGTAAAACTGCACTTCCCAAAACCGCACCACCAAAACCGCATTTTACAAACCGCCTCTCAAAACCGCTTTACACTCTATTATTCCGCTGTGCATTTTACATTATCACTTGCAGTCTATTATCAACTGCAAAAGGATTTGGTAAGCAAGAGGTTCAGTCTTTAAAAGAGGGCGAAAAATTTTAAACAGCTATTCACCCCCCCTCTAGCTGTATTTTCACCCTTGTTGCCACCTTTGGGACCAACAGAGGTTGACTAGCACGAAGAAGATTGGGTGCAATTTTGAAATCCGGGCCAAAGATAGGGGTGATGGGGTATGGGGTTACGTTGTGAAGCATGGTTCTCATAATCACGACTTTCCAACGTATCCCGAAGGTCATCCGTTGGGTAAATTGACTAGTTCTGAATATGAGGAGGTGTGTAGCGCAAGTTAGTCTTCGGTGCGTCCAAATAACATTCTAACAATGTTAAAGAGGAAGGATGAGAAGAACGTGAGTACTCCGAAACACGTCCACAATGCCCTCACAAAATGCAAGTCACAAGAACGACAAGGGAGATCCTCGCTTCAACAGTTCATAAAAGCACTCGAGGATAAGCAATATACCGTCTTCATGAGGAAAGCTAACGAGAGTGACATGATCGGTGACATATTCTTCTCTCACCCACGAGCATCGGATATGCTTAAGCATTTTCCATATGTAGTACAAGGTAAATTTTTGATTTTTAATGTTTTTTTGACTCTGTTTTCCTCTACTTTTGACACATTTCTAACTTTATTTCTCTTTAAATGATACAAGGTGACTGCACTTACAACACCAAGCTGCTATGGAATGGCATTACTTGAGATTATAGGATTTACTTCAACGGGAAGAATTTCACAATTGCATATGCGTTCCTCCAAAATGAGAAGGCTGATAATTACACGTGGGCACTCAAGAATTTGCAAAGTCTTTTTCATACTCCCCACATGCCAAGCTGTTTTCTTAAGCGATCGTGACTTGGCTTTCATTAATGCTTTGTCCAAATGGTATTTCCCGAGACCGCACACCATTTGTGTCGAAGGCATATCGAAGTCAATGTTAAAAGAGAGGCGTTGGCTAAAGCGAGTAGCAATGAGTTTGCACTATCATTCATGAGGAGATTTAATAAAGCAATATCGGCCGCTACTCGCGAAGAGTGGGACACCCGTTGGCAATCGTTTTGCGATCATTACGAGATCTTATCCTGATTTATTGACCTACCTCCGCGAGACTTGGATTGCTCCATACTCTACGAATATTTTGTCGACGCACACAGATCGCCATTCTTCGCACTTCGGAACCCACACCACGAACGAGTGAGAGTGAGCATAACGAGGTTGAAGAAGGCCTTGGGAGTGCTTCTTCTACTTTTGACACATTATTCAAAAGGCTCATGAGATTATGGAAATCCAAATAACAACAATCAAAGCTACTATGGAGCAATCAAAGAGTAGAATTCCAAATGATATGAAGACATGTGATCACGTATCAAGACATATTGGGGCGAGTGTCAAAGGCGGCTTTGGACATCATTAAAGAAGAGCGGAGTCGTTGTGGGGATAATGTCATGGATCCTTCGAGCCGTGTGGGTGTTACACAGGCGAACACATGGACTTCCATGTAGTCACGAGATTGCATGCATACAAAACTCTGGGGGTCGGATTGAGTTGTCCTCGATTCATGATTTTTGGAAGAAGTTGGACATTGAAGTAGAATCTTGTCCCACCGCACCTGATTTTGAAGTTGTGTTGAATGAACTGCAGAATGCACTGGACACTGTAAAGAGAAGGTTATTTCAAACGATAAATGAAGGGCTACATCCACAAAGCGGGAGATGCTTACGAGCCGGATCATATTTCAAAGGAAAATAAACCCGGACCACCGGTTGTAGAGTCTTGTCGGATTGGGAGCGGCAGACGGACATTTTGGAGTCCCCACTACACCACCCTCCACTAGCGGCGAGTCTAGATCTTCATTTATTGCATCAACCCAATCGGGTTTGATGTCGAGATCGGCTTCAAACACTACACCATCTAGCCCTACCACTCCTACATCTCTTCCACCACTAGGCCTTCGGGTCGTGGGAGAGGTCGAGGTCGAGGTCGAGGTCGGGGACGGGGACGGGGACGGGGTCGTGGAAATGGACAAGTCAATGATATACATACTTACGTCCATAGGATGTTGCTTACCCCTCTCATTATCCCATTTATTGATGGCTTCACGGATGTGATGGGTGATGGAAATTGTGGATATAGAGCGTGCGGCGCAAATATACGGAACGAGAGGAGATGTGGCAAAGAGTGCGCTCGAGATTATGCCAAGGAGCTGCTTCATCGCCGCGAGCTTTATGAGAGAGTTATGCCTTGGAGAGATATGGACGAGCTCTATAGTCGCATTACTCACTATGCCTCCCCTTGTTCGGAATATTTTTGGTTGATACTCCCAGAGATAGGGCACATCATAGCCACGGTGTATAATGTGGTGTTTGTCTCGTACTCTCGCAAGCCGCCGGCTTCACATGCCTACCGGTGATTGTACCACAAGGAGCAAGGACCACCCACAGACACACTTGTGTTGGGACATGTGGGAAACCATTTTATATTGGTATGATACTTTAATTCGTTATATGTAACTATCTTATTTAAATTTGTTATATTTAACTATATTTTCTAAATTTGTTATATTTGACTATTTTATTACTTTTGCAGCTGCACATGTCGGATAGTGATTACCCGATACCATCAGTAGCACTATATTGGGGGGAGCAACGTGATCCAAGAGCAAGTAACCTGATCATGCCATACAAAACTCGGATAGAAACATTCAACCGACTCTCAATTATGGCGAACGAAGCACGAATTGCAGAAAATAGGCCATAGTTTATGTGTATAGCGTATTGATTATTTTTTGTATGAAGTTTTGGAATATGTTTGGAATATGTTTGGGATATGTTCATTTTGGTTTGTAAATATTGTTGGTATTTGTTTCAGTTTGTGTTTCGGGAGATGTTGCCCTCGGACTACCATCTCGTGTGCTTATACACGATATGTAATATATAACGCGTATATATAGACACGACTTATTTCATTTTTGTCGTATGAACATTACCACGAAATACACTAACTACCCAGTAATGTATCTCGTGTGTGTTTATACGAGATAAAAGAAAACATATCGTGTGTATATATACGAGAAGAGTAAAACCATCTCGTGTATAAGCACACGAGATGGTAGTCTGAGCAACATCTCTGAAACACAAAGCTGAAACAAATACCAACAATATTTACAAACCAAAATGAACATATCTCAAACATATTCCAAAACATAAACAACCAAAATGAACATATCCCAAACATATTCCAAACATATTCCATAAACAAACATTGTATCCAAAATTTACATATCTCAAACATATTCCAAAAACAAACATTGTATCCAAAATTTACATATCTCAAACATATTCCAAAACAAACATTGTATCCAAAATTTACAAACAAACATAAACAACCAAAATGAACATAATCATGAAGCGTCTCCATATAGATCAATGGCCCGTCTAATCTTATCTTTGACATCCGCAGATAAACTGTCATCCGTGAGCAGTGAAAGTAGTATGCCTCGTGCCTCTGACAACCTAGGCGGTGGTAGAACGTTAAGCTAGGGCATCATGATTCGAATTAGTAATCCGAACATGAGTCCTAGCCAGGAACACCTTGCATATACGTGGAAGTAACGAGGATCATATGTGCTCACGGACGGGCCCCGTCTACGCACTGGATCGAAACCCCCAAGCCGTCCTCTAACCAATCCTCCCATACATCATCACGCCCTCTATAGGACTTCTTGTACCCCTTTTGACCTGCTATCAATGAACAATTTTGGGGGGAGCAAGATATGGGGTCTCTGGGGATTTTCTGCTGGATCCCAAGCGGCGTGTAACACGGTCGAGCAAATACGCCTCCGTGATATCCCGGAAGCGTATAACCCCACGGAAGTATGAGACCGGTAAAAGCGCCTCTGGGGTGGTGCCGTAGGGTGTCCAACAAACCTAAAAATGAATTTGTTAGACACCGTCAACAGAAATAATAATTTGTAAAACTTTAAATATAACTAACTCACCCTATCACCCGTCATCGTGTCCGGGGTATACCGAAACTTCAATAGATGGGGCATATCCCTACCAGTAGTATCGATGCGTACCCATCTACGAGCCCTCGGGTGGCCCTCCGTCCATAACGGGTCAATCTCTCTCAGGAAAACCGGAAAGTGCTCGTATATCCAGGCCTGCAAATGTATGAAATAAATAAGTTAACAATGTTATAACCATAAATGCATGTTGTAATTATTAAATGATTGTTAAATATTACCTCCAAAGACTCAAACAACCGCCAATCTGCTTGCATCCGTATCTAGATGCCTTCCCCAACTCCGGTATAGATATGCCAACCCAGCTGTCCCCCAGGATAGAGCCCCCACTCTGTCAATATCCACGCACAATGAAAGGTAGTCAGAGGGCATCTTATCCTGAGTCTTGTCCACGAACAGCGTGGAGCCCAGGAGGAACATGATGTACGTAGCAGCGCGCTCATCGTCAGTCATGTCGGAAGGGGACTCAAAGGAACGGCGGAGGCCATCTAAAGAGTAGGTCGTCCCCTTCCGACATGTCTCAAGGCGTGCCCTGATACCGGCTACGTCAGGCTCTGGATCCGCCTTCCCAACAGGGCCACCTGAACAACTGATGCCTACAAATTGAAAATGAAATAATTAATAAAATTGATAAAATTTATGAAATTGATAAAATTTATGTAATTTATAAAAAATAGACAACAAACAAGAATATACCTAGGATATGAGTGACGTCATGCATAGTGATCGTCATCTCACCCCACGGCATGTGGAAGGTATTAGTCTCGGGAGACCACCGTTCCACAAACGCCGTTAGGAGCGCCATGCTAGGCCGGCGAATGGTAGCATCATGTAGGAAATGGAGGTCGGTACCCTCAACACGAGCCCACCAAGCTCTATCATCCTCCGGTAAAGAAGCATGGGAGAACCTGTTGATTCCAAACAAAAAATTATAATTAATACTCCCTCTGTTTCAAGATTCAGATGACATTTCGTATGCCAATACCCGAAATGTTGGTGACCATTCGTATGGACACTTACGAAATGTCACCAACATTTCGGGTATTGCATACGAAATGTCATCTGATTCTTGATAATGTTTTGCAAATGGCTATTTAATAAACAAATCATATACTTACTTATCTAGAATCTGCTGCCTCGTTTGGCGCTTCAACACCGGCTCACAAGTGGCGTTCTCCCATATCTTACGGGCTCGATGATGACCAAACCCGTACAACAACTGAACCTCCTCCGGGCCGCCACCGGGGTTACTCTTCAACTGCCACTGGTCATCCTTAGACCCTTTCCCCTTTCTGCCCCGTGCCTCCCGCCTCTTATGAGGCCTCACAGATACACTCTCCTCCACCTCCTCCGCCTCCTCATCCTCCTCCTCCTCCTCCTCATCATCATCACTAGATAAATGTGCCTCCTGCACAGATGCACCTCGGGACCGAGTACGTGAAGATGAATCCTCACTAGAATAACTACCCTCACTATCACTCTCCTCAACCACAGGCTCCTCAATCACGACTTTCTTGTCGTGAATCTTTTTGCTCCGTTTATCTGCCTTAGCTGCACATCGCCTCCTCGGCCTTCCTCTTTCTATTAGAGGCCGTCGCAGGGTTACGTCCCTACAAAAAATTAAATAAGAGACAGTTAATATTCAAGAACCAGTTGACATTTCGTGTGCCAATACCCGAAATGTTGGTGACATTTCGTATGTGTTCATACGAATGGTCCAACATTTGGTATTATACGAAATGTAAACTGATGAATCAGTTTACATTTCGTATGCCAATACCCGAAATGTTGGTGACCATTCGTATGAACACATACGAAATGTCACCAACATTTCGGGTATTGGCATACGAAATGTAAACTGATGAATCAGTTTACATTTCGTATGCCAATACCCGATATGTTGGTAACCATTCGTATGTGTTCATACGAAACGCACGCCGACAACTTCAAATTTTAGGCACACAAATTCGTATCCGATTCAAACAAAAAACCCAAATTAATGTTACGAAATCGCAATTAGAACCATTTAGGATACGTTTAAACAACATTAAGCATTATATAATCCATTTTAGGCATAAATTTGTTGTTGGGTTTCAAATTTAAAATCTAGGTTAAAAATAATTACTTTTGGAGCGGCGGAAGAAGTGACGGACTTTCCACCGGTTTTAGGGAGGTTTGTCTTCATCGGCGGTGGTGGTCGGCGTCGTTCGTCGAGTGAGAGAGAGAAGAGAGAGCGTCGTTGTTTTGCGTAGGTTTTGAGAGCGAGAGAGAGAATAGAACAGGGACGGCGTTTGAAATGGAGAGGGAGGGGAAGAATTTTTTTTTTAAAAGTATTTATATGGGCATTTTAGTAATTTCATACTGCCTTGCATAAATGGTGCCTTGTATATAGTACTACCCGTGAAACAATATTAAATTTTGAATAGGTGAAACGGTTGATTACGCATGAAACGATTCAAATCAATATTAATCAATCAATAGTTTGATTCATATCAAATATGATCTGAAATCACGAACAAACGATTAATCGAATTGATATACGGTTAATATCCTCCGGTGTAATGATAAAATATAGCGTTATAAGTTTATATAAAATTATAAGTTTATATAAAACTTTATTAAACGACGTAATATCAAAATAGCCAAAAATACATTACCTTTTAACGTTGTATTTTGTCTGATATATAGTTGTGTTATAGGATCACTGTAAATCCCTAAAATCAAGGAGATGTTGTGGGTGTAACTGTCTCCGAAAATATAGTAGGCGGTTACAAATAACGACGTAAACGGACGTACGTGTTAGTAGGTCGAGGTCGCTTGATTATTCGAATTCGATCTGACTTTTTGCCTTGTCTTGATAGATATTGAACAAGTAGATGATAGTATTTCAGACGAATATAGGTCGGGACCAATGATGCTCGTACGATAAGCTAGGTCGACTGATATTTGTCGTTGGACCTTTGATATTGTAGCAATTGGATTGGCTCATTCCATGGTATTGTCTTTGTAACGTCTGAAATATTTGGCTTCATTCGTTGGGCTTTGGCTTCATTCGTTGGGCCTGACTCGTCACTTTTATTCCGTTCAGTGGCCCCCAACTTTCTATTTTGACTTTGTCGAGAACAGGAAGTTATAAAAAGTTTCGTGTAAGCTTACATCGCTCGCTCTTGGATGGTCGACTGAGTAGATGTAGGTCGCTCTCGACCATTAACTTTTGACGGTTGGATCAGGAGCGGATCCAGGATTTCCAAATCGGGTGGGCTTGATCTGCCCCCGAATTTTTTTTTTGCCTATTTTTTCCACAAGCAAGTGCGACTAAAATAATCTAAGCAGCAGGCTAACTACATATCTTTTTGTACAGAACCCCATTATCAAAAAATGAGATAAATTCACAAGGTGTTTTCCAAGTAGAAAATCAATTCAGAGACTCACATCCAAGCAACTAATTGCACACCAAAATTATTTGCATATAAAAAAATTTAAAAAAAAATAAAAATCAGAAGCTCCTTTCAATTGTAAAGTTGATTGTGACTGTTTCCAAGAAACCCAAAAATTCCAATTCTTCTTTTGCACAAAGTTTTGATCTTTTTGACTAAATCAACACAACCCAGTACTACCCACTTTCAATTTTCCCTCGAAATTGAAAAGGACTCAATAACCCCCTTCCTAATTTAACCATCTTCAGAACATATCCGAAAGAAAGCCATAGCTAAGAGAAAGAGAGAAAACACATAAAATTAGAGGTGGATTAAGCAATCAAAACCTGTATGAAGGCAGCTTTTTATGATGGTGAAATCCGGCGGTGATGATGGTGAAATCTGGCGTTGCCGAGGGCGGAGAAGAGAGGGAGCAGGGGACTGGCGGACTGCTGCGAGTTTTGCGTTTTTGGTGTTTTAGCTAGTAGGTGTGTGGGTATAAAAAAAATATGTGGTGTGGGTATAATAAAAAAAAAATCTAAAAATCTGGGGTGGGCTTGAGCCCTACCCACCCCTCACTAAGATCCGCCCCTGGGTTGGATACTGAAATTATCCGATCTGGCGGACGCCCGACGCGCGTCTGGGCTTGCTTTCCTCTTCTGAGAGGTGAAAAATGTTTTGAAAGATTGGACGGATAAATTTCTTTTAAAAAGAGAGTCGCCAGGTCGTTTTGTTGTGAGCCCAAAACATTGACAAAAGTCTTTTGGTGTGAAATTTTGAGTTCGGAGGTCACGTTACGCCTTGGTAAGATATTTTTGTTATCACCCGAAACATCTCATATCCATGAGACTTTCTGAACCCTTTTTTGAAAGTTGTGTGTGTGTCCAAAATCAAGTGGCCTCGTAGTCTAAAAAAGGGGGACAATTGTGCAGTTTTTAGCAGAAACTGTTCGTTTTAATAAAGGGGGGGTTTTAAAAGTAAATCTGAAAGTAAAGAAAACTGGAAACTGAACAATTGTCACAGATTGCAAACTGATCCGTACGGATCAATGCCTCATTACAAGGAGGCATGTATGGATTTGTGCATGCAGTAAACTATTTTTTTTTTGTATCTCATTTTATTCTTGATATTACATCGATTAGACTTGAGTAGGAAAAGTGGCAGCAGCTTCTGGATTGCCCAGAAAAGTGGCCATAAAATCAAAAGGAGGGAAATTTCCAATCTTAGGGTGGTACAACAATGGTGGTTTCAAGCTTTTCTTGAGAAACAACAATGAAGATTGTTTGCCCCAAGTAAAGAAATGAGAAAATCTTTTGAAGGTTTACACTTGTTTGTATTAGGATTAATTCGTCATTCTGTCAATATTGTCGTTAAGTATTGTTGATGTGGCATTTGATGTTTGCTGACTAGGACATTACAACAACATGAGTAGCTGAGTTGGAATTTGATGTATGGTCAACCCTTACAAACACAACGCTCACCATTTGTGCAATACACCGTCCATCTCAAAATGATTTTCCCACTTTTTTTAATTATTAAATCAACCTATAATTATTTTTTAAAGTTCGGCAAAAAATAGGAAGATCATTTTAGGACGAAGGAAAACGTCAAAAAAAAAGAAATATTATTTTGGGCGGAGAGAGTACGGCACAAGGTTCGCTCCATCAGATTATTTACTACACAAGGACACACTTCACTTTTTTGTTCCCTAAATATGACAAAATAGTTCTTAAACATCAAATGGGAAGAGCCTCTAGCACATTCACATGCGCACACACACAAAATCTGGGCATACAAATTGTTATCCAAACAAAATAAATCATTGATAAGTTAAAAAAGGGTATTTTGCATGACTGCTAAACTAATGTTTTCCAAACAAAATATATCTCTAGTAACTAAAACGAGAATTTTGCAAGACTACAAGACTTGCCAATTTTTTCTACAATTCTTAGGACTGCAAAATTTCTTCTTATCGCACAAAATAATTAGCTTTTCCGCGATATATACAACTATTGGGTTGGTTGAAGCCTACACCTACCGAGTCTTCTTAGCTTTTGCCAGCTTCTTCTTTTTCATCTCCTGTGTCATTGCCGCTGTGAGTGAGGAAAGTGAGTTTTGATCATTCTCCCAATGTTTTGTGTGTGACTTAGATCCAGATTTGCATCAACCTGCCACATGGCAGTGAAAACAAATGTGAGTCAGACAGTGAAACTACTAAGCACTTCACCACCAAAAATTGATTAATAACGTGATTTGAAACTCTATATTGGGTCCTACTATTTGTAGATTATAGCTATAGCCAAGGTTACAGAAAACCATATTAGAGATGTATATTACTACACAAGTTACTGGTGTGACTAATTTCATGATATAACAATAACACATCTTATATCACCTGAACACAAACAGCATCGGCAATTTCATCCTCTGCAAACATTATCTCCTCTAGCTAAAATATTTCCTTGAACCTGAAATGAGTCATTTTAGCACATTCACATGAAACTACTAATATATCATTTTAGAGAATCAGAGGACGGAAACGTAAAAAGAAACATGCTTTGTCATAACTTACCCTATAAAATCAAAAGAAACCAACAACCGGTAGAAATTTAACTCCTTTTTCTCTTGTTTTTAGATTGTTATTGTAGTGATTCAGCTGTGATAAAAGACATTTCTCTCCTTGTGAAATTTGGTGCAAGACCACTTGTACAAGTCCTTGGCCACTCCTATATAGTCCTTGGCCACTCCTATAATGAGACAAAAACAATGTAACTTTAAGTCAGCTATAGTAATTAAGATACATATCACATGGGTAAAGACTAAAGTAACATGCTTTGTCATAGCTTATACCACTTTCAGAATCCCTAGAATTTTGCCTTCCACTTGCAGATTCAAAAGCTTTCTTCCTCCTAGCCTACATATGAAACAGGTACACATTTTTTCAGTCAAGGGGAGTTTAAGATCTAGAATAAAGAAGGAATATTTGTTGTTGATTACTTACAAGTTGTTTGTCCCTTCTTGGAGCAGGAACATGAATTTCATCCTCTACTGATTTTTAGGGCATTTCTTCTTGTTATGTCCCTTTTGCTTACAAATATTGCAAGTCATTTGAACTCCTTTCCTTGATTTCTGACTGTTTTATATGGATCTACTGCAACAGGTTCTTCTTCTTCTGGAAGATCAATTGATTTCTTCCCTTTACCATCTTCCAAGGCATCCTTCCTTCTGTTCCACTTTGGTCTTCCTTTCACAACTCTTGGAGGTGGTGGCAACATAACTGGTTTATCTGAGTGTGGCCACATGTCCATAAATATACTGATAGGACTTCAGGTAAGTTTCACCTTTTAAACACTCATAAATATAATCCTCTGGCTCTTCTCTCATAAGGGTTATGGCTGAAACAACATGACAACAAGGTAAACCACTTAGCTGCCATACCCTACATGTACATGTCCTTGTGGTTAGGTCAACTATTGTTCCCCCTCTTTTAACCAATACCTCAAACTGTGTATCACCATTCCATAAAGAATTGCAATCCCTAGACTTGACCATTGAATCCTCTAAATTCTTCACCACTCTGAATTCAATGCAATCTTTTTTGTTTTGTAACACATCTTTAAATTGACCTCCTGTCCAAATTGTTCCTTCACCAAATTCTGAATCTCAACCAACTTCATGAAAGGGGTAAGTCTAATCCTATCACCCAATTTATTTGCCAACCATTTGGAGTTCACGGTTTTAATCCTGGTTCTCATTGAACATCTGTGGTTCTTCTGATAGGATTTGATCTTAAAGTGACATCCTTCCCTTCAAAACTGGCATATAAACCCCATGGACAATCTTAGCATTTAGCTCGAATCCTTTGTTTATCATTATTCGTGAAGCAAATAGGATATCCATTAGCTGCAGCATATGCTCTAATCTGATCCTTTAATTGTTCAGGGCTCTCAAAGATCATATCAACACAAAAATCAAATTGTTTTAGGATTAAATTTCAATTCTTCAGCTGGCTTAACCCTATCAGATTTCACCCAATCTTCTTCATCACTGCTACTCTTAACAACAAAATCGGTACCAGATTCATCATTGGCATCATCACTTTTCCATTGATTGAAGTCACCTCCAATATCAAAGTCAAAGTAATTTGATTCATTGAACTCCATGCCATTCTCCTCACCCACATACTCATTTCCACCAGTCTGATCATCAACATTAATATTTTCAAAATTTTCACCAGACAAATTTTCATTAACATTCTCAACATCACAAAATTTTCTTAGTGTCTCATTAGCTAAAATCTTATTAGAGATATACTCATCATCATCTGTCATAGCCTCTATAACTCCCAAACTATCATTACTTTCATCTCCATCATTATTTCCACCATGTGTCTGAGTAACAAGGTTATCAATCAAATATTCATTATCAACCCACCATTTATCATTTTCATTGACATTCAAATTCTCTCCCTAACCATTATCATGATCATCCATACTGCAATAAAAACAAAATTAAGAAGAAACAAGCAACAAGCAACAAGCATGAGAACAAAGAGGGAAATAACAGAAAATTACAATATAATACATATAAACCATGATATATATATATATATATATATATATATATATATATATACTCCCTCCGTCCCACCAAAACTGATACTTATTTCCTTTTTGGTCTGTCCCACCAAAACTGATACTGCCCAAAATGGCAAAGGAATCTTCACTATTTACCCCACTCATTCTCTCTCCTATTTCACTTTTACACTCACAACATTCTCTCTCCTAACTATTCCCCCCACTCATTCTCTCTCCTATTTAATTCTTCATACTCACAACATTTTCTTTCACTTTTTCTCTCACTTACTTTTCCTTAATCCCCGTGCCCAGAAATTTGGTATCAATGTTGGTGGGACGGAGGGAGTATATATATATAGCATGGTGTATGTAGTGTGACAATTACCTAGAAAACTAAACCCTAAACATCAAATAATAAAATTTCAGAATTTACCTGGAATTGAGGCCTTGAAGGGTTGATGTATATCCGAAGGGGGGAGATCGAAGTACGTTAAGAGTGATACTGAGATGAATCGAGAGAGGAGGAGACGGAAGGAGGTGAGATTGTTTTGGTTTGGGATGAATGATGCGGGAGAGATAGAGAGGAGGAAATGAAAGGGGGAGAGATCGAAGTGCGTCCGTGCTGCTGGTGGATTCTAGGGCGTAAAACGCAAATGCCTTCGTCGTTCTGCCTTCCCGTTCAAAATCTCAACTATGGACCATGTAATGTCCTAGTCAGCACCATGTCATGTTAAATTGGACTTTCAAATGCCAACTCAACCTGTTTAACGTCATCACAAATGGCTCACTAACGGAAGGACGAATTAATCCTAATGCAAACAAGTTTAAGGATGAAAAGGTAAAAAAAAAAAAAGTTTGCGGACGAAAAGGTAAAAAATTAAAAGGTTCAAGGACCAACAAGGTAGTTTGCTCCTAGTGGCACGATAATAAAAGTCAATTCCCACCCTCAATATTTAATTTTGAATAGGTGAATTGTTGATTACGCATGAAACTATTCAAATCGGCATTAATCAATCAATAGGTTGATTCATATCAAATGTGACCTGAAATCACGAACAAACGACTAGCCGGGTTGGTATACGGCTAACACCCTCCGGCATGATGATAAGATATAGCGTTATAAGTTTATATAAAATTATAAGTTTATATAAAACTTTATTAAACGATGTAATATCAAAATAGCCAAAAATACATTACCTTTTAACGTTGTATTTTGTCAGATATATATATAGTGGTGTTATAGGATCATTGTAAATCCCTAAAATCAAGGAGATGTTGTGGGTGTAACTATCTCCGAAAATATAGTAGGCGGTTACAAATAACGACGTAAACGGACGTACGTGTTGGTAGGTCGAGGTCGCTTGATTATTCAAAATTTGATCTGACTTTTTGCCTTGTCTTGATAGAAATTATACAAGTAGATGATCGTATTTCAGACGAATTTAGGTCGGGACCAATGATGTTCGTACGATAAGCTAGGTCGACTAATATTTGTCGTTGGGCCTTTGATATTATAGCAATTGGATTGGCCCATTCCATGGTATTGTCTTTGTAACGTCTGAAATATTTGGCTTCATTCGTTGGGCCTGACCCATCACTTTTATTCCGTTCAGTGGCCCCCAACTTTCTATTTTGACTTTGTCGAGAACAGGAAGTTATAAAAAGTTTCATGTAAGCTTAAACCGCTCGCTGTTGAATGGAAATTTCCAATCTTAGGGTGGTACAACAATGGTGATTTCAAGCTTTTCTTGAGAAACAACAATGTAGATTGTTTGCCCCAAGTAAAGAAATGAGAAAATCTTTTGAAGGTTTACACTTAAAATTTGTCACCTTTTAAGAAGAATATGAAAGAAATGGAGTTACATCAACATTTGTAACCATAATCCCCAAAACCACATCTTTGACATTAGTGATGAGTTCATCATTGGTGATTAAGTTTACTTGTATCATGGTAACTTAAGAAAAGAAAATGGATCAAAATATGATCTTAGAAAGTAAAAGGAAACATACTTTGAAAGTAAGCAAAGGAAAGACAATGCATGGAATATGAACAAACCACTATCACCATTAGACCTCCATTCTTAATCACATTGTGCATGAAAAATCTTGTAGCATCATTTAGATGGTTTGGTTCTACAATGTACAAGACAAGTAAATATTACATTACAAATGATATATTTAACAACAACGATTCATAATATATTAAAAGACTTGGAAATGGAAAGTTAAAGTATTATTTAAGTTTCGGAAGGAGATCTTACCAATATTGGTTATTTTCTATCTTCCTAGGGTTTGATTTTTGTGGGAAAAGTATGAGATTTGTTTAGGGTGTTTAAGAAGTAGAGAATTCTGCTCTCAATTAGGCAGAATGTCCCCTAATGCTCACTCTTCTCAGATTTCTTGTATTGTTTTGTTCTTGTTGTGTTATTTTTTTTTTATGGGAAAGCATGTGATTTACTTAATGTGATTAATAAGGAGAGAATTCTGCTCTCACTTATGCAGAATGTCCCCTAATACTCACTATTTTCAGATATCCTGTATTGAGCAGTTTTTTTGCTGCTTTTGGTGCGTGTTTTATGTCTCAAATGAAGGAGCAAGAGGCCTGTATTTATAGACTCTGGAAAATGACAAAGAGGTTCGCACGGCACACTCTTCTTTTTGCAAGGAGGTCTGTGCAGACCAAGGTGCAGTGTCAGTACTTTTTGACTTTTTGTCATTCCTGCGAGATCCTTTTGGTTTTTTCAATGTACAAAAAGATACTTCCTTGCTTTGTTTGGTCGATTTGACCATTGGAAAGTCACGGGACTTTGTGATTATGGATAAGTGACCCTCGGTGTCCTTCCCACATGCTCGGATGGAGAGCGGTCCAGATTGGGGTACTTACAAAAGCCCCTCGTCGACGTCACTTACGAAGTAAGTAGGGTCGTTGATAAAAATAAGAATCCCGATTTGGATCGCTCGTCGGGAGGGTGTAAGTACGCCAATCCAATTTGCTACCCTTTTAGGTGCATTTTAATACGATAAAATTGCATTAAGGGACATTTTGGTAAATTCTCGGTCTATTCCGAGACTTTCGGAAACATTCCATAAGTTTCTTGCGAAGGAAGTACCTTTTGGTACTTTGCTCATGCTAAAGGACCTGCAGGGAATAAACCTTTTTGGACCTTTTGGGTATTATCCCTGAATGTTCCAGAAACTGGTTTTGGCGCCAAAAGCAGTTGGTGACACCTTGTGTCACGCGACAAGTCGAGGCTTGGAAAATGGTTACAGAAGGTCGTGCGACACCTTGTGACCATCAACTGCAGCCTATAAATAAGACCCTACCCCTCTCAGAAATGGATCCCAACTTCCACATAATGTTACTCTGCCAAAATTGGAGCGTAACACACACACTGAACATACACCTCTTTCTCTCCTACCCAAATCCACTCTCAATTCCCTCCAATTTCCACCAAAATTCATCCACTAATACTTGGATCATCCTTCCATCCATCCCTCTCAGTCCAGTTCGCCCCATAAGCAGTTGATTGAAGGATTTTATACCAAACTTGGTATAAAATTCGTGGATACTACAAGGGTAACACTCTAATCCTCCTTCTCTCTCTTACTTTGCAATTTCTATAGTCCAATTGTCTTGTTCTCTTCTGATCTCAGTAATTCGACTCCATCTGTCGTGATTACTGAGATCCAATCGCAATCTCTCTGTTTAATATGGTTGACTTGCATAATTGAGGGTTTATGATTTGATCCTTGTGGAAATTGGTGTTTAAGTCCCAAGGGAGTGTGGATCTACCCATATCCACACCCCCTTGGTCGAATTGTTGTTAATTGTTCATTTCAAGGTTGAACTGATTGAATAATTGGATCTGTTTTGATTGTTGGTGCTTCTGTGTTCAAATCTGTAAGTCTCTGCAGATGGACACTATGTGTCTGACAGGCTAAAGTTGCACGCCTACAAATTAATTACCAAGATAAGACTCGGCTACAAAACTGCAGCTAGGACAAGTCCAGGGTCGATCCACTGAAGAACGGTTATTTATTTGAACAATTGTCACTTGGCAAGATTGGGGGTTGAGATTGATTTTATTAAATTCCTAAGACGGGAATTAAAAAAAAAACTAAGTTTTAAACAATTAACGGAAACACTTTGGATCAATTATTTTCCCCGTCTATCATTCAAATATCATTGGTTACTCTTTTCACTTTTACCCTATTCACTCGATCACGAGATGTATTTCAATCTCTATCTATTCCTTTGATAATAGTTAATAGCAATGACACATTCACTAATAACCCTAATCAATACCTAAACCTAACTGACACAGTCTAGATTCACAATATTAATTGATTCCGTTTTAAGAGATTAAGATCGAGAACACGTTCTAATATTATTTCAATTAGATACTTGTCTATTTTCTTCCTATTCACAATTTACCATGACACATGCATAAATCATAAATTTGCTACTTGTGAAACCCTAAATTGACACAATCTTAGGGGATTCTAGCAATGAATTGATAACCAAGATTAAACAATTGGCCTAATTGAAAAACCCTAGAAATCAAATCAATCAATTAAAACAGAAGAAAATATGAATAGGATAAAATAGATGAAAAGAAATTAACCTCAATCGAATTCAAGACGGTTCCAACAATTGAATCCAAAGCAAGAAATTTAGTTCTCCATCAAAAGTTGTCAACTCTCTAGAGAAAAGTAATAATAAACAGTAGAACCCTAATTATGAAGTTAAAAGAAGTATTTATACTTCTTACTAAACCTAAACTCCCAAGGAAAAGGAAAAAGGAAAATAATAATAAAAATCTTCAAAAACGCGTACAAACTGCAGAATGCTGACGTCAGAATACGCCTAGAGCACGACTCATGCTTATCCTCACGAGTCGTGACCTTGATTTTTCAGTCGTGACACGCCTCGTACTCCTTTGATCAGTCGTGCAGGATCTTCTCACGACTCGTGCTTAGCATCACGAGTCGTGCTTCGTCTGATTTTCCAGCTTTCTGATTTGGACCTTGAAGCTTCCACTTTTTCCACTCAAACCCCCTTGATCCCTTCAGTTGACTAAGCCTTACTGAATGTTGACTTTCTGATTATCTTCTCCAACATACCATTGTCTCATATTACATAAAAATACTAGAAATAGTCTTTCCTATTACAATATTCCTCATTGTTACAAAATATAGCAATTTTAACTATAATAAACACAAAGTGTACCACAATTGCTATAAAATGTCTAGGAAAATCGAGAAATTACCAAAGATAAAAACCAACCTATCAAATTCCCCCACGCTTAGACCTTTTACTCGTCCCTGAGTAAATTTCTAATTCCTCGCTAACTCCAGGTCTAAAACAGGCGCGCAAGGGGAAAGTGATTTCCCTAACTCCTCTAAACCATCCAACTCAATGATATCAACATAAACATTCGGAGAATGATCTCCGCTCCTTATCACTCCAACAAAAAGGTAATAATGGTACCAATGGCCTTAGCTTGATCCCAACTCCAAGTATGCAAAAACGGGACATCCAAACTAAGGCCCACACATCAAAAGCTAGGGGGAACTACAATGTCCTAAGCTTCCCCCACGCTATCCTCGCACTACTACTCCCTCAAAAATCAAGTCAATGCCCAAGCAAAAACTTACCTCGTGAAATACACCAGCCCCCCTTATATCACCAAAAGGAAAACGAGGATTTTTCTAGCCTAACGCCTCTAGTCAAACCTCCTACGCCAAAAGAAATAATCCTACCCTACGCTCCAATCCTCCCTTATGTCTCCTCGCCGGTATTTCCACAAGAACATTTCAAAACATATCCTCTCCTTTTGCCTAAGTGCCCTTTCGGGTTTTCACTTAGCCTCTCATTTTTTTTTTAATTTTTTTTTTTTAATTTTTTTTTCTTTTTTTTCATTTTTTTCATTTTTTTTTCATATCAATGTACAACATAAATCAACCTCCTCCCCCACGCTTCAAACTCACAATGCCTTCAGTGTGAAAGAAAATCATCATAAAGATCAAACAATAAAATGTGATGGAGAGAGGAAAAGTACCATCAACGCCAGCAACTCCAAAAGGACCGAGAGGACTCGCCAAAGCGGACTCCTCTCTCTGTGCGCCTCTGCCCCCTCCGTGCTGCCCGGCCTTCCATCATCTCAGTGTAATCTGCAGGAACAGGCTCATATACTCTAGGCTCGGGCTGCTGCACGTAGGCCTCTAGCTGCTGCTACCGCCTACTCATCACTAAGATTTCATCTTCAACCGACTCCAGTCTGTCAGCTAAATCCTCTCTTTGCAGATCCGCCCCTCTCAAATGTTCCTCAATCCTCCCATATCGGGTCTCAATATGCTCGTATCGGGCCGTATGCGCCCTGTTCTGCTCATCCAAGTAAGCTCTCAACTCTTGCCACTGACCGAACGACCCTCGCTGGCTCGAACTACTAGCCTCCTGCTCCTGGGCTCCTGCCTCTCAACGTGCGGCTCCTCCTCCTCCTCATCCTCACTCTCGGGCATATCGCCCCTATCAATAGCAAGCTGCCTCTTAGAAATATCAACCACCCCAGGCATATGCCAATCTCTAGGCTGATCTCCACATGGATAAACTGCATCCCTAGCACATCTCACTCTCAGTCCGTTACCATATGTCAACCATAAAGCATCCATGGACCCTTCAACCCTGGAGAAAGCATTGTCATACCTCAATAAAAACTCGTGATCATAGAATTTCGGACCACCAATCAACCCCGCTGCCTCAGACGGCTTCTTCACAAAATGTAGAGCCAACAAAGTAATCATTCCTCCAACTGGGATATTCCCGCTAGTCTGCCCCGAATAACTCTCACATCTCCTAAAGAAATAATCAACCCAATCCGGAATTTTGTCAACAGAAGGCAGGGCACACTGCATAAAGGCAATCGAGGTGGCATTTGTTTGGGCCGGCTCCCCATTGCCAAAGAAAGTCATAGATAGGCCCTTGTACAAAAATCTCCACGCCGGGTGGTAAAATTCCTTCGCCCTTACATAGGGTCTCTGCATATATTTCCCGGTCAACTCAAAGTAGAAAAACTCCACGGCCTTATCCTTCTTTGGTTCATCCTCAGGTCTCTCATCAACCCCAAGCAACCCCCTCACTACGTCATACTTCAGCACCCTGCGGATATCATTCAAATTAAATCTCACACATTGATCTCTCTCATCATCCACATATCTCTCCATAGTAGATAGAAACTCTAGAGTATACCGCCTATAGGTTGCGGCACTCTTCCCCAGAAACTCACCCAACCCCGCATCATTTAGCAGCTGTTGTACCAAACCATCTACCCCAAGCTTCTGCAAAGTTGCAATATTCAAAAATTTGGTTACTTGAATCTCTCGCCCCCTTTTACTCAAGTTTCTCCACTTGTTCTTTTGAGTTTCGTCTAAATTCCTTAACCCCATAAAATCGTCGGCCTGGGCTTCCGGTTCCAGCAAGAAAGCCGACCTCTTTGGCTTCTTAGAATGAGGCTGAGAATTACCACCCTTTGTTCTCACCATTTTAATTCAATCAATCACAATACTCACACAATGCAATCACAGCCAGCCAAACAATACCAACACAATGCAATAACAGTAATCAATCAACCCCAACACAGACAATAATTCTCCTGTCAATCACCAACCTAACCTCCACAGCTCCCCAAGAAATTAAAGACTTCAACAGAGAAAGAAAGTAAAAAGTTACCTTAATAATCTTTTTTAAATCCCAAACTCCACCTTATTGCTCCGAATAATGCTTCCTCAGTTCATGCCAAAATGCCCCAAAATTGAAATTTTTAGGGTTTCAAATTTCTTGAATCAGTGAAGAATTTGAAGGCTGAAAGTGGTGAGTATGGGGTCAGAATTTATGGGGAAGGAGGTGGGTAGGTTCAATTCAAGGTTTAATGGCTATAATTTGGTGGGTTTAAGGGTAGAGAGAGAGGGAGGTTTAATGGAAGCCGAATTTAGGAGGGGAGAGGGAAAAGGGGTTTGTTTATGGAGGAGGGAGGTGAAAAGAAAGAGAAGATGAAGATGAAAAGGTGGGGGAGCGACGGTTTTGGTGGTGGAGGGGTGCTAATGGCGAGGGTGAATAGTGAGGTAGAGAGAAAAAGAAGAAGGAGTTGGGGAGGAATAAGGTTTTAAAATTCATACTCCGTTTCAAATTAGGAACAGTTCATAATTAGCACGACTCGTGCCTATGGGCACGAGTTGTTCCCCCTTTCCCCATTTGTGACACGCCTCGTGATAATGAGTACACTCGTGCAGGATCTTGTCACGAGTCGTGTCTGTGGTCACGAGTCGTGCCCAGGTCAATTTTTCACTTTTTTTTTTTTAATGAAACCTGGGCACTCGTTTTGCTCCGTCTCCACTGATTTTCCTACACATCACCACAACACAAAAACCTTTAGTAGCACCAATTCTATACAACATAAAAATAAACAAAAATAACAAGGAAATAAACAACGAAGTCCCCGGGTTGCCTCCCGGTAAGCCGCCCTTCTTTACCGTCTTTGGCTAGACCCAATGCCGGGTAAGCCCCCGGCATAGCATATGGTTCAATCATAAATAGGATCATAGAGATCCACCATCTCTAAATCCTCAACAGTAATATCACTCCCATCAAAATAGGGCTTTAATCTTTGCCCATTTACCTTAAACTCTTGGTCTCCGGAGAGACTAGAGATCACAACCGCACCATGCGGGAATACCTCCCTCACCAAATAGGGACCAGTCCACCGGGACCTCAATTTATCGGGAAACAAGCGCAAGCGGGAGTCAAATAGGAGGACTTTTTGACCAACCTTAAATTCCCTCCTTAAAATCATTTTATCGTGCCACGCTTTTGCTCGTTCCTTGTAAGACAAATTATTTTCATAGGCCTCTCTCCGGATTTCATCAAGTTCATTCAATTGTAATTTCCTCTCCTCACCGGACCCGTCTAAGTTCATGTTGAACTTTTTGATCGCCCAAAAGGCTTTATGCTCTAATTCCACGGGCAAGTGACATGGCTTGCCAAATACTAATCGATATGGGGACATACCAATTAGTGTCTTGTAGACCATTCGGTATGCCCATAAAGCATCATCTAACCTAAGGCTCCAATCTTTCCGATTCGATTCACGGTCTTTTCGAGGATGGACTTGATTTCCCTATTGGACACCTCTGCTTGGCCATTTGTTTGGGGATGATAGGCAGTAGAGACCTTATGAGTGATATTATACTTTTTAACCAAGGCCTCCACCATCCTATTGCAAAAATGAGTCCCCTATCACTAATCAAGGCCCTAGGCATCCCAAATCTAGGCACAACATTGCTCTTGAGGAAACTCACCACTACCTTAGAATCATCGGTGCGTGTAGGGATCACTTCGACCCACTTGGAAACGTAGTCCACTGCAAGTAAGATGTACACAAAACCAAAAGAAATAGGGAACGGACCCATGAAGTCAATTCCCCACACATCAAAAACTTCACAATTAATTACGATGTTTTGTGGCATCTCATTGCGGCGTCCTATATTCCCAACACGTTGACACCGGTCACAAGTCTTACAAAAGGCAGTGGCATCAATAAACAATTTTGGCCAAAAGAAGCTACTGTCTAACACTTTCCTAGCGGTATTTTTGGCACCAAAGTGACCACCACATGCATACTCATGACAGAACTTTAGGATAGAGGCCATCTCATTTTCCGGGACACATCTACGAATGACTTGGTCAGTGCAATGCTTCCACAAGTTTGGCTCATCCCACACATAGTACTTAGCCTCACTGTGAATTTTGTCTCTCTTGGATTTAGAAAATCCTTGGGGAAATTTATTAGAGACCAAAAAATTTACCAAATCCGCATACCAAGGGAATACCTCTTTTACTGCCCACAAAGCCTCATCAGGAAACTCGCCCCTAATAAGGGCTTGTTTATAAGGCTTGTCCTCTTCTCTCACAAGACGACTCAAGTGATCGGCCACAACATTTTCGGCCCCTTTCTTATCCTTGACTTCTATGTCAAACTCACTCAACAAGAGAATCCACCGAATGAGTCTCGGTTTCGCCTCTTTCTTAGACATCAAATACCTCAGAGCAGCATGATCGGTGTACACAATGATTTTGGTCCCAAGCAAATAGGACCTAAACTTTTCTAATGCAAATACCACCGCTAACATCTCTTTTTCTGTAGTGGAATAATTTCTTTGTGCCTCATTCAAAGTCATAGATGCATAATAAATCACATGAGAGGCACGATCCACTTTTTAACCCAAAACTGCCCCCACGACATAGTCACTAGCATCACACATGATCTCAAAAGGGAGAGTCCAATTGGGGGCTTGAATAATAGGAGTCGATGTCAACCTACCCTTCAACTCATCAAAAGCTTTCTTGCAATTATCATCAAATTTAAAATCCACCTCTTTTTGCAACAAGGTGCATAGAGGTGATGCAATTTTTGAAAAATCTTTTATGAAGCGACGGTAGAACCCCGCATGACCAAGGAAAGACCACACTTCACGCGCATTTGTAGGGTAAGGAAGTGTGGAAATAACATCGATTTTGGCTTTATCCACTTCAATACCCTTTTTCGAAACCACATGTCCCAACACAATGCCTTGCTCAACCATAAAGTGACATTTTTCAAATTTCAACACCAAATTTGTTTCAACACATCGGTCTAAAACTAAAGCAAGGTGAGCAAGACATTGGTCGAACGAGTCTCCATGGACGGTGAAGTCATCCATGAAAACTTCCATAAAGTTCTCCACAAAATCGGAGAAGATGCTCATCATACACCTTTGAAAAGTCGCAAGTGCATTGCATAAACCAAAGGGCATCCAGGCAAAGGTGCCGAAGGGGCAAGTAAAAGTGGTTTTCTCTTGGTCTTCCGGTGCAATTGGTATTTGAAAATACCCGGAATAACCATCAAGAAAACAATAATACGCCCTTCCGGCAAGCCTTTCCAACATTTGATCAATAATGGGGAGGGGGAAGTGATCTTTTCTAGTTACCTCATTAAGCCGGCGAAGATCAATGCAAACACGCCATCCCGTTTGCTCTCGGGTTGGCACCAACTCACCCTTGTGATTGATGACGACGGTGATCCCGCCCCTCTTGGCTACACATTGAGTAGGACTCACCCACTCACTATCTGATATGGCATAGATGATCCCCATCTGCAGCAACTTCAAAACTTCCTTCTTCACCACCTCCATCATAGGTGGGTTCAACCTCCTCTGCGGTTGCCTTACCGGTTCAACCTCCTCTGCGGTTGCCTTACCGGCTTAGCACCCTCCTCTAGCAAAATCCGGTGAGTACATAAAGAAAGACTTATGCCCTTGATGTCGGCAATAGTCCATCCAATCGCTTCTTTCCGCTCTCGGATCACATCCACTAATTTCTTTTCTTGCTCCTTAGTCAAAACACTAGAGATCACCACAGGTAGTGTCTTCCCTTCGCCCAAGAAAGCATATTTCAAATTCTCGGGAAGGGGCTTCAGTTCAAGCACAGGTGCCTTCTCAACAGATGGCAATGGTTTCTCCGGTGGCACCTCCAACTGTAAATGATCACAACTCGGTGGTGAGACATACATAGCATCCTCAGAAGGCTCATCACCGCCTCCTTCATCTCATCGAAAATGTCAAACTCAAGCCCAGCATAATCCAAAGCATTCTCCAATACAGATTTCATGTTATCATCTACTCCACACACATCGAAAACCTCTTGAGCTATGGGCTCAACTACATCAATGAAGTTCACCGAGTGGACATTCTTAGGGTACTTCATGGCATCAAAGATATTGAACTCCATTTGTTGCCCATCAAACTCCATAGTTAATGACCCATTAGTAACATCCAACTTGGTATGAGCAGTCGACATGAAGGGCCTCCCTAACAGAATGGGAGCCTTAGGATCCGTATCCATCTCCAATACATAGAAATCTGCAGGAAAAAATGAACTTACCAACCCGGACCAAAACATCCTCAATTAACCCCTTAGGGTACGCATTAGATCTGTCGACAAGCTGAATAATAACCCGTGTATCCTGTAGAGGTCCCAACTTTAGGTTCTCAAACAACGCATAGGGCATGACGTTGATTGAAGCCCCCAAGTCAAGCATAGCCATATGCTCCGAAGCATCTCCTAGCGACACCGGAATTACAAACATACCCGGATCACTACACTTTTTCGGCATCCTCTTCTGATAGACTGCAGACACATGCTCACTGATTTTTACCTTTTTCTGACTCCGCTCCTTCTGATTCCTCTTCATAGTGCATAACTCCTTCAAAAATTTTGCATACCTTGGAACCGACTGAAGAAGATCAAGAAACGGAATATTCACCTCGAGCCTCTTGAACATGTCAAAGATAGCCTTGTCAGGCTCCGGCTTTCTGTCCTCCCTCAATGCATATGGAAACGGGGGAACTGGCTCATATACAGGGAACACGGGTGCAGTACTCTTCTCCTTCTCTGGAGTCTTCTTCTCCTTAGTTGTAACCCTCTCAACCACTAGCTCGGGCTCCTCTTCAACAACAACCTCCTCTAGCTTCCTTCCACTACGCAAAGTCACCGCACTAACATTAGACTTCGAATTCAGTTCAGTTCTAGAAGGCAATTTCCCCGAATCTTTAGCCTCCATTCTCCCAACTGCATCTGCAAGCTGACTCACATGTTTCTCCAAACTGCTGATGCTCGATTCAGTCTTCTGCTGGAACTGCTGAAAGTTTCCATTCATGGTAGACATGCTCTGCGCTAGTGACCGGACCATGTCCTCTGTAGACTGTCCTTGCGGCTGCTGCTGTCCAACAGGTGCTCTGTACTGATTAAATTGGTTGCCTTGAAACTGCTGACCCTGCTGATTGTTGAACAGCTGCCTGAAGCCTTGTTGACCCTGTGGTGGACCATACCTGAGGTTCGGATGAACATTATTCGTAGCGTTGTAATTGAACTGCTGTGGCCTCTGACCCTGCTGATTGAACCCTATAGCATTAACATCTACCACCTCATCCGTCTGAAGAGTGGGACAAGAATCAGTCGGGTGAGTCACATCACCACATATACCGCAGGGATGAGGTTGTTGACCCAAAACCAATGTCTTCAACAGACTCTTAACATCCTCCAGCTCGGTCTCCCACTTGCTCGTAATATCACTTGATCCCGCAGCACTGACTTGTCTAACACTAGACCTCCTTCCATGCGTCCTTGTGCTTTTGGCCAATTCTTCTATCAACTACTCTGCATCCCTGGTAGTTTTGTTCAGAATACTACCTCCACAAGCAGAATCCACCCACCGTTTGTCCTGCACAGTCAATCCTCCATAGAAGTATACAATAAGCTGCTCGTCATCAAAGCCATAATATGGACAGCTTCTGCAAAGCTTGTAGAACCGATTGTGATAGTCATATAGCGATTCATCAGACCGCTGCTCCATGTTCCTGATATCCCTCTTCATAACATTAATCTGATCTGGAGGGAAAAACTCATCAAGGAACACCTCATTCAACTGCTGCCAAGAAGTAATGCTATTGGGTGGCAAGTGATAATACCACGCATTTGTGTTATCCTTAAGAGTAAAGGAGAACGCCCTCAACAATAATTGCTCAAGAGGCAATGCAGCCGGCTTCATGCTCTTGCATATCTGCACAAACTGAGCTATGTGCTGATTAGGATTCTCCCCTGGTATCCCATTAAAATGGGGCAACTGGTTCAGCAACCCCGGCTTCAACTCAAAAGTGACCCCAGCCGGCAAATCAGGAAATAGCACTGCTTGTGGTTGCTCATTCCAGTTCGGAGCAATCCTTTGCCTCAATGTCCGAAGTGGGGGATTATTATTATTGCCTCTTCCATTACCCCCATTTTTCACAACCTCCGGACCATCATCATTCCCACCGTTATTATTATTCATCTCGTTCCGCTGCAAATTTCTCCTGCACCTGAAATACCTTTCAATTTCCGGAACAAAAGGACTACAAAGTTGATTAGCAGAACGGGTATGGACCATAAAAGGTTCCACACCACAAGACAACAATAATAATAAAGCTCAATTAACAGGAAACAAGAAAAAGAAAAAGAAATAGATTAAGAAAAGAATAAGAGTGCAAACAAATAAACACCGTTCCCCGGCAACGGCGCCAAAATTTGACAGGCTAAAGTCGCACGCCTACAAATTAATTACCAAGACAAGACTCGACTACAAAACTGCAGCTAGGACAAGTCCAGGGTCGATCCACTGAAGAACGGTTATTTATTTGCACAATTGTCACTTGACAAGATTGGGGGTTGAGATTGATTTTATTAAATTCCTAAGACGGGAATTAAAAAAAACTAAGTTTTAAACAATTAACGGAAACACTTTGGATCAATTATTTTCCCCGTCTATCATTAAAATATCATTGGTTACTCTTTTCACTTTTACCCTATTCACTCGATCACGAGATATATTTCAATCTCTATCTCTTCCTTTGATAATAGTTAATAGCAATGACACATTCACTAATAACCCTAATCAATACCTAAACCTAACTGACACAGTCTAGATTCACAATATTAATTGATTCCGTTTTAAGAGATTAAGATCGAGAATACGTTCTAATATTATTTCAATTAGATACTTGTCTATTTTCTTCCTATTCACAATTTACCATGACACATGCATAAATCATAAATTTTTACTTGTGAAATCCTAAATTGACACAATCTTAGGGGATTCTAGCAATGAATTGATAACCAAGATTAAACAATTGGCCTAATTGAAAAACCCTAGAAATCAAATCAATTAATTAAAACAGAAGAAAATATGAATAGGATAAAATAGATGAAAAGAAATTAACCTCAATTGAATTCAAGACGGTTCCAACAATTGAATCCAAAGCAAGAAATTTAGTTCTCCATCAAAAGTTTTCAACTCTCTAGAGAAAAGTAATAATAAACAGTAGAACCCTAATTATGAATTTAAAAGAAGTATTTATACTTCTTACTAAACCTAAACTCCCAAGGAAAAGGAAAAAGGAAAATAATAATAAAAATCTTCAAAAACGCGTACAAACTGCAGAATGCTGACGTCAGAATATGCCTAGAGCACGACTCATGCTTATCCTCACGATTCGTGACCTTGATTTTTCAGTCGTGACATGCCTCGTACTCCTTTGATCAGTTGTGCAGGATCTTCTCACGACTCGTGCTTAGCATCACGAGTCGTGCTTCGTCTGATTTTCCAGCTTTCTGATTTGGACCTTGAAGCTTCTACTTTTTCCACTCAAACCCCCTTGATCCCTTCAGTTGACTTGGCCTTACTGAATGTTGACTTTCTGATTATCTTCTCCAACATACCATTGTCTCATATTACATAAAAGTACTAGAAGTAGTCTTTCCTATTACAATATTCCTCATTGTTACAAAATATAGCAATTTTAACTATAATAAACACAAAGTGTACCACAATTGCTATAAAATGTCTAGGAAAATCGAGGAATTACCAAAGATAAAAACCAACCTATCAGTGTCACGCGACACATCGTGTCAGGTTAGATCCTGTGTCACGCGACACATCTAGCTAGGCATGCTATGTGTCACGCGACACATCTGGTCCATTTGCAGGGATCCATTTCCTTTGTAATCTGTTCTGATCTGTTGTATATGGGATGTGACCTCCCTGAATAAATGGCTCACAAGTTGTAAAATTCCAAGTTCATATCAATAAAATTTACATTTATCACACTTGTCTATTATCATTGCTTGCACACACCTTGGATTACTTGGATGTTTAATTAGAAAGACTCGCCTCCGAACGAGTGTAAGTACGGCAATCCAATTTGCGACCCTTTTTTAGGTGCATTTTAATGTGATAAAATTGCACTAAGGGGCATTTTGGTAAATTCCCGGTCCGTTCCGAGACTTCCAGAAACATTCCATAAGTTTCTCGCGAAGGAAGTACTTTTTAGTACTTTGCTCGTGCCAAAGGACTTACAGGGAATAAATCTGTTTTGGACCTTTTGGGTATTATCCCAGAATGTTCCAGAACCAGATTTTGCGCCAAAAACGGTTGGTGACACCTTGTGTCACACGACAACTCGAGGACTTGGAAAGTGGTTACAGAATGCCGTGCGACACCATGTGACCATGATCTGCAGCTATAAATAAGACCTTCCCCCTCTCTAAGAAATGGATCCCTTTTCGAACTCCCAAAGTCACTCTGCCAAAATTCATTCAGAAGCGTCTCTCTCTCCTCTTTCCACCCAAACACACACCAATTCCCTTCCAATTCAACCCCTCTCACCCAATTTACTCCTCTCCCTCACATACATCCACGTATCAATTGAAGATCTAAGCTCAGAGGTTCCTCCCACACACCAATTCACGTACTGTAGCTGAATTGAAGGCCATTGCACCTGACTTGGTGTAGTGGTGGTGGATCTACAAGGGTAACAATTCCCTCTCTCTCTCTCTCTATCATAATTTGTCAATTCGCATAATTCCTACTCTTCCACTTGATAATTAATCTCCATCTGTACTGATTATCAAGTGGCAATCGCCATATCTCTGTTTAAAGTTGTTTTTCCTGAATTGATTGGTTGTTCATGATGTGATTTCATTGGATTGGTTGTTTATTGACCAAGGGAGTGTGGATCTCCCCATATCCACATCCCCTTGGTCAATCCATTATGAATCAGTTGGTTTCTGAGTTGTTTGGATGTTGTGGTTTGATTTGAATTGGTTTCTGTTGATTCTGGTCGCAATATGTAAGATCTCAGCATATAGACAACCTGTGTCACGCGACACATCGGGCTAAGTGTGTCCTGTGTCACGCGACACATTGTGTCCATATGCAGAGATCACCCTTCAGTTGAAAGTTGTATCATCTAGTTTGATTGTCACTCATTTGAGGTGACTATGCTGCTTTCTGATGTTCAAATCTATTCTGTAGTCATGCTTTGTGTTCATGGGATTGCTGTAATTTGTGTATTGTAAAGTCCCTGCAAGGTGAACACTGGTGTCACGCGACACAACCTACCTTCTAGGTCCTGTATAACGCAACATAAGTGGCCCTTTGCAGAAGAATTGGTTTCAATTGTAATCTGTTCTCCTCATTGTAATGGGATGTGGCCTCCCTAGTCAAATGGTCTATAAGTTGTAATGATCTCATTCATATAATAAGATTCATGTTTTACCGCACTTGTCCATTATCACTGTTTGCACATATTTTGACTTATTTGGATGTTTAATCAGAAAGACTCGTCTACGAACGAGGCGTGTTGGGTGAACTCTCGGTTCTTCCTAACACGTAACCTGACCCCCGGACCCATTTCTCTTTCAAAGGTTTTTCAAAGTGTACCTTTAAACATGGCGTGGCGACTCCTAACATTTTTCCATTGAAAAAACCAATTTCGGGCGAGCGCACATTCAGTGGCGACTCCGCTGGGGATCACATTTATTGAAAACTTATTTTTCAAAATTAAGAGGGTCATGCTTTCGTTCACTTAGACATCCAATGTAGTCATTTCATGTGCATCATTGATGATCTTGTGCGGTACATGCATTTTGATGAGATTTTATGACTTGTGTGCCCTTTGTGTGCTTCTTGTGGCTATTTTGTTGTGCTTTGTTATGTTGGTTTGTTCCTTGCCGAAGGGAAGCAGGGTCTGTTTTTCATTTGCAGGGTTCTGGTTTAGTGATTATTCTGGTCGTGCGACATCTTTGTTCCTTGCTGTCCTGTGTCACGCGACAGGAATGGTCACTAAACATGTCTCAGTTGCTGGTTTGAGGGCAGTCCCTTGAATAAAATTGCTCAGTTGATTATTGTACCTCTTGTTCCCTTTGAGAGTGTTTGTGTTTTTTTTCCTCTTCTTTAAAATAAAAAATAATAAAATAATTTTTTTTTCCGTTTTTATAAATAAGAGAACATAGTCATCCGCACACTACACCACATAGATTTAGAACCCTCGGGTGCGATTGACGGCATCGCGGACGGTGATGTATGTTGCCTACGCTTGAGCGCCTAATATCAAACCTATCCCCTAGTGTGTTATAGGTGGCACCACACTTAAAGCTTACCCACGGTTGTTTTTTTTGATGCAACGTTTTAATTACATTAAAATGAATTGTTTTTGAAATCTACAATAGGTCCTCATACCTTCCCCAAAACCTCGCACCTTGTGGGCATGTTGCCAATGCAACATGGTTTCACGTGGGGACATGTCACTCCCGTGGCATGTCCTAACGAGAGACCATGCCGCATTGTCACCATGCACCGACGAGAGGTCATGCCAGATTTTTCTTGGAAATTCTTCGAGAATACCCGTTATGCTGCCCGAATTTCCCTAGAAATTTGGACCACTCGTCCGTCTCACATCGTGTTAGGTCTTGTTTAGGTATCATTACCTATTATTAATTTCAAATACAAAGCATTCAGTGTATTTTGAACATTGCGTCTCTAGGCTTCCCCAAGGTGTAGTTTGCGTAAATAAAGGCCTATCCTTTCCCAACCGTATTTAGGATTTAAAACACTGATTTATACTTGAAGATAAATAAATTGTTTGCGCGAGTCCGTCCCTCTTTTCTTTTCCCTCTCCCGTATTTCCTCAAAGTCTTCTTCCTTTACCACCTCATAAAGCCATATCTACCCTCTGCAGTAGCGGCAACAAGTTGGGTGCGTATTCCAGTTTACAGTGTTCGTTGGGTTCTTGTCTCCGAAAGTAGTTACAGTTCTTGTGAAACTCTCATCTGCTCTGATATCTGAGATGTCCGGTGCAAAAGATATGTCATCCACCCAGTCCGGAGATTCCCTTATTTCAAGTCAGCTGAAGCCGAACGATTTGACCATGGAGGAAATGCAAGTTATTCTCGAAGCCACTCTGGTTCGCGAGCGCGAGGCACATCTGTGCATCCAATCTGCTAAGGCCAGGGAAGAAAAATCACACGCTAGGTATGTGGAAACCATGCGTGCCCTGGGGATCACAATGATTCGTCATGAAGATGGGTCTTACGAGGAGATAATGGGTACTAACAACGCCGATCATGGGTTTGGAAATGTGATGAAAGAGGCGAATATGAATGCTCAAGGTAAGTTCCCTTCTCCGGTACCTCAGGTTGGACAAGCTCAGTTGCAGGGTGGACAATTAATCCCCAATGCTTGTGGTTTTCCTAACCAGTTCGGGCCTCGATATCAATATCAGCAAAGTTCTCAAGGATCATGGTATTATGTGGATAATCAGTTCAACCAGAATGGATTACTGCCGTTCCCCGCAAACCAAGCTCTATTTCAAGGAGGTTTCTCTCAACCGTCAATGGTTCCATCTTATGGTTTCAATCCATCACCTTCACAAGGACAATACTCAGGGCCAAACCCGTATGTGACCGTTAATCAGATGTCCTTCACTCCAGCCGTGAATCCCGTCCAACAAGAAGCACCTGTACCCGAGTCACCTACAAAAGTGGTTCGAATGAGAGAAAGAAAACAGTATAGTTTTGATGTGGGAATGCCAATGGATAAATTCTTCAAGGTTTTGGTAAGCGGAGGATTGGTTCAGCCGCTGGTCAATTATAAACCTCCTTATCACAACCCAAAGCTAGATGCAAGCAAGTATTGTCAATTCCACCAATACCCTGGGCATACTACCGGCACATGCATCACGCTCAAGAAAATCATTCAAGGACTCATTGATGAAGGGAAGATCGAAAAGAGCCCCCATGAGGAAAGTGGTGTCCAGAGTCGTGGTTGGTTTCCACCTCGAAAACAACGAATATTTGATGATCTTAGGATGACAACTGAGGAATCTTTCAATAGTTTAGTCAAAAGGGGAATGATAAAGCCGCTTGATAATTATCATCCCATCAAACCCAATCCGGATTTGGATCGCAGCAAGTATTGTTATTACCATCAGTATCCCGGTCACGTCACCAATGATTGCAGCCCTCTGAAGGTGCTCATTCAAAAGCTCGTTGATGAAGGCAGGATTGAGAAAGCCCCTCCCAAGGTGGTTAACAACCCTCTTCTATGATCGCAAAGGCATTCCATCTAATGAAGTCAGTCAGTCAGTCGTAGTGAGGTCTAGGTTGTCTAGTTCAGCATAAATAAAATTTGTTTTTAGAATATCGAGTCTGTTAAGGTCCATCACGGGCCAGTTTTTGTTTTGCAATAATAAAATCTTTTTTTCCATTCTTGCTAGACTCGAGACATCACTTGCACACCCACGTTACATTTAATTGAAATGGTTTTATTCTACATGATCACTTGTGCTTTTCAATCACTAATGCTTTGAAATGACTAATGTTTAAGTTGATCGGAGTGAGAAAATCGACTGACATCATTCCCAAATTGGGACTTACCAACTCCTTACCTCGTTTCTCATATGCTCACATATCTTCCATCGTCCTCACCATCTCGTTGCTCGTTGAACTTGCATGGATCTTCCTCAAAGTAAGCTTAAGCAAGCAATGAAGACTTAATCTCGTTCAGATTATCCGGTAAGGGCTGTGGCTGAAACCTTCACCCTTAGGAAAACCATTACCTCACCCTCATCAAATAATATCCCTTCATTTAAAGATCGGCATATTTGAAACCCGTCTAACCATCTCCAGAATAAAAGGGACTATCCCTGAGACTCCCATTATTCAAAAGAAGATTGACAATCTCCAAGCTCAAAAACGGCGGAATGCAATGATCCATCCTGGGGACTAGCTGAAACTCTCTCTCAAAAACAAAATTGGAAAGAGAGAAGAATAAAAGAAAAAGAATAAAAAAAAATAAAAAAAAAGAAAAGAAGAGAGGAAAAGAACAAGAGCCTAGTCCCCAGTGATCCTCTCGAAAGCAAAAGTCAAAGGATCTGGTCGTTACTCAAAAGGAGTTTCAAAGTGAATAAAGAGACAGCATGGATGTCCCCTCACCATTACCTCTAGCCAATCTCAAGCCGTCCTCTCGATTTTAAAGGATATTCCCATAACCGTTACCCTTGCCTTTGGCCAAAGCCAAGATTTACCTCTCATTCTTAGAGGCAATAAAGATACAATCACAGATTTCCTCGCCATAGAAATCCCAAACACATCCCTGCAAGCCAACCTCCCATTTTTAGAGGTTCAGCCAGCAAAGGCCTAGCCGACCTCTCATCTTAAGAGGTCATGATATTCCGAATCATCCAAAAGCCGATCAAAACCCTGAAACCCAGTCGCAGTTCATACCGGATAGCAGTTTCAGAACATTAGTCGAAGATTGTGCAAATTCCACCCGTTCATTCGACGTTTCATGTAATCATATTTCATTTCTCCTCTGCAAAACACCTCCCATGAATGTCCCACTGGGGCTTCGCATCTGTATCCTTCATCGACGCTCCAAAGAAGCTTGTGCGTCAACTCTCCAGGACTCAGAAAATCTAATCCCCTCAAGGACCATCCCCATACACAGATATACTTTCCATCATTCGGAGTTGGATTCTCGATATCAGTTGGTTTTCTTCGCATGATTAACTAAAACATTTGTTCATGTCAGCTTTGGTGTTTGAATAACCCGAACATCAACAAAGGGTTTTAAGCAGCCTTGTGATCATCGCGAATAAGACAGATTTTCAAGTGTCTCGGCAAGTCTTCTTCTCTACATTTTTAGGGATATAGAGCTAAACACTGTATTTCTGTCAAGCAGGGGCTTCCACACACTTTCCACACCTTGCAATGCTTATACTCTCCTAAAAGAGTCAAACCCAAAAATGAGAGTGTCATACACAAGTTCGGGAGCCATTCCCACCTTTCGACAAATGCGCCTCTGCACGTAAACATTTCCGAGTCTTGTCCGTTGACTGATTGACCGAAGTTTGAGAACGATCTCCTCCTGGGTTGCATGACGTGTTGTTTACAATGAAACTACTTGCCAAACTGGGGCATGGGCAAGAAAAAGAAAATTGATGTGTGCATGTGCATAAATACCGGGGCTTGCTTTATGATATCGATCCTTGGGAATGGATTTGTTGCTTAAGGCCTACTTCGTACTGGGGCTGCTGAATTTCTTACCCTAAGCAAAAAGGGAGAAGTCTTGAGGCAATATGGAAGCTTAGTTTGGAAGACCTGTCAGCATGACTGGTTGTGTCACGCGACAGGATGTGCTCATACTGTCCTGAGTCATGCGACACCATTAGTCCAACACCAGACATCAGAAAGCTGCAATCTGTTCTGCACCAGGGCGTACCCCGACTTGTTCAAGAGCTGCAATCATCAACCATCCTACAAATAAACCTGGGAGAGGGTTTCATTCAACTCGTATACACATTCACCATACACATGCAAACCATCATTCCATATATACATGCCATATACAATCAAACCATACAAACCACATTCACATCAATACCATGACCATCCAAAAACCATTCATTCTCATTCTTCCAAAAGTGGACTCGTGCAAACAGCAAAAAACTAATAATAATGTACTAAGATTAATAAGTGCAAAGCAAATAAGTTTTATACAAAAAGAAAGAAGAGTGTTTGTCTGTTTCCTTCAAAAAGGGTACAATAATCAAAGAAGTTGTGACTTTGGTCCAAGAGGCTACTCCGAGCCGTCATCACCGCCATCATCAGAATCATCATCGTCATCATCAGTACCCTCGCTATCCTCCCCATCTGCATCACCCTCCTCAGCCTGTACAGGATCCGGATCAACAACAGGACCTTGGTAAATAATGGGATCAGCTAGGTAAACCTTGTGAACATCAGGGATGACATGAGTCTCAATCTCATGGGGATCTCCAGAAGCATCACTCTCATAATCAGAACTAGGAGGACTAGGGGGACGATGAGAAACGTTCTTGGTCCTGGGCTTATGCTGATCATCTGCAGCCGTATCAGTCCGAGCCCTCTTCCTGTCGGGCAAACTGGGGGTAGAATCATCATCATTCGAGCTCTGGGCCAAGCACCGCTCCCTCCAGTAATGAGCACTCCTCTCTAGCTGCTCAATCATGTCCAGGGATCCAGTGTAGTATCGAGCAAAGCTCCAATAAATGTCAGCTGAGACCTGTTACAACCAAATAAAGGAAGAGTCAGGGAGCTAATCATGATAAAGGGCAAAAGATGTAAGCAGCTCAAGCAGCAAAGAAAAGAGAAGATAGTACTTACAGATCGGGTGCCCTCAGGAAGCTGAAAATAAGGATAAATCTGACTGGTATCAAGGGGAGCCCATCTCAAGTGATCCCCATCCTGAAAGTCACCGAACGGAGGAGGCAGAGGTGCATCCGCCACAAATCCAGTAGAAGAGCCTGCACCCTGAGCATCACGCCTCAGTCCCACCTGCGGTGATCTCAATCTCGTCGCCACATAAACTCTGTAATCTCCCTCAGCAGTATGGTTGAACGTAGCCTCCCCCTAGATTAAAGCAACCACATCATCCAGTTTCCGAGGAAACCATATATCCGCCGGAGGATCAACCGGGACCCTAGCAATACTGCCGGGACCATGCTGTCTGCAGACTCTCTCTCCCAAATACAGGGCATCCCCAGACAGGCCTACCAAAAGCTTGCGGCACTCGATAAAATGCACAGCATGTCCTAAGTCGAGCTCATCGTATCGGCCGGCCCAGGGGAACAGATTCAGGCTCTCTGGAGTCCCTCGCAAGCAAATCATAGTATCTGAGTAAGAGGCTGTCACCCGTCCTCTGGTATCCGCCGTCCGGACCTTCTGCCGTGCATCCTTCACCCAGCGCCTCAGGGCAGGAAACAAAGTGGCCGGGTACGCATCCTCGACCCGCCAGGCATAACAACCAAAAACCTCATAGGCCCAAGCCTGAAAAAGAAAGATAAAAGCAAATTAGACGACAGTAATAAACGACAGAAGGAAATAATATCCAGAGAGATAAAGTCAGAAACACCTCAAAAGCCAAGTGACAGCAGCTGAAGGACTTTGCCTCCCCCCTGCTGACATCGTCCAAGGCCAGGTACATCTCAATAAGTCCTGCCTCTCCCCAAGATAAGGTCCCCACAACGTCCCAATCCCTCAGAAACTCCAACAGTGAAACCAGAGCAGAAGATGTGTCGTTAATGAACAGCATATCAGAAAAACCTACCCACACAAATGCTCTAGCCAACCTCTTAGCCCTCAGCCGGCCCTCCTCAGTATCAGCCAAGTCAACTGGATAGTCTCTACTCTGTACAGAAACATGGCTATGATGCTCGCCTAGCTCGTACCCATTCCCCTTCTTATCCTTGGGAACAAAGCCAATCAGCTCCATGAAATATGCATCAGGGGGGGGGGCTGAGGGTCATCTACAGGTGCAGGATCCTCCAAGTAAAGAGGCTCAACAGTAAATGGAAGGCCTGTGATCACGGCAAAGTCATACGGCGTAACTGTCGCCTCTCCCCAGGAAAAGTGAAAAGAGTGTGTAGTCTCCCACCAGAACTCCCTGAACGCCTTCACCAACTCAACGCTCCGCTGCGTATCCCCGATGGCCTTTGCCATCTCAAAGAATTGACCAAACCCGGCATCATACACCATGCCTTTCGGCAACTGTTCCAGCTCCTGGCTGCCAGGCAAGAGATCCCACAGCCTACCAATAACCTCCGACGAGCCCCGGGTGCGCAACTCCTGCAGGTAAGCTCAGCTCAGGTATGAATATCTCAAGAAACATGTTAATCAATGTTCCTAATTGTCTCATTTATATAATGACAACAATTTTGTACTTTGAATATGCTTTATCCCTTTTTCAAGCAAAATTAGGTTTAAATCATATAACCAGCATTTACAATCTCCCCTCAGTTCAGATTCATGCAGTCATTCATAAGTTCACAGGAAAAGTTTGATTCTTTTGATGCAAAAACCCAATTTACAAAGCAATGAAGAACAAGGGTTACAGAAATACCATATTTTTCTTCCCAGGCGCAGACATATGCTCCTTGAGTTGCGAATAGAACTCTCCCCTCACTACCTGAGGGATGAAAGGTCGTTGATTCCGTAAAACCCCTTTTCTATGAGCGGCCAACTGAGCCTGTTGTGGCCTCTTCTTTGTGGGACGTGCTCGAGGAGGCATCCTTTACAAGCGAAAACCGGATCTGTAAGTACCCAAATCTGGCTCATGCCTTCCGGTTAATTTTCCCGGCAATTCCGGTAATTTTTCCGGTAATTCCCCGGATTTTCCTAAAGTTCCGGAGCAATTCCGGAACTGTTCCAAGCCTTTTAAGGGCTGAAGGAAATGCTTGGTGATTAAGAAACACGTTTTTCTTAATCCCAAAACCCTTCTAGAAGACTCGCCACCTTGCATGTTTCTAGAAAAATTCATATTTGGCTACTTATGTCGTGCGACATAACCCGGCCCAGAAGAGTTCTAGAACCATGCCACCTTGCATGTTTCTAGAAGAATCAGTAATGTGGCTACTTATGTCGTGCGACATAACCAGAAAAGTTCTAGAACCATGCCACCTTGCATGTTTCTAGAAGGAATAGTGTATGGCTTGTTATGTCGTGCGACATAACAAGCCCATGCAGCAGCGAGCTCTATAAATAAGAGGCCTTCACTCTCTCATTTTAAACACACCTCCTCCACCCTCGCGCCCTCTATAGGGAATACGTTCCGTGCCTCCTCTCTCTCACATACCCCCCAAATCACCTCAATCCTACCAAACTAATCACACACACACTTCCCACACACACACACACACTTCCTATACATCAAGAACTCGAGGTTCTCAGGATCCAAGGCTCGAACTCCCGCCTCCGAGGAGGACGCTAGAAAGGCTCCTATATCTAACTTGATATAGGAGTTGTGGATCTTCAAGGGTAACGAGTTTCTACCCCTTTTCCACTCTCTATTTTCCTTTGAATATGAAATCTATGTGTTACATGCATTGATAATGTAGTACTCGATTAAAGTTGCATGCTTTAGCTTCATATTACCTGCATCCACATTTTATTTCATTACATTTCATATAAAATCTCTGTTTTGACTTGGTTTTGCAGGAACACTCAAGATGAGTGTGGATCCCTCATAACCACACCCTCTTGAAGTGTTCATTATCAACAAACATGCTCTCTGAGATTTGTTTCAGGAAGTAACTTGACCATTTGGTGCCTTGTTACCTCTCGCAAATCTCGCTTGTTTAGGCTTCTGCAAAATGGTTATTATGTCACGCGACATAGGCGGCCTATGTCGCGCGACATACATAGCCGCTTGCGTACTCCTTATCTTTTCACCATACTGATGTTTTCCTTTTCTAATGCACCAATCTCGCATTTAAACTAAAACATTTGCATACGAAAGATCATTTGCATTAAAAGGATATCTTTTTTCACCAAAATGACATCTTTGCTTTAATGGTGTATCCTTTGCACTCAAAAAACCCCTTTTCACATTAAAGATGCATCTTTTGCATTTAAAACTCATTTTCATACTCAAAATGCATACTTTGCATAGAAAAATCATTCTTTGCCATTTTCATGCATCATTTGTGCATTAAATGCTATTTTCCAACATAAAAATGCATTCTTTGCATAAAAATCTTTTCTTTGCACAAAAAGGCATCCCTTGCAACCAAAAGACATGCTTTACATTCTAAAATGCCATATTTTCACTAAAGTATCATTTTTACATGCATTTCCCCCATGTCCCCATTAGCAACCTTGGAACGGACCGGTGTAAAAGTTCTCATCTTTGCATCGTTCCTTCCATTAAAGGTTCACGATTTCTTTAGGAAAAGGATAACCTTGAACCCTATATCTCCGATTATCGCTTAAGAATGAGTATGAAGCCTCTATACGAGCTCGACCGTCTTAAAGCGTAGGATTGATGGGCTAAGGACATTCCTTCCTAAAGAACCTCATCTTTGACCAAAAAAGAGTCATTCTCTCGATCACGCAAGTCCCGAGGGTCCCGAGGTTTAAAATGCGATGATCATAAGTCATAAGATGAGGACGGGATCATAATCCCAAATACATAAATTCCAAGGAATCCCGAGCGACAACCAACAAATGGTTTGTACGTCCGGAAGATAACTTGGTACATTTCCCCCTTTTTACCCTCAAACACATGCACACAAAGAAAGCACGCAAGCAAACACGATTAATGAAATCTTGGGAGACTTGCTCCGGCAAGGCACTTTGGGTGAACGCCAAACGTTCTTCTCAAGGGGTAACTTAACCTCCGAACCCAAGTAAAAACCTTTTTTTCAAAGTTTTGAGGTAATCAAAATGGCGTGGCGACTCCGTTTTTTCAAATTAAATCGGATGTCTTCAAACTCGCGTGAATTCCAATAAACAAAATTTTGGGCACACATTCACAGGATCGAACCTTGGATTCCCTTGATTCTCCAATCAATTCGTGTATAACCCTATTTTTTCCTCGCAGAGCTGTTCGTCTCCCTCTAATTTGTGTCATTCAAATGAAGATTGTTTAGCGTTATAAGGGTCTATCCATGTGCTTTATGACGTCGTGCGACACAACGTGTCCCTTGGCCAAATTTTCCAAAATACTCCCTGTGGTTTGATGATTTACACTTTAACCCTGAGGCATTCTTTGTAGTTTCTCCCATAGGTACAATAATCAACTGAGCATTACCAAATCTCGAAGACTGCCCCTCAAAGCAAAACCGAGACAAAGAATCCAAATCTATCAGTCTCCCCAACAACGTGCATCAAGATCATTGACCCCGCTGCCAAGGCATCAGCAAGAATCTTGTTCCCTAGCAAACAAAATCCACATCCCATCAAGCAAAGTTCATGATTCCAAAGTCAACCAACCGTCAACAAAGATCGCCCTGCACCCAGCAAACCAACAGCTCATCAACAGTGGTAATATCAGTCCCTCCGACAGCCACAAACTTCCAAGATCAGCAATGGCATGAGACCCTCCGGCAGCCACAATCGTCAGCAGCAGTAGCATCAGTCCTTTCGACAGCTGCAACCTCCCACAATCATAAGCCATAGCATCAGTCCCTCCAGCAGCTACAGGTAAGCACAGCACAGGTATGAAACCATATATCGTCCCAATTGTTAAATCATCATGTCTGGCATTCTCGAAAAATCATTTTCTTTAGGTCATCTCACAAACGGGTTCAGACGCCTCCTAACAGTCTTCTAATGGGTTCAGACGCCTCCTAACAGTTTTTAAACGGGTTCAGACGCCTCCTAACATTCTTCAAATGGGTTCAGACGCCTCCTAACAGTCTTCCAACGAGTTCAGATGCCTCCTAATAGTCTTTAAATGGGTTCAGACGCCTCCTAACAGTCTTCCAACAGGTTCAGACGCCTCCCAACAGTCTTCCAACGGGTTCAAACGCCTCCCAACAGTCTTCCATCGGGTTCAGACGCCTCCCAACAGTCTTTAAACGGGTTCAGACGCCTCCTAACAGTCTTCAACTGGGTTCAGATGCCTCCCAACAGTCTTCCACCGGGTTCCTAATAGTCTCTTTTGGTCAGACACCTCCGAATAGTCTGAACTACGACCGACTTGATTCCCTCCTAGGGATACGTAGGAATCCTTTCTCCAAAGGTCCAACCATCCGATCTCACCAGATCATTTTCCAACCATCCGCCATATTCTCCTGTCGCTCATTGGGATTGGGTCTTATTTTATCGACAACCTCACTTCTTCCATAAGTGACGTTGCCGAGGGGCTCTGTAAGTATGCCAATCCAATTTGCGACCCTTTTTTAGGTGCATTTTAATGTGATAAAATTACACTAAGGGGCATTTTGGTAAATTCCCGGTCCGTTCCGAGACTTCCAGAAATATTCCATAAGTTTCTCGCGAAAGAAGTACTTTTTAGTACTTTGGTCGTGCCAAAGGACTTACAGGGAATAAATCTGTTTTGGACCTTTTGGGTATTATCCCAGAATGTTCCAGAACAAGATTTGGTGCCAAAAACGGTTGGTGACACCTTGTGTCACGCGATAACTCGAGGCCTTGGAAAGTGGTTACAGAATGCCATGCGACACCATGTGACCATGATCTGCAGCTATAAATAAGACCCTCCCCCTCTCAGAAATGGATCCCTTTTCGAACTCCCAAAGTCACTCTACCAAAATTCATTCAGAATCGTCTCTCTCTCCTCTTTCCACCCAAACACACACCAATTCCCTTCCAATTCAACCCCTCTTACCCAATTCACTCCTCTCCCTCACATACATCCACATATCAATTGAAGATCCAAGCTCAGAGGTTCCTCCCACACACCAATTCACGTACTGTAGCTGAATTGAAGGCCATTGCACCTGACTTAGTGTAGTGGTGGTGGATTTACAAGGGTAACAATTCCCTCTCTCTCTCTCTCTCTATCATAATTTGTCAATTCGCATAATTCCTACTCTTCCACTTGATAATTAATATCCATCTGCACTGATTATCAAGTGGCAATCGCCATATCTCTGCTTAAAGTTGTTTTGCTTGAATTGATTGGTTGTTCATGATGTGATTTCATTGGATTGGTTGTTTATTGACCAAGGGAGTGTGGATCTCCCCATATCCACATCCCCTTGGTCAATCCATTATGAATCAGTTGGTTTCTGAGTTGTTTGGATGTTGTGGTTTGATTTGAATTGGTTTCTGTTGATTCTGGTCGCAATATATAAGATCTCAGAATATAGACAACCTGTGTCACGCGACACATCGGGCTAAGTGTGTCCTGTGTCACGCGACACATTGTGTCCATATGCAGAGATCACCCTTCAGTTGTAAGTTGTATCATCTAGTTTGATTGTCACTCATTTGAGGTGACTATGCTGCTTTCTGATGTTCAAATCTATTCTGTAGTCATGCTTTGTGTTCATGGGATTGCTGTAATCTGAGTATTGTAAAGTCCCTGCAAGGTGAACACTGGTGTCACGCGACACAACCTACCTTCTAGGTCCTGTGTCACGCGACATAAGTGGCCCATTGCAGAAGAATTGGTTTCAATTGTAATCTGTTCTCCTCATTGTAATGGGATGTGGCCTCCCTAGTCAAATGGTCTACAAGTTATAATGATCTCATTCTTATAATAAGATTCATGTTTTACCGCACTTGTCCATTATCATTGTTTGCACATATTTTGACTTATTTGGATGTTTAATCAGAAAGACTCGTCTACGGACGAGGCGTGTTGGGTGAACTCTCGATTCTTCCCAACACGTAACCTGACCCCCGGACCTATTTCCCTTTCAAAGGTTTTTCAAAGTGTACCTTTAAACATGGCGTGGCGACTCCTAACATTTTTCCATTGAAAAAACCAATTTCGGGCGAGCGCACATTCAACGAGGCATGTTGGGTGAACTCTTGGTTCTTCCCAACACGTAACCTGACCCCCGGACCCATTTTCTCTCAAAGGTTTTTCAAAGTGTACCTTAAAACATGGCGTGGCGACTCCTTTCTTTTCATCATCGGAAAATCCAAATTTTTCGTGGCGAGCGCACATTCAGTGGCGACTCCGCTGGGGACTACACTTTTGAATACCTGCTTTTCAAAATTAAGAGGGTCAAACTTTCATTCAATTAAACATCCAACATATCCATCTTTATATGCATCATTGATAATCTTTTGTGATACATGCGTTTTATTGCATTATGAGACTTGTGAGCCTTTTGTCATTCTTGTGTCTATTTTGTTGTGCTCTATTATCGTGTTTTGTCCCTTGCCATGGAGGGGCAGGGGCTGAATTTCATTTGCAGGGTTCTGGTTCAGTGATCGATCAAGTCGTGCAACATCCTTGTTCCATGCTGTCCTGTGTCACGCGACAGGATTGGTCACTGAACACAGACTTCAGTGGCTGGTTTGAGGGCAGTCCCTTGAATCAAATTTTGCGCAGTTGATTGTTGTACCTCTTGTCCCCTGTGAGAGTGTGTGTGTTTTCTCTTTGTTTTTCTTTTTCAAAAATAAAAATAATAAAAAAAATAATAAAAAATTTTGTTTTTCATAAATAAAAGAACATAGTCATCCGCACACTACACCACATAGATTTAGAATCCTCGGGTGCGATTGACGGCATCGCGGACGGTGATGATATTCGCCTACGCTTGAGCGCCTAATGTCAAACCCATCCCCCTAGCGCTTTATAGGTGGCGCCACACTTAAAGCTTACCCACGGTTGGTTTTTTGGATACAACGTTTTAATCACATTAAAATGAATTGTTTTTGAAATTTACAATAAGTCCTTATACCTTCCCCAAAACCTTACACGTTGTGGGCATGTTGCCAATGCAACATGGTTTCACGTGGGGACATGTCACTCTCGTGGCATGTTCTAACGAGAGATCATGCCACATTGTCACCGTGCACCGACGAGAGGTCATGCCGGATTTTTCTTAGAAATTCTTCGAGAATACCCGTTATGTTGCCCAAATTTACCCAGAAATTTGGACCACTCATCCGTCTAACATCGTGTTAGGTCTTGATTAGGTATCATCACCTGTTATTAATTTCAAATGCAAAGCATTTGGTGTAATTTGGATGTTGCATCCCTAGGTTTCCCAAGGTGTAGTTTGCGTGAATAAAGGCTTATCCTTTCCCAACCGCATTTAGGATTTAAAATACTGATTTATACTTGAACATAAATAATTTGTTTGCGCGAGTCCATCCCTCTTTTCCTTTCCTTCTCCTGTATTTCCTCAAAGTCTTCTCCCTTCACTACCTTATAAACCCGTATCTACCCCTGCAGCTACGGCAAGTTGGATCCGCTCTTCTGTTCCGGGAGCTCGTCTGGTCCGTGTTGTTGAAGAAGTTCAAACAGTTTTGGGGTTTTCAGTCAATTCAGAATCAGATATGGCCGGAAATGGTGATGTGTTTGCTACTCAGTCTGCTGGAGGTTCAGTTTTGATGGGTCAAGCGGGTTTGAATGACATGACCGCAGAAGAGTTGAGAATAACCTTGGAGGCTGCTTTGGCTAGGGAACGTGAATCCCGCTTGTTGGCTCAGAACGCCAAGGCTAGAGAGGAGGAAGCCCACGCCGTTTTGTCGAGGCCATGAGAGCCAGGGGAATCGCCATGCTCCACCGAGAGGATGGTTCTTACGAAGAAATCACTGAAGAGGGTAACAACGGGATCGGATCTGTTTCTCCTGTTCAACCTGCTCATCACTCTGCACCTGCTCAAACCAACTACCATGCTATGCCTCCTCCCGTGAGTTATGCTCCTCGCCCTGATCGGATGCCGTCTCCAAAAATGACTGTGAGTACCCAAGGAAGGTTTCCTCTCCCAATCTCTCAGACACATAGTCAAGTTGCTCAGCAGGGTTTCAGCAAAAGCAGTTGCCAACCATCGAACTTCTTTGATCTCACTTCCTCACCAACTCCCAATGCCCCAATGCCGCAAGCTCAGTACGGATTCCAGTTCCAAGGAAGCTATTCCCAACCCCAGGTCAGCATGTATCCAGACAGTTATCAGTATGGTCAGTCCAATCAACAGCAGAACGATCAGTATCATCTGTCAAGAAGCCAGATTTGTCAGGACAGTATTCTGCAGTATCCTCAGTCACAGTTCCAGAGCAACTTCTCTCAGCCCGCAGTGTGTTCTCCTCTCACCAGCACCTGTATGGTTCCACCCCATATTCAGCTCCCTTCATCAGTATCGGATTTTCTACCCAAGGTCAGTTTGGATGTCAATCGGCGCAGTTTGGTCCACAAAATCCCAATGTTCAGTTTAATGGGTACGACACGTACGGAAACAGGATTCCCAGTTCAGTCAGTTTATTGGATAGCAACATCAGCATCCCTAGTACTTTCGGTCTTCCCTCAGCCGCCTTGCCTATCAGATCTGCTTCAGAATTTCCTATGCCGTCTTCAACTGTGGCTCCTGCTATTCCCCAGATTTCGGGTTTGACTCCGGAAGTGACAACTTTGTTAAGACAGATGCAACAACAAATTGATAGGTTGACTGTGGGTTCCAGTGGCCTCAAAGTGGTTGACCCGGCTCAAGTAACACCTCTTCCCCATAAGTTCAAGATGCCAAAGATGGATTTTGACGGCACGGTCTGCCCAAAGACTCACATAGATACCTACGTCATGACGATGGGGGCGATGGGTTGCACGCCCGAGTTTATGGCTTCTCATTTTCATTTGACTCTAAAAGGTTCGGCGCTCACTTGGTTTTTGGCCTTGAAGCAAGAATGTCGCTCCACCTGGAGCCAGATCACCGAGACTTTCTTGGAGAAATATAGGGGAAACCTAGAGTGGCGCACTACCCGAGATGATCTAGTGGGCACCATTCAGAAAAATGATGAGTTGATCACGGAGTTTTATAAGAGGTGGAATGCCAAACCCAACGAGCTGTCGGAACCAATTCCCCTTCAAGATCAGAAAGATATTTTTTTGTCATGCGTGAAACTGGTGTTAAGGGAGGCCATTGGAAAGGGATGGTACCCAGATCTAAGAGAGATGGTCGGAATGGGCGCTCACAGCGAGAACAGGATTTTTAACCTAACCCCAAGTGCAAATGTTGGCAGTAGTAGCGGAAGTGGAGGATTCTGGTACCGGGCACCTAACACAGTCTCTGCAATGACACCCAAGGGGAGGGAGGTGATCAAGGACAGCAGCGTCAATAATTTGCAAGGAGGTAACAATGGGCATAGTGGCGGGAAATTCCAGCCGAAGCAGCAACGAAGGTTTGATGACTTGGGAATGACCACGGAAGAGGTTTACTATGGATTGCTCAGGACCGGGATGATTAAGCCCTTGGACAACTACAGTCCTCTTAATCCTAATCCCAATCTCGACACAAGCAAATATTGCCGGTTCCATCAGTACCCGGGACACACCACCAATGCTTGCTTCACACTCAAGAAGATTATCCAAGGCCTTGTGGATGAAAAGAAGATCGAAAAGTATCCTCGTCCTAACGTCGTCAACAACCCTCTGCCCAGCAACAATGTGAACCTCATCGATTTTGGTCAAGATTATTTCGTGAATGTAATAGAGTTTGAAAAGTCTGTAAATGGAAAAGCTAGTGGTGATTGTAATGAAGTCATGACTGATGTAAATCCTTGTTTCAATGAAATGAAAGACAACTTTTGCTACGTCTTGTATCTTGATAATTTGTATGATTTAAATAATGCTGCTGATTACGATGAATATGAAGAGCGTTTGGTCATCAACGCTATATCCTCTATGGTTCCCAGAGAGTCCCCAATCTCTTTGGAGGAGCTTAGGATAGCAGCTAACTTGGAGGCGCCATTGTCCGTGAATGAGATAAGACAGGCAGCGTGGCCATACAACACTCGCCCTGCTCCACTTACACTAGCTGAACTCAAAGAGGCTAGCAAAAATTTTGTGGTTGAGAATGATCAAGAGGTTAATTTGTTGACACGGTCGGGAAGAATGTTGGAAATGGATAGTGCTGATCCATCCGGGAAAGGCAAAGGAGTTGCGGTTTCGAATCCCCAGACCTCTCGAGATCCCTACAGATCAGCCCGAAATGAAGAAATCCAAGAGGACCCGATTTTGACACAGTTGAAGAGAACCCAGGCTGATATCTCTTTATGGTCTCTGCTCACATCTTCTTACCCCCACAAGATAAAGCTAGAAGAGGCTCTATCCAAAACCAAGGTGTCCGTCAACGTAACTCCAGATGAGGCCTGCCAGTTGATCGAAACAACACAGTATGGGAACATCATCACTTTTACGGATCTGGATTTGCCTTTGTACGGTTTAAAGCACAACGAGTCGCTACACATCACCGTGCCCTTGGAGGGGCGTCGAATTCCCCATGTGTTGGTAGACAACGGGTCGGCCATGAACGTGCTGCCTGCAAAGATGATGAGCATGCTAGACATTGACGCACAAAGCCTTAAGCCATCCAACCAAACTATAAAGGCCTACGATTCGACTTCCAGAGCAGTATTGGGGATTGTCTCTTTGAATCTGCTATTTGGGGGCAAGGAAATGGCAGTAGAATTCCAGGTCATCGACATCCCTGTCACGTTCTCAGCGTTATTAGGCAGGCCATGGATACATGAAATCGGAGCGGTAGCATCCACCCTCCACCAATGTTTGAAGTTTGTGCAGGATGAAGTTTTGACAACCATTTATGGGGATAGTGTCACTATTGGGGAGACCAGAACAACACCATGCCAGTGATGGAAATCAAGCTTGACCAAGAAAGTCTGATGCTCAGTGATTTCACGATCAAAAAGCCGAAAGGTCAGGTCTGCACTATCGATTTAGCAACTTCCTCAGACAAGATTCCTCCCGTGTTGAAAATGATGAGAGGCATGAGCTACATTCCTGGTCTGGGGCTAGGAAAACGACAACAAGGACCATGTAAGCTTGAGATGCCGGAACCCAAGAGAAACAGATGAGGCTTGGGATATGTTGTGACTGGAGAGGACAAAGCATATGATAGGGCCAAGCGCTCAAAGAGAGGATGACTTTAGCTGCCGGTAAGAGATACAAAAGGCCTGACATGCGCCCTTATAGCTGGTCTCTAAACAAGCACTTTGTCAAGGAGGATGGGGAAATGTTCGTTTGCCCGGAACCAAAGCTAAGTCAAGTGGAAGAAAGGATGGGAATGATCCGAAGATGTGCTACAAGCCAGAACCCGATGAAGGAAATGTTCATCAGTATGCCCAGAAGGCCAGGCGTCACTGCTACATATGAGAATAGCTACCACTTTTGGGGGCCCGATTATGTCAACCAGTTTGAGAAGCTTGCTCTAGATGAGCCCGTGATACATAAAATCCGTGGTGCTGACCCGGTGGATATAGATGGCAATTTGGCAAATCTGTTAGAAGATCAGGGGCTGTCAGAGCCTGAGAATGGTATGTTTACAGAGGGGATACCGGCAGGAAGGGCTGTTGTTACAAAGGATCCTCGGGACTTGATCGACTTTTCTTCAGATGATGAGGTAGTGGCTATGTTGGAATATGAGAAGGGGCCGGTTGTGGATCCGAGTATCTTGGAGACAGTTGCAGAGAGGCCGTTGCAGAATTGGACTTCATTTCAAGGACCGGTCGCTGACAGGGAGACTATGATCAAGAAACTTGGGCTCAAGCCTCGTCCCAGTCCCTCTGCGTCTAAGTTTGTCCCCCGTGTCTTGAGTCGTTCCCCTGAATCCCTTGTAATCGAGTTTGAGTCCTCCGATCGGTCTGACGTCCTCACGACGGAAGACCGTCGTCGTGTTGTAGACACTGTTTTCCCTTTCGCTCTTAATAAAATGGTCGATCTTTCCGAGTATCCCGTGATTGCAAATCTAACGATTGAACGCTTAACCAAAAATGATCACAAAGATTTAAAAATAATTAAGCCAGAGTCAATCGAAGATAATGCAGACTTAATAGATGAACAAATTTTAGAAAATAATTCAAAGCAGGTTTGCAAGCGAAAGGAAAGCCGGGCCCAAGCTGCCGATGAGATATTGACAACGGTGAACCTGGGAACAGCTGAGGAACCCAAAGAAATGCAAATTGGTAGCTTCTTCTCCGGAGTTGAGCGGGATGCCCTGATTGAGCTACTTAAAGAGTTTGTAGACGTTTTTGCCTGGTCCTACAAAGACATGCCTGGGTTAGACACATCTATTGTAGAGCACCGGATACCCCTGGATCCAGAGATCAAGCCGATCAAGCAGAAACTGAGGCGGATAAAGCCCGAGTGGTCCTTACAGGTCAAGGAAGAGATTGAGAAACTCCTACAGGTGGGCTTTATCAAGGTGATTGAATATCCGACCTGGCTGGCAAACATCGTGACAGTCACAAAGGCGAATGGAAAATTACGGGTTTGTGTAGACTTCAGAGACCTCAACAAGGCTTGTCCCAAAGATGACTTCCCCCTGCCGAACATTGACATGCTTGTAGATGCAACAGCAAACTATGAAGTCAAATCCTTCGTCGACGGCTTTGCAGGCTACAATCAGATTAAAATGGCCGAGGAAGATCAGGACAAGACAGCATTTACCACTCCTTGGGGAACTTATTGCTACACAGTGATGCCGTTTGGACTGAAGAATGCTGGGGCTACTTACCAGAGGGCCGTCACTACCCTGTTCCACGACATGATCCATAAGGAGATTGAAGTGTATGTTGATGATATGATCATTCATTCAAAGGGGTCAGATGGACAGCATTTCATTGATCTAAGGAAGTTCTTCAACAGGCTTCGGGAGCACTCCATGAGACTAAATCCAGTCAAGTGCACTTTTGGGGTTATCCGTGGTAAAGTCTTGGGGTACATGGTCACAGAGCGCGGCATTGAGGTAGATCCCAGAAAGGTCAAGGCAATTGTCGAAATGAAGCCGCCCAGAACTGTCTCCGAGGTAAAAGGTTTCATGGGCCGTCTACAATACATCAGCCGATTTGTCAACCAGCTGACTTCCATGTGTGAACCAATATTCAAGCTGCTGAAGTAGAATCAGGAGGTGATTTGGAATGAAGAATGCCATTTAGCTTTCGAGAGAATCAAAGCTTATCTTGTTAATCCTCCCATTCTTTGTCCACCTCATGGGAGCAAACCTCTACTGCTATACTTGACGGTCACAGATACAGCCATCGGGGCCATGCTAGCGCAAGAAAAAAAGGACTCCAAGGTCGAGAATGCCATTTATTTTGTCAGCCGCAAATTCCAAGGTAGCGAGTTGAATTACTCCGCCCTAGAGAAGACGTGTGCAGCTCTGGTTTGGGGGGTCGGAAAGCTAAAGCACTACATGTTGTCCCACACAGTACATCTGGTCTCTAAAATGGACCCGATTAAGTACCTGTTTCAGAGCGACAGAGGCAGTATCTCCACCAGACTGGCAAAATGGACCTTCTTCCTAGCAGAGTTTGATATTAAGTATGTGATCCGGAAAGCAATCAAAGGACAGGCTTTGGCAGATCAGTTGGCTGACTCTCCCAACACAGAAGCCCAAGGACCAGATCTCCAGTTTCCAGATGAAGGGATTTTTGTCATACAAAACGTCAACCGGTGGCAGTTATTCTTTGATGGTGCAGCGAACAAAAGAGGTAACGGCATCGGGATGGTATTAGTAGACCCGAGTGACATGCATACCCCCTCGCCATCAAGTTGAACTTCTCAGTTACCAATAATGCAGCCGAATATGAAGCTTGCATAGTCGGTCTTGAGGCTGACCTTGAACGGAATGTGGATGAATTGGAAGTGTTTGGTGATTCCCAGCTGATAATTAATCAAGCCGCCAACAGATGGAAAATGACAGACCCGTGTCTCCAGAGGTATCATGCTTATATTGTAGAGCTCGTCGGCCAGTTCAAGGAAGTATCATTCTAGTTCCTGTCGCGAGATAAGAACAGATTTGCCGATGCACTAGCTACTCTGGCTTCTTTGGTGGAAATACCAGAAGGAAAGTCAATCAAGCCGTTCATGGTCGAAAGGCGAGAAAATCCGGCATATTGTTGCGAGATCGAGATTGAAACCATTGATGAACCGTGGTATAGCCAAATCTTTCACTATCTCAAGCATGGTGAAGCATCCTTCTCCGTTGATAAAGAAGGAGGCTTAAAAGGTGTTCGGGCCAAGAGTTTGCAAGCTCTGAAAAGGCTATCAGCGCAGTACGTTATACTCGACAATGAGTTATGGAAGAAAAGGGAAGGTTGCCCACTCCTGCTCTGTATCAGCAAAGAAAAAGCTCAGAGAGTAATGGAATATGTTCACAACGGCGCCTGTGGACCTCACATGAATGCTCGATCCCTTATGCACAGCATTATCTGACTGGGTTACTTCTGGGTCACCATGGAGACTAATTGCATCCAGTTTGTGCGGACTTGCGATAAGTGTCAGCGGTTCTCCAACCTAAACCACATCCCTGCTCATGATCTATATTGCATGACAACTCCTTGGCCCTTTGCAACCTAGGGAATTGATGTCATCGGGAAAATAACTCCATTCGGGAGCAACGGACATTCATTTGTTTTGGTCGTGGTAGATTACTTCACAAAATGGGTGGAAGCCGCGTCCTACAAAGTGCTTACAGCTAAGAAAGTTGCTCGCTTCATAAAGGAACAAATCTTTTGCCGCTACGGAGTCCCTAATGAGATCATCTCTGACAATGGATCCCATTTTGAAGGAGAAACAGACTGGCTGCTCACCGAATACAGAGTCAAGCGCCATAAGTTATCACCATACAAACCACAGACAAACGGTGTTATTGAGGCTGCCAATAAGAACCTTGAGCGAATTATAAAGAAAATGGCCGAGCGAGGACGGGACTGGCCGGAGAAATTGCATCTAGCATTGTGGGGCTACCACACTTCAATTCGGACTGCTACCGGTGCAACTCCCTATGCTTTAACTTACGGAATGGAGGCTGTCATGCCAATCGAGCTAGAGATTCCATCCTTTAGGGTATTGCTCGAGAATGAGGTCAATGAGATTGACTGGCTTCAAAGCCGATACAATGAGTTGGCACTGTTAGACGAACGCAGATTAAAGGCCATGGAGCATAACCGGGCATATCAAAAGAGAATGGCCCATGCTTTCGACAAAAGAGTGAAACCCAGGGACATCAAGGTTGGTGATCTGGTCCTCAAGATGAAGCCCTCGAATTAGAGCAGTGCATTGGGCAAATGGGCACCTGTCTGGGTCAGACCTTTTCTAGTGAAGAAGATATTCTCCGGAGGACTATGCAACTAACAGATCTGGATGGCAACCCATTCCTGCACCCCGTCAATGGAGACAAGTTGCGGCGGTATTATGTTTGATCGAGTCTTCCCCCCTCTGTATAAAAATAAAAATAAAAAAAAGAAAAAAGAAATGAAAATAAAGGCGCAATAAAATTGTCCCAGATGAGACTGAAAACCTCTCAAAAGGCAGTCCATGCAAAAATAAGGGACGCGTCCGGTGCTAAAAGAATATACCCAACTAGACTAAAAATCCTAAAATGGGCGGTCTAGGTTAAAAATAGGGTTGCACCATGAGCCCCTTAGTTCTCTGTGCAAAAGGGGAACGTAGGCAACCACTCGTGGTTCGGTCTAAAATGCTGCGAAATCTCAAATCTTGCCAAAATGTGTTTTGATTATAGTTCCAAAGATTTTCAAAGGTTCATTATAAGTTAATATTCTTTTTGATGATTTCAAGCACGACCTGCTTTCGACTCGTATAACTTGCTGCGAATAAAAGGCAATAAATTTTCAAAGTGCTAACATCTATTTTGCCTGTAATAAGTAATCAAGGGATACTCATGTTCCATACAATAATTCTCTCCCTCAAAATACAAACAAAAGAGTCTCCTATCTCCCCAGATAAGGTGTCTAAGAGCTCGTTCCCGCTCCTGAACTTGCATCTCTGTTCTTCCTTTTCCTTGGTCCCCGGGAGGTCCTTGGCCTAGGAATTTCAAATAAGTCGGTTTGAGCCCGTCCTAGTTCGGGTATAATGCGCGTCAGTGGATCGATCAGACCAGTCTCCCTCAAAGCAGCCCTAGCAATCCTCTCTACGAGCTATCACTTCTGGGTCATCTCTCATAGCAGCTCTCCGGATCTCTTGCCTCCGATAGTCCTCAGCAACATCGCCGGTAACATCATCTGGGTTCCCACGGGCCTCTGTATCTCTGAAAGACCGGCTGGTCGGGTAGTTTGCTCCCAAGTATTCCCGACGGCGAGCCTCTATCGTCAACTGCACAGGACCCTGCTGCTCCTCATACCAGATCAAATACTCCGTGGTCAAGAATGTCATCCCTCTGGACTGTCGAAGAAGTGTCCGTGTGGGAAAGAAACCCTCCAGAAAGGATCTGCTGAAAAACTGCACAGTCTGGGGCTCGGTCATGGCCATCGGAACAGCATCAGTCGTCAGCCTCTCTCTCAAAGCCCGGACAATCTGCTGAGGGTACCCATACTGCCTGCTCACCAATGATGGGATACAGAAGGAAGATACATGCAACCCTGGTAGCCTGACTATCACTGACCCATCCTGAATATCTCTCATGGTCTGTAGCCCCCACGCCGGAATCCAAAAGCTCAGGTCAGCAGTCCCATACCGCGTCAATCTCATCTGCCAGTTGTCAGCGGCCGCATCCCTCAGCAACCTACGTTGTCTCGTCATCCAAGGCATCACTGTCTGACCCTCTGGTAATGGCCCAATCAAGTGCAACCTCTCAGAAAGCCACAAGGATAACAAATTGGGGCTGCCTGCACCCATGAAATCAGATCCTCCCGCTAGCCTATCAAGGCCTTGGTAGGTCTCAGCCAACAACAGTGGTACAATGTCCATCTCCCCTTGTCCAGAATGGATTTGACGAAGATCCACACCTCGGTGTAAGTACCCAAATCTGGCTCATGCCTTCCGATTAAGTTTCCCGGCAATTCCCTGGACTTTCCTAAAGTTCAGGGGCAATTCAGGAACTTTTCCAAACCTTTCGAGGGGCGAAGGACTTGCTAGGAATTAAAATTCCACGCAAACCTTCGGTGAAAAGCCCTTCTAGAATGCCACCTTGCATGTTTCTAGAAAAATCTGGGTCGGCAGCAAATGTAGCCACGCGACCTCTTTTGCCGCAAATGAAGCCATGCGGCCTCTTTCGCTGACCTTCTAGAATGCCACCTTGCATGTTTCTAGAAAAATCTGGGTCGACAGAAAATGTCGCCACGCGGCCTCTTTTGCCGCAAATGAAGCCATGCGGCCTCTTTCGCTGACCTTCTAGAATGCCGCCTTGCATGTTTCTAGAAAAATCTGGGTCGGCAGCAAATGTAGCCACGCGGCCTCTTTTGCCGCAAATGAAGCCATGCGGCCTCTTTCGCTGACCTTCTAGAATGCCACCTTGCATGTTTCTGGAAAAATCTGGGTCGGCAGCAAATGTAGCCACGCGGCCTCTTTTGCCGCAAATGAAGCCACGCGGCCTCTTTCGCCTTTTTCTAGCTGCCTATAAATAGAGGCCTCCTCTACCCATTTTCATAAGCAATTTTTCAGCACCAAAACTTCCCCAAAGTATCCCTACGAAAATCAGGAAGCTGAGAGTGCCAAGAAGCCACCTCCCTCCTCCTTGAAGCCTCCAAAAGTTGGTCCTTCCGCTAGTCAAACTCCAAAGAAGAAGAGGTCACCACCATTGGTAACCTCTCACCCCCTTATCTTGCATTATACTTGTTTATGTGATATACTTGCTCCTTGCATTTACATATTGCTATATATTGCTTGGTACTTGGTAGATTATCGTTAAAGATCATATCTTTTGACATGTAAATCATATCCCCTTCCCCTTTGCATCCTTTGCATTAGCATAAGCATCATTTGCTCATAAAAATGTAATCTTTGCATTAAAGGTGCATCCTTTGCACCCAAAAATCTCTTTTTTACATAAAAATGATATCTTTATGCATCCTTTGCATTAAAAATTGTTGCTTTACATCAAAAATGCATCCTTTGCATCAAAAATCATTCCTTTGCTTTCAAATTGCATCCTTTGCACATAAAATGTTATTTTTCCGCATAAAAATGCATCCTTTGCATTAAAAATCATTTCTTTACAATCAAAGTAGCATCCTTTGCTTTTAAAATGACATCCTTATGCATCCTTTGCATTAAAAATCTTTTCTTTGCACAAAAAGCATCCTTTACAATCAAATAGCATCCTTTGCACCCAAAAATGTCATCTTTTCACTAAAAATGTCATTTTTACATGCATTCCCCATGTCCCCATTGGTATCCTTCGGAACGGACCGGTGTAAAGGTCCTATCTTTACATCGTTTCTTCCATTAAAGGTGACATAATCTCTTTAGAAAGGGATAAACCTTGAACCCTATATCTCCGATTATCACTTGAGACAAGCATGATAGCCCCTATATGAGCTCAATCGTCTCAAGATGTAGGATTGATGGGCTAAGGACACTCCTTTTCTAAAGAAACTCATTTTGGACTATAGAAGAGAGTCCTTCTCTCGATCACGCAAGACCCGAGGTCAAAAAGCGATGCAAGTCCAAGATGAGGATGGGATCAAAGTCCCGACACATAAAAATCCAAGGAATCCCGAGTGACAACCAACTAAATGGTTTGTACGTCCGGAAGACAACTTGGGACATTCCCCCCCTCTTTTCAACACATGCACACAAGAAAGCACGCAAGCAAGCACGAAAAATGGAATCTAGGGAGACTTGCTACGGCAAGGCACCTTGGGTGAACGACGATCCGTTCTTTCCAAGGGGTAACTTAACCTCCGAACCCTAAAAACATTTTTTTCAAAGTTTTGAGGAAATCAAAATGGTGTGGCAACTCCGTTTTTCAAATTAAACCGGATGTTTTCAAACTCGCGTGAATCCAATCTAAAAAACAAAAAATAGAATTTGGGCACACATTCACAGTTTGGCGACTCCGCTGGAGAAATCCCAAAGGAGAAAAGCTTTTATTTTCAAAATAAAAACGATACCCGGTATATAGGTGGAAACCACTAACCTTCCTGTATCGCTTCCTAACCCGGGGCTTGGGATAAAAGGTGGTCTAACAATCCCACGTACCGGTATCCCTTTTTTTCGAAAAAAAAATATAAAGCTTTTTTCCTTTGAGCGGGTTAGCCTCCCGTCACGGATTCCATTTTATCGTGCTTGCTTTCTTTCCTTGAATTGCATTGCATATTGCATCTTGGGAATTGTGCATACTCTAAACAGGAAGCCTGCTAAAAGCTGAAAGGTGCCTAAAATGTTTGGGGAACAACTTGAAACTGCAAAGGAGTGGAACCTGGAAAATTGATCCATGCAGCCGTACGGCTTAATCCTCCCTGGATTCTGACCGGGCGGCCTCATTGGCAATTCCACCAGGACAAAATTGAGGTTAATCTGGCAGCCTTGGCAGCTTGGGGCTATTCAGTTCCAAGGCGGCGGGGCTCCTGAAAATTTACGTGCCTTATCTGTTGCATTTTCCCCCGTCCCGAAAAATCATTCCTTTTAAAACACATTTCTGAAAATTTCTGTTTTAACTCAAAAAGGAACATTTTTTAGGAGACCTAACAGTACGCGCACCTTATATATCCTGTACACTTTGCATGCACGTCCCTTTAAACCCGGGTTGGTTGTTCAGTTGCAGTCACGGACAGCCTTACGATGCTCCCGGGCGCGCACGGAATCACCCCAAACTCCCCATGGCAGCCAGTGTCGACCAATGCACAGTCCGTGTCACACGTTTCAAAAAACCATGACTTTTGGTTGGTTTTTGGTCTAGTCCGTGTCATATAGCCCAGTTGCATATCCCCGTAAAGTTCAAGCCTTAGTTCATAACGGAAGTCAAGGTCCTTCGCGCAAGCGGAACTTTGCCAAAATTCCGACAAGGAAAAATTGGTAGAACCTTGACTTCGGCATTGACTTTGACCTTGACCCGCACGGAATGCGTAAGAGTCGAGACCGAGTCCATGCAAAAAAAAAATCCAAAGATCTTTCGCTCAAGCGAAGCTCTACCAAAATTCCGACAAGGAAAAATTGGCAAGATCTTGACCCGGCATTGACTTCGATTTTGACTCACGCACTGCGTATGCAATGAAGTTCAATGTGACACTGTGTCATACGGCTTTTGCCGCCCGACCCATGCCTATTATCTTCTCGAACATTACCGAAAAGTCAAAACGTCATTCGCGCAAGCGAAACTTTGCCAAAATTCCGTTAAGGCTGAAAGACGAGACTTTTCCAGTATTGCCTTGACTATAATCCGCATCGCTCGTGCGTTAAAAGTTCCTATGACCCGCTAGACCCGTTAGGAACGTTCTTCTCTCTCGGTTGGTGGGATTCGCGTGCCCTATAGGACCCTCGCCCGGGGCTGTCCACCCTGGGAGGTCGAAATACAGGTGAAATACGAGGGGCTTATAGACCTAGTGATGGAACCCACTGATCCAGGATCTAGAGTAGTTGCGAAAAAGAAGGGAAAAACCCCTTTTCCAACCAAATATAAATAAATAAAAGACACTGTTTTAAGTAAACTTGAATAATTATCATAATTGCATGGTCCTATCTCTGGAATCCCTAATTGAGAACACCTCGGTCCGATCTCCGATTTTTCTATCTCGACCTTTCATGGTCAGATTCCTAATCGAGACCTCCTCGGTCCGATCTCCGATTTTCCTATCTCGACCTTTCATGGTCAAATCCCTAATCGATACCTCCTCGGTCCAATCTCCGATTTTCCTATCTCGACCTTTCATGGTCAAATCCCTAATCGAGACCTTCTCGGTCCGATCTCCAATTTTTTTATCTCGACCTTTCGAGACCTCCTCGGTCCGATCTCCGATTTTCCTATCTCGACCTTTCATGGTCAAATCCCTAATCGAGACCTCCTCTGTCCGATCTCCGATTTTTCTATCTCGACCTTTCATGGTCAAATCCCTAATTGAGACCTCCTCGGTCCGATCTCCAATTTTTCTATCTCGACCTTTCATGGTCAAATCCCTAATCGAGACCTCCTCGGTCCGATCTCCGATTTTCCTATCTCGACCTTTCATGGTCAAATCCCTAATCGAGGCCTCCTCGATCCGATTTCCGATTTTTCTATCTCTACCTTTCATGGTCAAATCCCTAATCGAGACCTCCTCGGTCCGATCTCCGATTTTTCTATCTCGACCTTTCATGGTCAAATCCCTAATCGAGACCTCCTCGGTCCGATCTCCGATTTTCCTATCTCGACCTTTCATGGTCAAATCCCTAATCGAGACCTCCTCGGTCCGATCTCCGATTTTCCTTCTCTCCCTCTTTCGCGGTCAAATTCCCAATCGCGACCTCCTCGTTCCGATCTTCAATTTTTGATCTCGACCTTTCAAGGTCCAATCTTTCCCGATCAATTAGGCTTAGGAGAAAATGTGTTTTGAGTAAAACTTAAGCGATAAGTGCATGTTACTTGAGCCTTCAGCCTAAACACTTACCTCCAAGCTTAAACACTTACCTCCGAGTCTAAACCTTACCTGCCTCCGAGTCTAAACCTTGCCTATCCCTTTCCCGCAGCGAGAAAGAAGTGGGCGAGAATACCGGGTCAGCGGCTTTTCAGTACGGAAACCTTAAGATCAGACAGTTCGGCAGAGCCATCAGTTTTGTCAGCTCAAAGAGTCAGAATGGCAGATTTGACAGAAAACAGTGAGGGTACAGGAAATCAGATGGTTAGGAAGGAAGAGTTAGTTCTGGCCTTGGAAAATGCCCATAAGGTTCATGAAGAGCAGCTGTCATTGCTCATCGGTGCTCTTCGCCGCTATGGAGTTCAGGTAACGGTCGAAGCCAACGGTTCTCTAGTAATGGTCGAAGATGAAACTTCAGAAACAGTGATTTCAGTCCCTTCATCCTATAACCAAGACCTTCCATCCTACAGCCAATACCTTCCTCCATCCACATATGATCCCTTGCCAAGGAATACTCCTCTTCAGTCCTTTCCAACACCTCAGGCCATTAGGGCTCCATCGCCCTCAGCTCCTCAGAACGAATTGGGTTCCAGCACACCTGTTCCTCAGTTTCAGCAATACCTGCCAGTTTATGCTCCAGCTTCACATAATCAGTTTGAGCTATGTGGCTATGTTCTGAAGCCCCTATACCCACCTGAATGCAATCATGAGTTGCCAAAAGAAAATCCGGATGATTCAAGTTTTCAGCTGTCACCTACCAGACTTGGTGAATTCACCCGTCAGTTTCACCAGTCCGCGACTGTGATTCCTTCTACAGACAAGAACTTTGTTGCGAGTTCCAGTAACTCGAGAGTTTCCATTGACCCCCATGTGGCAATATTGATAGAGCAAGTGAAACAAATACAGGAGAAGCTTGACCTCATGATGAGTATCAATACTCCCTTGACCCAAGACGTCGAACCAGGCAAGGAAATGATTCCACCAAACATAACCCAATGCCACCTGCACCAAGCAGCAACCGTACCCAGCTCAGCACCAGTTCCTAATAAAGGAAAAAGTGTCGTAGCCTCCTTCAGCCAAATCCAACAATGGAACCAATTGGACAATGGAAATCCAAGTCTTGAGAACAACAATGTCTCCCAAAAACTCTGCTCCCTTCATTTTGACAATGCGGAGATGCCTTTAAGCAAGATTTTGGAAGAGCTAATGAAAGAAAAGCTGATAAAGCCACTGGAGAATTGGAAGCCCAAGAACCCCAATGTTCGGTTGGATGAGCCTAAGCATTGTCTTTTCCATCAATACCCTGGGCACGACACTGATGATTGCAACTATTTGAGGTATTGGATCCAGAAATTGATAGAAGATGGGAAGCTTGAGAACCTCCATAGGCCAAAAACAGAAAGCTATGGTAAGAGGTCGATTCAGGAAGTGCAAGGTCAGAAACGTCAGCCTGATGATTTTGGGATGCCCATGAGCAAAGTTTTTGATGATTTGGTGAAACGAGGCCTTCTCACACCTCTCGAGAATTATAAGCCGAGAAGCCCACGTAACGTTGACAGGACCAAGTTCTGTGAATACCACAATCATTATGGTCACGTGACAGACAAGTGTTTGGATCTGAAGAAAGAAATTCAATGGTTGATCTACGAAAGAAAGCTCGAGTGTCCTGGCAGTCCAACCAGCGAAGAGTAGCTAGGCTAGGGGTTACCTATCCTTAAAAAAAAAAAAGAAAAGAAAAGAATATAGTCTCTCAGTCAACCTTCGTAGGTTCTAGTACTTTCCTCTTTCAATCAAGTCCTCCTCGGACATTGTAATTAATCTTAAATCTTCTATAAAAGAGTCTTTCTTCTTTTCTTGCTAGACTTAAGACATTATTTGCACACCTACATTACATTTAATGAAATGGTTTTATTTTATATGATCACTTGCATTGCTCAACAAATAATCTCTCGAAATAATTAACGTTCTGATTAATCAGTGTGAGAAAGTCAACTAATGCCTTCCCCATACACTTTCCTTACCTCACAAAAGGCCTCCATCAAGCCATACACTTTCCTTATCTCATAAAAGCCTTCATCAAGCCATACGCCTCCCAAATCATGTCCTCACCATCACCTTGACCAAGTCAACGACGGCGGCAACATCAAGGAACAACAAAAGGCCACTCAGCTTCGAAAGATTGACCACGTGTCGACAACAACCTAGGTGATCGCCTCCGACTTCAAGGGCATCAAGAAAGTTCAAGCAGGGGCTCGCCTTGGCCCTCATGTGCTTTAAAAAAAAATAAAAAAAAGCAAAAAAAGAAAAAAAATAATAAAATAATAAAGTGCAAAAAGAGTAATACCCAGCTAGGCTAAAAACCTTGTAAAGGATTGTCTAGGCAAAAAAACAGGGTTGCACGTAAAAGAAAGAAAAAGAGAAAAATATAGTGCAAAAAGAGTAATACCCAGCTAGGTTAAAAACCCTGAAAGGGACAGTCTAGACAAAAAACAGGGTTGCACATAAAAAAAAAATGAGGCCAAGGACCCAGCGTCACCAATCAAAAGCTTGACGGATAGGCAAAATCAAAGCTCTAAGAATAGATGTTGTCGATAGCAATGGGGCGGTCGAAGCAAAGGCAGAAGCATTTCATAAGCCTTTAGGCACATGCAAATCCTTTCTCCCCCAATGAAAGACGAAAATCAGAAGCAACCGTCCAAAAATGACTTGGTCAAGGAATCATCCCGAGGCTCATGCCTCATCATCCAACCTTCTTATCCGAGCCTTTTCACTAAAGGAACCACAAATCCCATTTCCCAAAGCCAGGCACAGTTCAGCCGAGGCCGAACTACGGCGACCTGAGCTCCTCACAATGAGGGGAACGTAGGCAACCAGAAATGGTCCGGTCATAAGCATATTTAGATTTCAGAAAATTCGGTCTCATCAATGACCTCTCCCATAGACACAGTCAAATCCCAGAAAATCTGGTCTCATTAATGATCTCTCCCATAAACACAGTCAAATCCCAGAAAACCCGGTCTCATCAATGACCTCCCTATACACAAACCTTTCTTTCACACCCAGCCAACCTTGATCCGCGACATCGGTTGATTTTCTCCTCATGATTAATCAAAATGTTAGTTCATATCGAGATTAGTGGTTGAATAACCCGAACATTAATAAAGGGTTTTAAGCAATCTTGTGATCATTGTAAATAAAACAAGTTTTCAGATGTCTTGACAAGTCTTCCTTTTCTACATCTTAGGAAAAATAGTGCTAAACACTGATTTTCTGTCAGCAGGGGCTTCCATACACTTTTACCAACATTTCTACGCTTATACTCTCTCAAAAGAGTCAAACCCAAAGCGAGTTTTTGTGCCTACGTCGAATAAGGCAATCGAAATAACACAAAATCGGGATCTATTCCCACCTTTCGAAAAATATGCCCCTGCATGTATAAATGTCTAAAAATTCCCTTCTTCCACATCTTCTTGCGGTTGACTGAGTGACTAAGAAAATAAGAGAATAAGCACAAAAGGATAGGTTTTTCCCTCTTCTTCTACAGTTCGCATTAGGGCTGCCTTGACACTCTGGAGCTTTGCCAAGCCATTTCCTTAGACTGGGGCTTCTTCAGCCAATTTTTGGGTCCGCATCGGGTTCCTCACCATGTCACAAGATGGATTCAGTTTTGGTTAGATTAACCTTAGGATCACTTTCGTAGTACCAATCATATGGGGATTTTTGCTAGGTCATCAGATTGGGACTTCACTAAGTCACTTCTTCGTAACCTAAAACTTCGCCTACTCAGTTCATCCAACCGGGGCTTTGCCAATGAAAGGATCTTTCCTTGCTTTAATAAGACATGGGGCTTTGCAGAAAGTTTTTCCTTAGACCGGGGCTTCGATAAGTTGCATCCACCCCTCGAAGAGAGGTTTGGTCACTTCGACATCTGCTTTAGTCTTTGGTTGTAAAAGCCTGTCAGCATCAGCTTCAAATTCCAGAGTGTGAGAAAGGAACATTCATCGAGACCCGAGGTTTAAACCCAGTCTCAGCCCAAGAGGGAATTCTAGTCCACGTTGACAATATCTCAGCAACAGCAGCAGCTCATTCCGCACCCAAGGGATATGACCCCACCTGCTTGAAACCCGTCTCAAACAATTTCCAAACACATTTCATATGTACATCCCGACCCAGTCCCTACCATGTTTCCACGAAAAAAAAAATCACCCCTAGGCTCAAGTAACGTGCCCATTGCTAATGATAACATTTTCTCCCAAAAGCGCATCCGTTACTTTCGTTATAACGAAATAACGCCAGGCGATAGTTTCCTAATTGTCAAAAATCCAACTTAAGCTACCTCTATATCACAGATCGAGAAGTACGCTTAAGTTCTCCAAACTTAAGCTACCTCTATCATAGATTGAGAAGTATGCTCAAGTTTTCCAAACTTTAGCTACCCCTATCTCCTCGATAGTGACGTAAGCTTTAGTCAATTTAGGTGACAACCTCCAGTAATTGTCAATCAGGTGACAACCTCCATTAATTGTCAAAACCTCAAGGATCCTAGACACTGTTCCTAACTATCTAGATGAGGCTTGAACTACGACCAAGACTTGATTCCTCCGGGATACTAGGTAGCCTTTCATAAAGGTCCAGCCATCCGACCACATTGGTCACCCTTTTCTTTCACCATTCCTCAATGGTGCGTAAGCTTTGCATAAAAGTCCAACTATATGACCACATTGGTCACCCCCTTTTATTTGGCACATTCCTAGTAGGATCGGCCGTGTGACCTCCTAGGTCACCCCGTTTCCATCCTTATAGTAAGGAACCAGTATCTCTTTGCCATGCCCGGCAAGATCTGCCATAGCCTACCAATCACCTTCGGAGAACATCGGGTGCGCAATCCCTGCAGGTAAACATAGCACAGGTATAAATATCTCATGCTGTTTCTTGAAATTATTTCAAGTGAAAATAGGTCAAAACCTATCAATATAGAACATGCATTTAGCATCACATTTCCTAGTTCAATCCATGTTCACATACAAATTCATGTTAACTCATTGCAGTCTGGAAAATCAAGTTCCAATCAATTTCACCCAAATCAAAAAATTTTTAAACCTAGCAAATGTTACGTACCACAGTTTTCTTCCCGACATCCGAGGTGTGTTCATTAAGCTGTGGATAGAAATCCCCTCTTTGAGCTTGCGGGATGAATGGCGTTTGGTTCCTCTGAACCCCCTTCCGTCGAGTAGCCAACTCGGCGTGTTGTGGAGCCCTCTTGGTAGGACGTGTTCTAGGAGGCATTTCTCCAACTGAATCGGACTCGAAATGTTTGGTTTCTCTCGATTCCTCTCAATTTCTCTCCGATGGCTACTCTCTCCCATTTCTCGTTTTCGTCTCCCTCTCAATTTCAATTTTGATTAAGTTTCAAATGACGATTGTGCAAATTTTTAAAGAGTCTGTCCACATGGCTTCTTATGTCGTACGACATACTTAGCCCATGTGGCTGGTTTTTACAATTTTGCCCCTGAAGGCTCAATTTTACAATTTCATCCCCCATAGGCCTGTTTTACCCTTTGTGCCCCTGGCATTTCCAATCATATCAATCCAGTTTTCCCTCCAGTGCCCCCGTGGCCTATTTTACAAATTTACCCCTGTGGCTCATTTTATTTGACCCTGGCATTTTCAATTCTACTCTCAAATAATTAAATTATCGGGTACGTCCCATTTTTGTACAAAAATTATCGGGTCCTTCCAACTTCTTTACAAAATCCATTCTTTCTCGCGATCTCCGTTATTCCAGAACGAAGGAATAACATTTTGGTCTCTCGCGATCTCCGTTATTCCAGAATGAAGGAATAACATTTCGCTCTCCTTCGATCTCCGTTATTCCAGAATGAGGGAATAACATTTCGCAAGATGAAGAAATAACATTTCGACCTCTCTCGCGATCTCCGTTATTCCAGAATGAGGGAATAACATTTCGCTCTCTTTCGATCTCCGTTATTCCAAGATGAAGAAATAACATTTCGATCTCTCTCGCGATCTCCGTTATTCCCGAATGAAGGAATAACATTTCGCTATCTCTCGCGATCTCCGTTATTCCCGAATGAAGGAATAACATTTCGCTATCTCTCGCGATCTCCGTTATTCCAGAATGAAGGAATAACATTTCGCTCTCTTTCGATCTCCGTTATTCCAGGATGAAGGAATAACATTTCGACCTCTCTCGCGATCTCCGTTATTCCAGAATGAAGGAATAACATTTCATTCTCTCGCGATCTCCGTTATTCCAGAATGAAGGAATAACATTTCGCTCTCTTTCGATCTCCATTATTCCAGAATGAAGGAATAACATTTCGCTCTCTTTCGATCTCCGTTATTCCAGGATGAAGGAATAACATTTCGACCTCTCTCGCGATCTCCGTTATTCCAAAAGGAAGGAATAACATTTCGACCTCTCTCGCGATCTCCGTTATTCCAGAATGAAGGAATAACATTTCGCTCTCTTTCGATCTCCGTTATTCCAAGATGAAGGAATAACATTTCGACCTCTCTCGCGATCTCCGTTATTCCAGAATGAAGGAATAACATTTCGCTCTCTTTCGATCTCCGTTATTCCAAGATGAAGGAATAACATTTCGACCTCTCTCGCGATCTCCGTTATTCCCGAATGAAGGAATAACATTTCGCTCTCTTTCGATCTCCGTTATTCCAAGATGAAGGAATAACATTTCGACCTCTCTCGCGATCTCCGTTATTCCAGAATGAAGGAATAACATTTCACTCTCTTTTGATCTCCGTTATTCCCGAAGGAAGGAATAACATTTCGACCCCTCTCGCGATCTCCGTTATTCCCGGATGAAGGAATAACATTTTGACTCAATAAAAGTTCGAACTACGACCTGGCTTGATTCCTCCGGGATACGTAGGTAGCTTACTTTAGGTTCAGCCAATTCGTCACTTATGACACCCCCTTTCCCCAGTGGATCTTTTTCGAACTACGATCTGGCTTGATTCCTCGGGGATACGTAGGTAGCCTTCCAAAGGTCCAGCCACTCGACCACCCTGGTCACCCAATCCGTCTCGGCATTCGCCAGATCGGATCCTTTTCTATCGACAACCCCACTCGCCCTGCAAGTGACGTTGCCGAGGGGCTTCTGTAAGTACCCAAATCTGGCTCATGCCTTCCGGTTAAGTTTCCCGGCAATTCCCCGGACTTTCCTAAAGTTCAGGGGCAATTCGGGAACTTTTCCGAACCTTCCGAGGGGCGAAGGACTTGCTAGGAATTAAAATTCCACGCAAACCTTTGGTGAAAACCCCTTCTAGAATGCCACCTTGCATGTTTCTAAAAAAATCTGGGTCGGCAGCAAATGTAGCCACGCGGCCTCTTTTGCCGCAAATGAAGTCATGCGGCCTCTTTCGCTGACCTTCTAGAATGCCACCTTGCATGTTTCTAGAAAAATCTGGGTCGGCAGCAAATGTAGCCACGCGGCCTCTTTTGCCGCAAATGAAGCCATGCGGCCTCTTTCGCTGACCTTCTAGAATGCCACCTTGCATGTTTCTAGAAAAATCTGGGTCGGCAGCAAATGTAGCCACGCGGCCTCTTTTGCCGCAAATGAAGCCATGCGGCCTCTTTCGCTGACCTTCTAGAATGCCACCTTGCATGTTTCTGGAAAAATCTGGGTCGGCAGCAAATGTAGCCACGCGGCCTCTTTTGCCGCAAATGAAGCCACGCGGCCCCTTTCGCCTTTTTCCAGCTGCCTATAAATAGAGGCCTCATCTACCCATTTTCATAAGCAATTTTTCAGCACCAAAACTCCCCCAAAGTATCCCTACGAAAATCAGGAAGCTGAGAGTGCCAAGAAGCCACCTCCCTCCTCCTTGAAGCCTCCAAAAGTTGGTCCTTCCGCTAGGCAAACTCTAAAGAAGAAGAGGTCACCACCATTGGTAACCTCTCACCCCCTTATCTTGCATTATACTTGTTTATGTGATATACTTGCTCCTTGCATTTACATATTGCTATATATTGCTTGGTACTTGGTAGATTATCGTTAAAGATCATATCTTTTAACATGTAAATCATATCCCCTTCCCCTTTGCATCCTTTGCATTAGCATAAGCATCATTTGCTCATAAAAATGTAATCTTTGCATTAAAGGTGCATCCTTTGCACCCAAAAATCTCTTTTTTACATAAAAATGATATCTTTATGCATCCTTTGCATTAAAAATTGTTGCTTTACATCAAAAATGCATCCTTTGCATCAAAAATCATTCCTTTGCTTTCAAATTGCATCCTTTGCACATAAAATGTTATTTTTCCGCATAAAAATGCATCCTTTGCATTAAAAATCATTTCTTTACAATCAAAGTAGCATCCTTTGCTTTTAAAATGACATCCTTATGCATCCTTTGCATTAAAAATCCTTTCTTTGCACAAAAAGCATCCTTTGCAATCAAATAGCATCCTTTGCACCCAAAAATGTCATCTTTTCACTAAAAATGTCATTTTTACATGCATTCCCCATGTCCCCATTGGTATCCTTCGGAACGTACCGGTGTAAAGGTCCTATCTTTACATCGTTTCTTCCATTAAAGGTGCCATAATCTCTTTAGAAAGGGATAAACCTTGAACCCTATATCTCCGATTAACACTTGAGACGAGCATGATAGCCCCTATATGAGCTCAATCGTCTCAAGATGTAGGATTGATGGGCTAAGAACACTCCTTTTCTAAAGAACCTCATTTTGGACTATAGAAGAGAGTCCTTCTCTCGATCACGCAAGACCCGAGGTCAAAAAGCGATGATCACAAGTCCAAGATGAGGACGGGATCAAAGTCCCGAACACATAAAAATCCAAGGAATCCCGAGCGACAACCAACTAAATGGTTTATACGTCCGGAAGACAACTTGGGACATTCCCCCCTCTTTTCAACACATGCACACAAGAAAGCACGCAAGCAAGCACGAAAAATGGAATCTAGGGAGACTTGCTACGGCAAGGCACCTTGGGTGAACGACGATCCGTTCTTTCCAAGGGGTAACTTAACCTCCGAACCCTAAAAACCTTTTTTTCAAAGTTTTGAGGAAATCAAAATGGCGTGGCGACTCCATTTTTCAAATTAAACCGGATGTTTTCAAACTCGCGTGAATCCAATCTAAAAAACAAAAAATAGAATTTGGGCACACATTCACACTCGATCACCCCTGATTTGTCTGAAAATCTCCAGCAACACACTCGGGCAGACTCCAACATATCCACAGAAATAGTAAGCCGACAGGGTAAGCAATACATATATGTCCAGAGATGTAGAAAGATCGAACAGCTCCGGACTGGAAAAGCGCAATTGGGCCATCCGGGTCAAGTCTACGAGTCCATCATCCAGAATCATAAATGACACCTGATCTGCTGGCAAGCACAAGAAGTCAGATAACTGCTCCGTAATCGACCGCCTGTCCCGTGGGAATGCTACAGTCTCCGCCTCGCCCAGGCCTGTCAATGCTCTGAAATCCTCCATGGTTGGCGTCAGATCATTGTATGACAAAGTAAACACGTGCCTCTCCGAATCCCAGAAAAATAAAGCTGCCCGGAGTAAATCCCAATCAACCCTCCAGTTCTTCAAGGACCAGAGACACGGCATGCCATACCGCTTGTCAATGATTTTCCGATGATGCTTTTGGTGAAATCGCGAAACTTCGACTAAGTCTTGGAAAAATTGATGCTCCCGAGAAGCTACATCCCTGTTATAGTGCTCCATTGTGGTTGAAAGTCCCAACCTTGGTCACAGAAATCGCTTGTCTGTCAAGCCGGGGCTGCTGATGTTCTCCTACTGAAAGGGCAGTGTCTACAAATGAATCCCAAGCTGATTTAAAAGGGGACCTGTTACGAGCTTCATCTATTCGTACAACACAACTTTCCCAACAGGCATAGCATGTCGGGCGACACGTCTGGTCAACATCAAATAACATCAAAGTTTTTGCAAGTCTTTCCCCCAGGGCACTCTCCGACTAGCCGTCGCTGCAATACACCTCCCATTGTCACACACATTCACATGTAAATGCACGGGTGAGGGTCCCCCCACCATATGTATCACCATACACACTCACCCGATACATCTCCACTACCCTATGTACAAGCCCGACAAAGCCGACCCTTCAATACAATAACCACATTTCTTTCATTCAATCATCATCCCGTTCCTGGAGCTGAGGGATTCGTGCAAACAAGCTAACATAGTTTAGTCTTTGCTAACAGAATAGCATGGTCAGATATAGTGCTTGGAGTGTTGTGTCCCCCGCAGGTACAATGATCAACTGAGCATAACCAAATCTCGAGGACTGCCCCTCAAAGCATAACCGAGACAAAGAATCCAAATCTTTCAGTCTCCCCGGCAATATGCATCAACATCATTACCAAAGCACCAGCAAAAATTTGTTCCCTAGCAAACAAAAATCCACGTCCCACCAAGCAAAGTTCAGGACTCCCAAAGTTAACCAACCATCAACAAAGACCATCCCGCACCAGGTAAACCAGCAATTCCTCAACAAAAATGGCATGAGACCCTCCGGCAGCTACAACCTCCTACGATCACCAGCAGCAGCATCAGTCCCTCCGGCAGCTACAGGTAAGCACAGCATATGTATGAAAACATATCTCAGTCAATTATTTTCCTCAGTGCATTAGTCAAAACCACGGGTGACTCCCCTAACAGTCAAATCCATTCCATTGGCTATACGTCCTCGCCCCGAGGCAGCCATCCATTCCATTGGCTATACGTCCTCGCCCCGAGGCAGCCATCCGTTCCATCGGCTACACTTCCTCTCCCCGAGGCAACCATCCATTCCATCGGCTATACGTCCTCGCCCCGAGGCAGCCATCCATTCCATCGGCTATACGTCCTCGACCCGAGGCAGCCATCCGTTCCATCGGCGGCAGCCATCCGTTCCATCGGCTACACGTCCTCGCCCCGAGGCAGCCATCCGTTCCATCGGCTACACGTCCTCGCCCCGAGGCAGCCATCCTTTCCATCGGCTATACGTCCTCGCCCCGAGGCAGCCATCCGTTCCATCGGCTATACGTCCTCGCCCCGAGGCAGCCATCCGTTCCATCGGCTATACGTCCTCGCCCCGAGGCAGCCATCCTTTCCATCGGCTATACGTCCTCACCCCGAGGCAGCCATCCGTTCCATCGGCTACACGTCCTCACCCCGAGGCAGCCATCCATTCCATCGGCTATACGTCCTCGCCCCGAGGCAGCCATCCTTTCCATCGGCTACAAGTCCTCGCCCCGAGGCAGCCATCCTTTCCATCGGCTACACGTCCTTGCCCCGAGGCAGCCATCCTTTCCATCGGCTACACGTCCTCACCTCCCATCGGCTATACATCCTTGCCCCGAGGCAGCCATCCTTTCCATCGGCTATACGTCCTCGCCCCGAGGCAGCCATCCTTTCCATCGGCTACACGTCCTCGCCCTGAGGCAGCCATCCTTTCCATTGGCTACACGTCCTCGCCCCGAGGCACGTCCTCGCCCCGAGGTAGCCATCCATTCCATCGGCTACACGTCCTCGCCCCGAGGTAGCCATCCGTTCCATCGGCTACACGTCCTCGCCCCGAGGCAGCCATCCGTTCCATCGGCTACACGTCCTCGCCCCGAGGCAGCCATCCGTTCCATCGGCTACACGTCCTCGCCCCGAGCCAGCCATCCGTTTCATCAGCTACACGTCCTCGTCCCGAGGCAGCCATCTGTTCCATCGGCTACACGTCCTCGCCCCGAGGCAGCCATCCGTTCCATCGGCTACACGTCCTCGCCCCGAGGCAGCCATCCATTCCATCGGCTATACGTCCTCGCCCCGAGGCAACCATCCGTTCCATCGGCTATACGTCCTCGCCCCGAGGCAGCCATCCGTTCCATCGGCTATACGTCCTCGCCCCGAGGCAGCCATCCGTTCCATCGACTATACGTCCTCGCCCTGAGCCAGCCATCCGTTCCATCGGCTATTCGTCCTCGCCCCGAGGCAGCCATCCGTTCCATCCGCTATACATCCTCGCCCCGAGGCAGCCATCCGTTCCATCGACTATACGTCCTCGCCCCGAGGCAGCCATCCTTTCCATCGGCTATACGTCCTCATCTCGAGGCAGCCATCCGTTCCAATGGCTACACATCCTCGCCCCGAGGCAGCCATCCATTCCATTGGCTATACATCCTCGCCCCGAGGCAGCCATTCGTTCCTTCGGCTACACGTCCTCGCTCCGAGGTAGCCATCCATTCTCTTGGTCACACGTTCTCACCCTCCGAACTACTATTTGGCTTGATTCCCTCCTAGGGATACGTAGGAATCCTTTCTCCAACGGTCAAGCCATCCTCTCACTAGATCATTTGTCCAGCCCTCTGTCATATCCCCAGCCGCTCATTGAGATTGGGTTTTATTTATCGACAACCTCACTTCTTCCATTAGTGACATTGCCGAGGGGCTCTGTAAGTATGCCAATCCAATTTGCTACCCTTTTAGGTGCATTTTAATACGATAAAATTGTATTAAGGGGCGTTTTGGTAAATTCACGATCTATTCCGAGACTTTCGGAAACATTTTATAAGTTTCTTGCGAAGGAAGTACCTTTTGGTACTTTGCTCATGCTAAAGGACCTGCAGGGAATAAACCTTTTTGGACCTTTTAGGTATTATCCCTGAATGTTCCAGAAACTAGTTTTGGCGCCAAAAGCAGTTGGTGACACCTTGTGTCACGCGACAAGTCGAGGCTTGGAAAATGGTTACAGAAGGTCGTGCGACACCTTGTGACCATCAACTGCAGCCTATAAATAAGACCCTACCCCTCTCAGAAATGGATCCCAACTTCCACATATTGTTACTCTGCCAAAATTGGAGCATAACACACACACTGAACATACACCTCTCTCTCTCCTACCCAAATCCACTCTCAATTCACTTCAATTTCCACCAAAATTCATCCACCAATACTTGGATCATCCTTCCATCATCCCTCTCAGTTCAATTTGCCCCAGGAGCAGTTGATTGAAGGATTTTATACCAAACTTGGTATAAAATTCGTGGATACTACAAGGGTAACACTCTCAATCCTCCTTCTCTCTCTTACTTTGTAATTTCTATAGTCCAATTGTCTTGTTCTCTTCTGATCTCAGTAATTCGACTCCATCTGTCGTGATTACTGAGATCCAATCGCAATCTCTCTGTTTAATATGGTTGACTTGCATAATTAAGTTTTTATGATTTGATCCTTGTGGAAATTGGTTTTTAAGTCCTAAGGGAGTATGGATCTACCCATATCCACACCCCCTTGGTCGAATTGTTGTTAATTGTTCATTTCAAGGTTGAACTGATTGAATAATTGGATCTGTTTTGATTGTTGGTGCTTCTGTGTGCAAATCTGTAAGTCTCTGCAGATGGACACTATGTGTCACGCGACACATCGTGTCTGGTTAGATCTTGTGTCACGCGACACATCTAGCTAGGCATGCTATGTGTCACGTGACACATCTGGTCCATTTGCAGGGATCCATTTCCTTTGTAATCTGTTCTGATCTGTTGTATATGGGATGTGGCCTCCCTGAATAAATGGCTCACAAGTTGTAAAATTCCAAGTTCATATCAATAAAATTCACGTTCATCACACTTGTCTATTATCATTGCTTGCATACACCTTGGATTACTTGGATGTTTAATTAGAAAGACTCGTCTCCGGACGAGGCGTGTTGGGTGAACTCTTGGTTCTTCCCAACATGTAACCTGACCTCCGAACCCATTTTCTCTCAAAGATTTTTCAAAGTGTACCTTAAAATATGGCGTGGAGACTCCTTTCTTTTCATCATCGGAAAATCCAAATTTTTCGTGGCGAGCGCACATTCAGAGGGAGAGATAAATGACCAAGTCGGTCGGATGGCTAGACTCTTTCATAGGTTTCCTTTTCTGAGTGGGAATCAAGCCAAATCGTAGTTTGAGTATGAGGGAAATTTGGAGGGGTCTCGACCTGAGATTGAGGATGATTTGTTTTGACGAGATTCAATGGTCTCGGGGTGTTCGTGATTTCTTTGGTTGGAGAGACTCGGGCTTATGATAATTGTCGAATAAAGGGTTCGGGCTTACGATGATGGCCGAAGAAAGGTATCGGGCTTATGATGACTCCCGAAGAAAGGTATCAGGCTTACGAGGACTGCCAAAGATAGCATATTCGGGCTTATGATGACTACCGAATAAAGGTTTGAGCTTACGATGACGGCCAAAGAAAGGTTTGGGCTTACGATGAAGCCGAAGAAAGATATCGGGGTTACGATGACTGCTGAAGATAAGATATTCGGGCTTACGATGATGGCCGAAGAAAGGTATCGGGCTTATGAGGACTGCCGCAGAAAGGTTCGAACTTACGATGACGGTCAAAGAAAGGTATTGGGCTTACGATGACTGCCGAAGATAGGATATTCGGGCTTACGATGACGGCCGAAGAAAGGTTCGGGCTTACGATGATGGCCAAAGAAAGGTTCTGACTTACGATGACGGCCGAAGAAAGGTGTCGGGCTTACGAGGACTGCCGAAGAAAGGTTCGAGTTTACGATGACGGCCGAGAATAAGTTGGGGACCAAAGTGCATGAATTCACAGGGGATATCTTTTGTACAGCCAAGGGTAAAGATCATAAGGGAAAGAAGGTCAATTGCCTGGAGCTTGCAAGGAGGTCTGTGCAGCTGCACCACGATTTTGCAAGGTGCTTCGCACGGAAATGAGAGGAAGTATGGTGTTTTTAAACAAATTCAGGTTTAGGGAAGTCACCTTTCACCAAAATTTTCAAGCTTTTGCCACGGGAGAGAGAGAGAGAGAGAGAGAGAGAGAGAGAGAGAGAGAGAGAGAGAGAGAGAGAGAAGGAGAAATCTTCTTTGTTTTAGCCAAGTTTCACCAAAAATCTCTTTACTTTTGCTAAACTTTCATCATGGCCGAGGAAATTAGGCGAGTTCATCACCAAATGAACCGACAAGTTCTTGAGAGGAGGTTGTATTTACAAAGGAATTTTTCAATTTACAAGCCTTCTACAATCAATCTGGATGAGTTGTATCTGGATGTGCACAATCACAAATCGAAGGGGAAGGTGAAAATGGAGGTAAGAACCCAAATTTTTTCTTTGTTTTTGGCTTTGAAGGATGACATGTTAGAACTAGGGCTTGGTTTTGCCATTTTGGGGATTTTGTTCTTGCCATGATAGTGTTGTGAAATTGATGATGAATTATTGATGTTGAATGTATATGGATTATGGGTATGTAATTTTTATTAAAGAATATGGAGTTTAGCTTTGATTTGTGAAAATAAAGTGTGTCTCCTTTGAAATGGTGTATTGCATGCTTGAATGTTTTGTACCCTAGGGTGTTTTGATGGTGTATTTTTATATGCGATGTGAAGCATGAGTATATGGAACTTTGTTTTGTGAGTGTAGGGAAAATTGTTAGAGCAGGCTTTTGAGACAAAATGTGCCGTGGGGGGAACAAGCTTTTGAAATGAAATGTGCCGTGTGGGAACGGGCTTTTGAAATAAAATGTGCCGTGTGGAGAATGAGTTTTTGAAATAAAATGTGTCGTGTGGGAACGGGCTTTTGAAATAAAATGTGTCGTGTGAAAATGGGCTTTTGAAATAAAATGGGTTGTGTGGGAACAGGCTTTTGAAATAAAATGTACCGTGTGGGAACGGACTTTTGAAATAAAACGTGCCGTGTGAGAATGGGATTTTGAAATAAAATGTGAGTGATATGTGTCATTCTTTGTTTATTATTGCTAAGTCTTGCATCAGAGTTTATTGAAATACCTTTGTTGTGTTTACCTGCAGGATGAGGCGCCTTTGTCGGGAAAGTCCAATAAGATGAAGATGCGGAGGTCTATTGAGACCGTGGTATATGTTTGGGGGAGTATGTCAGATAAATCCTAGGAGGGGAGACCTAGTCCTCGGAGACTAGTTATTGACTCGGGGCTAAACGTGTTTATGGAGAATTTAGTTGGAGTAGCCTCGACTAAGAAGAACAAGGGCATTTTTCTAGCTTTGTCTGAGTTTTGGTGGGATACATGAATGAACGCTCGCCGAAAAAATAAAATAGGAGTCGCCACGCCGTTTTTAAGGAAACATTGAAAACCTTTTTGAAAGAGAAAATGGGTTCGGGAGTCAGGTTACGTGTTGGGAAGAACCGAGAGTTCACCCAACACGCCGTAGACGAGTCTTTCTATGTTCAACATCTAATTCATTCAAACGTGTGTGCAAATGTGTGAGACAAAAATATGTATAAAATGCATTTTAATGCTTTATTGATAAACAGCCTGAAATACAACTTGTGAGCCACTTGGTGCGGGGGGCCACATCCCGATTACAACGAGGCAAACAACTTACAACTGAAAAAGGACTTGTTGCAGTGTGGCTAAGTATGTCACCCGACACAGGACCATGAATGGCCAGTTGTGTCATGGGACATACTATACCATATGCAGAGGTTTACAACTAGGCTAATTACAGAACATAACCAATATCAACAACGAGGTACAACTGGACTACAGAAACAAACCAATAGCAACAACGAGGTTAATCGAGATGGAATTAACGACAACAACAAGATTGCAGAGATTGAAAATTATAATTGCAATGAGACAATATTATCACCTAGATATGGTTAAACACATGAGAGAGAATGAATATGACTGATTCATCCTCTACTTGGTGCTTAGACTAAATAATATCAAACAAATACCCAAGCACAGATCACAGCATACTGGAACAAAAATGAGATTAGACAAACTAATATCAAACAAAAGCTCAAGTACACAAATCACAGCATACTGGGAACCAAAAATAAGATTATAATAATGACAATTCAATCAGTTCTAGCATGAAGAACAATGCCAAATACGGTAACACCTATGACAACAAGAAGAGAAAAAAATGGAATTGAATCGTTACCTTTATAGATCCACACTCTCTATACCACGTCGGTATGGAGAGTCTTCAAATCAGCTCCGGGACGATGACTAGGAAACGGGGAAGACCGGCGGAATCACAGGAGGATGAACGAGCAATTTCTGAACTTGGCGTTGTTGGTGGTGATGAACGGCTTAAGGTCTGGAACAGGGGAGGAAAGTGATCTACGGTTTTTGGGGATAATTGAGAGGAACGGTGAGGCGGTGGTGGTGACCGGAATTTGTTGGGGAACGGTAGCAATCAACAGGCTTAGATTCTGGGTGAGTATCGATTGAGAGAGAGATTAGGTTGGTGATGGGCGATTGAGGTAGAGGGAGGTAGAACGGTGATGGCCGTGACTGGGAGAGAACGGTGAGGAGGATTTCCGGTGAATGCCGATTTGGGCACAAGGAGGGAGCTCGGTGTTGAAGTTTGTTTTGGTGTTGGAGAAACAGAGGATGGTAACGGGTGATTGTAGTTGGAGGTAGAGAGGTGGAGAATGGTGAGGGAGATTGAGAGGTGTGTGGGTCGCCGGCGAATGGTTTGGTGAGGGAGACGGTGAGGAAGCTTGGCGAGCGATTAGAGAGAGAGGGACTGGTATTGCGTCTAGAGAGAGAGAGAGAGAGAGAGAGAGAGTAGTGAGAGGCCTCCCCTTTGACAAATGAGATAATTCCCTTATTTAACAATGCTTTGGAATTGGTTTAAAATGTTGCACGACCCAACAGGTATAACCGCCTTCCTTCTAGAAACGTGCCAGGTGGAGAAATCTGGACCCTTCTTGAGTAATTCCTTAAAGGTCCAAACTGAATAATTCTTTCTAGGTCCTTCCTTAGCGAGAAACTTATAAAAAGCTCCCGGAAGTCTCGGAATGAACCGAAAATCTATCAAAACGCTCCCTAGCGCACTTTTATTGAGTAAAAGGCACATTTATTGGGTCGCAAGTTGGATTGGGGTACTCACAGAGCCCCTCGGCAAAGTCACTTATGAAAGAAGTGAGGTTGTCGATAAGAAGGATCTCAAGCCTAACGAGCGGCTGATGATATGGCAGATGGTTGATGAATGATTGACGAGATCGGATGGCTGGACCTTTGGAGAAAGGATTCCTACGTATCCCTGGAGGGAATCAAGCCGGTCGTAGTTCGAAAATATAGGAACGAGCCTAAAAAGGCATAGGAACAAGCCTAAAGGGGTATAGGAACAAGCCTAAAAAGGCATAGGAACAAGCCTAACGAGGTATAGGAACAAGCCTAAAAAGGCATAGGAACAAGCGTTAAGAGGTATAGGAACAAGCCTAAAGAGGTATAGGAATAAGCCTAAAAGGTATAGGAACAAGCCTAAAAAGGTATAGGAACAAGCCTAAAGAGACATAGGAACAAGCCTTAAGAGGTATAGGAACAAGCCTAAAAAGGTATAGGAACAAGCCTAAAAAGGCATTCGAGATTAACTCAAAAGCATCGCGAGATGAACTCCAAGACTTGAAATGACTTTTACGAGAAAGCAAACATAAGACAAGATGATTTGCAGTTGAAATGAGATATACTTTCATACCTGTGCTGTGCTTACCTGCAAGGGTCGTGCACACGAAGATCACTTGAAGTGATTGGCTGACTTTGGAAACATTTGCCGAGTAGAACACGAACTTTGCTATTTAATATTACCGTTGCAAGATGGACTTTGATTTGACGTTGCAAGACGGGTATTGCTGATGCTTTTCCATTGCAAGACGGATATTGCTGATGATATGTCGTTGCAAGACAGACCTTGGATGAACATTTGCCATTGCAAGACAGGCCTTTGATGATGTTTTGCCGTTGCCAGATGGACCTTTGACGATGATTTTCCAACGAGGCTGATGAGCTTGATGAGCATTGCTTGGAGACTGAGGCAGCTAGGGCTCTTTCAAACGATGTTGATGAGTCTGAAGATGACGAGACCTATAAAGATGATAAAGGCAGAATATGCCACCTGCAGGATTTGAACTCCTTGTACAGATTGTGATTTGAGGAGCAGTCCTCACGATCAGATTATGATCACTTGATTATTGTACCCTGTGAGGGAAAAAACACAACACTACTAGGCACTTTGCATTTTATTCAATTATTGAGTTTTTGCTTATACATTATTAAATTCATTGCACGAGTCCATCTCGGCTGGGGATGAAAATGGAGTGAGAATTTTTGTAAGGCTTGGCAAACGGATATGTATGTAGCAATTATGCAATGATGGATTTATGATAGAATGACTGTGCATATGATGATGTAAGGGTCGAACCCTCTCCCATAAATGATGGATGATATGGCGCAGCTAGGCAAGTCGGGGTGTACCCTGAGAGTATAGATGGCAGCAGGTTGATTGTTGCTGATAAGGACAAGGTGTATCGCGCGCCTGAGGCAGCAAGCAGCAGAGAAAGTGCAGAGAATGATCCCGAATTTGAAGAGATGACTAGGCGAAGCCCCAATTGATAATGCAAAGCGAACCCGGAAGGAATCTGGTAAGGGGAACTTGAGAGGACAGCATAGCGAAGCCCCAGCTTGAAGAGATACAATGCAGTCCCATTACAGGCAGAATCATCATGCGGCCAAGGAGGCACCCATCTTTTCAGACCTTAGTCAATCAGTCATAGACTCAGAAATATATACGTGCAGGGGCACATCTTTCGAAAAGTGTGAATGGATCCCGAATTTGTGTAACACACTCGCTTTTGGGTTTGACTCTTTTGAGAGAGTATAAGCACAACAAGGTGTGGAAAAGTGTATGGAAGCCCCTGCTTGACAGAAAGACAGTGTTTGGCTCTTTATTCCTAGAATGTAGAAAGAGAAGACTTGTCGAGACACTTGAAAACCTGTCTTATTCGTGATGATCACAAGGCTGCTTAAAAATCCTTTATTGATGTTCGGGTTATTCAAAAACTAAATCTGATATGAACAAATATTTTGATTAATCCCGAGAAGAAAACCAACTGATATCGAGAATCAAACTCGGAAAGATGGAATGAGGATCTGTGTATAGGGACGGCCCTTGAGGAGACCGGATTTTCTGAGATTTGCTTGTGATTTTGACCGGACCGTTATGGTTGCCTACGTTCCCCTCCTTACGAGAAGCTCAGGTCGCCGTAGTTTGGGCTTATCCCGAATGAAGAGAATGAACGTTGGAATTCGAGGATCTGAGGACCTTTGAGGATTTTGAGGATTTGGAGAATTGAAAACATGTCCTCTTGGAGTGTCGATGGGAGACACGGATGTGAAGCCCCACTGTGACATCCACGACAAGTGTTTGCGGAGGATAAATGAAATATGCTCGCATGAAACGTCGAATGAACGGATGGAATTTGCACAATCTTCACTTGATGGTCTGAAACTGTTATTCGGTAGGAACTGTGACTGGGTTTCAAGGTTACGATCGGCCCTTGGGTGATTCGGGATATCATGACCTCTTAAGACGAGAGGTCGGCTAGGCTTTTTGCTGGCTGAACCTCTAAAGATGAGAGGTTGGCTTGCAGGGATGTGTTTGGGATTTCTATGGTGAGGATATTTGTGATTCCATCTTTGCTGCCTCTAAGAATGAGAGGTCAATTTTGGCTTTGGCAAGGTCAAAGGTAATGGTAATGGGAATATCCTCTAAAATCGAGAGGACGGCTTGGGATTGGTTTAGGAAGGTGAGGGGACATCCATGCTGTCTCTTTATTCACTCTGAGACTCCTCTTGAGTAACGACCGGATCCTTTGACTTTTGCTTTTGAGAGGATCTTTGGAGACTAGGCTCTCTTTCTTTTCTTTTTCTTCTTCTTTTTTTTTGTATTTTTGTCTCTTTTTCTTTTTCCAATTTTGTTTTTGAGAGGAGAATTTCATCTAGTCCCCAGGATGGATCATTGCTTTCCATCATTCTTGAGCTTGGAGACGGTCAATCTTCTTTTGAATCATGGGAGTCTCAGAGATAGTCCTTCTTCTTTTGGAGATGGTTAGACGGGTTTCAAAAACATGCCGATCTTGAAATGAAGTGATATTATTTGGTGAGGGTGAGGTGATGGTTTCCCTAGGGGTGGAAGGTTTCAACTGTAGTCCCTACCGGATGATCCGAACGAGATTGAGTCTTCATTTGCTTGCTTAAGTTTACTCTGAGGAAGATCCATGCAAATTCATCAAACAACGAGATGGTGAGGACGATGAAAGGGATGTGAGCATATGAGATGCGAGGTGGGGAGTTGATAAGCCCCAATTTGGGAAGGATATCAGTCGATTTTCTCCCTCCGATTAATTTAAACATTAGTCATTTCAAAGCATTAGTCGGTGAGTAGCACAAGTGATCATTTAGAATAAAACCATTTCAATTGAGCGTAATGTGGGTGTGCAAGTGATGTCTCGAGTCTGGCAGGAAGAGAAACAAAGCTTTTATTACTACAAAGCAAAAATTGGTCCGAAGCGGACTCGACAGATTCATGTCCGACAGCGGACATTCTAGATCCTACGAGGACTGATTGACTGCATCAACTTCGGATGGGAGGAAGAGCATTGTTGACAGGGATGGGGCGAGGACCCTTCTCAAACTTTCTGTCCTTCATAAGTCGTCTTCCTTAGCTTCAGCAATCTGAGCAAGCAACCGGGCCTCCCGTTCACAAGAAAAAATGGCTTCAAGGCTAGCTCGCAACTTTTCGATGGACGCATCTTTGCACTCTGCTGACCCATGGGATACGAACTTCCAGACTGGTGGGCCATACTCTTCTCTGCACCAAACATCTCGGATACTGAATCAGATAAACAACCGCTTGGACACTTGAACTACTTCCGCCTAGGGAATACGAACCAAACGAGCGCCGGGGACCGGATTACGCACCCAACTTGCCGTAGCTGCAGAGATGGATGGGAGTCGATAAGGTGGTAGAGGAAAGGATCTTGAGGAGGTATGGGTGAGGGAAGAATATGGAAGGAGATGGACTCATGCAACGCTTTATTAATGTTCAAGTAAAAATTGGTGTCTTTTAAGTCCTATGAATGGTTGGAAAAGGCTAATCCTTTATTTCACGCAATCTAGACCTCGGGGAAACCTAGGACACATCATTCAAAAATACACCAAATGTATTGATTAAAAATTAATAATAGGCAATGATACCTAATCAAAACGAAAGCATTTATGGGACGGACGAGCAGCCCCAATTTCTGGAGAAATTTGGGCAGCATAACGGGTATTCCTGAAGAATTTCAAGGAAAAGTCCGGCATGACCTCTCGTCGGTGCACGTTGACAAAGCGACATGATCTCTCGTTAGAACATGTCGTGGGGACGACATGTCCTTTCGTGAAACTATATTGCTTTGGCAACATGCCCACACGTGCTAGGTTTTTGGAATAGGTACGAAAGTCTATTAAAAATTTTGAAACAATTCATTTTAGTGTATTTGAAAATGGCGTGTCAAAAACCAACCGTTTTGGGTAAGGTTAAAAGTGTGGCACCACCTATAACGCGCTAGGGGATAGGTTTGATATTAGGCGCTGAAGCGTAGGCGACATACATCACCGTCCGCGATGCCGTCAATCGCACCCGAGGGTTCTAGATCTATGTGATGTAGTGTTCGGATGACTAGATTCCTTTATTTTGCGAAAAATGATTTTTATTTTATTTTATTTTTTATTTGAAAAGGGGGAAGAAAAGGAAAACAACTCACACACACCCCCACAGAGCATAATAGTCAAGGATCAATAATTTGATCATGGGGGACTGCCCCACAATCACAACCTGCACCAAAAAAAAATGAATCCTGCAGAGTGTGAAGAACTGTCGCGGGACACAGGACATAGAAGTAGCACCTTGTCGCATGACTGATCAAAATCATTTTCCAGGACCAAAACAGCACAAGCCCCAGCCTCCAAGCAAATCATTCAAACCAAGTCCCAAAATGACAACACAAGATACATGGAGGGGAAGGCAACAAACAAAGCACATAACATGCACATATCACATAATGTCATACACAATGCACACACAAATGAGTGAAATGGACGTTGAACAAGACCGAAAGTTTGACCCACTTTTTGAAAAACAAGTTTCAAGTCCCCAGCGGAGTCGCCACTGAATGAACGCTCAGCGAAAAAATAAAATAGGAGTCGCCACGCCGTTTTTAAGGAAACATTAAAAACCTTTTTGAAAGAGAAAATGGGTTCAGGGGTCAGGTTACATGTTGGGAAGAACCGAGAGTTCACCCAACACGCCTCGTCCGTAGACGAGTCTTTCTATGTTCAACATCTAATTCATTCAAACGTGTGTGCAAATGTGTGAGACAAAAATATGTATAAAATGAATTTTAATGCTTTATTGATAAACAGCCTGAAATACAACTTGTGAGCCACTTGGTGCGGGGGGCCACATCCCGATTACAACGAGGTAAACAACTTACAACTGAAAAAGGACCTGTTGCAGTGTGGCTATGTATGTCGCCCGACACAGGACCATGAATGGCCAGTTGTGTCGCGGGACATACTATGCCATATGCAGAGGTTTACAACTAGGCTAATTACAGAACCAAACCAATATCAACAACGAGGTACAACTGGACTACAAAAACAAACCAATAGCAACAACGAGGTTAACCGAGATGGAATTAACGACAACAACAAGATTGCAGAGATTGAAAATTATAATTGCAACGAGACAATATTATCACCTAGATATGGATAAACACATGAGAGAGAATGAATATGACTGATTCATCCTCTACTTGGTGCTTCGACGAAATAATATCAAACAAATACCCAAGCACAGATCACAGCATACTGGAACAAAAATGAGATTAGACAAACTAATATCAAACAAAAGCTCAAGTACACAAATCACAGCATACTGGGAACCAAAAATAAGATTATAACAATGACAATTCAATCAGTTCTAGCATGAAGAACAACGCCAAATACGGCAACACCTATGACAACGAGAAGAGAGAAAAATGGAATTGAATTGTTACCTTTATAGATCCACACTCTCTATACCACATGGGTATGGGGAGTCTTCAAATCAGCTCCGAGACGATGATTGGGAAACGGGGAAGACCGGCGGAATCACAGGAGGATGAACGGGCGATTTCTAAACTTGGCGATGAACGGCTTAATGTCTGGAACAGGGGAGGAAAGCGATCTACAGTTTTTGGGGATAATTGAGAGGAACGGTGAAGCGGTAGTGGTGATCAAAATTCATTGGGGAACGGTGGCAATCAACGGGCTTAGAGTCTGGGTGAGTAGCGATTGAGAGAGAGATTAGGTTGGTGATGGGCAATTGAGGTAGAGGGAGGTAGAACGGTGATGGCCGTGACTGGGAGAGAACGGTGAAGAGGATTTCCGGTGAACGCCGATTTGGGCACATGGAGGAAGCTCGATGTTGAAGTTTGTTTTGGTGTTGGAGAAACAGAGGATGGTAATGGGTGATTGTAGTTGGAGGTAGAGAGGTGGAGAATGGTGAGGGAGATTGAGAGGTGTGTGGGTCGCCGGTGAATGGTTTGGTGAGGGAGATGGTGAGGAAGATTGGCGAGCGATTAGAGAGAGAGGGACTAGTATTGCGTCTAGAGAGAGAGAGAGAGAGAGAGAGAGAGTAGTGAGAGGCCTCCCCTTTAACAAATGAGATAATTCCCTTATTTAACAATGCTTTGGAATTGGTTTAAAATGTCGCACGACCAAACAGGTATAACCGCCTTCCTTCTAGAAACGTGCCAGGTGGCGAAATCTGGACCCTTCTTGAGTAATTCCTTAAAGGTCTAAACTGAATAATTCTTTCTAGGTCCTTCCTTAGCGAGAAACTTATAAAAAGCTCCCGGAAGTCTCGAAATGAACCAAAAATCTACCAAAACGCTCCCTAGCGCACTTTTATTGATAAAAGGCACATTTATTGGGTCGTGAGTTGGATTGGGGTACTCACAATACCACGCATTCATTCCATCTTGGTTGGGGGGAGGTTACGGTGTCTCCCACAGATTATGTGGCCATCACTGGTCTTTCCTTTTAGGGGGAGTCGATGAAGTGAAGGGATCTTATGTCTGACGAGCGTTTGATCAAGCTGTTGGGATTTGAGCCTACGCCTCGTAAGGGTTTGGGCTTGTTGCATTCTAATGTCGAGGCAAAGATCTCGGTCAATAATGGGAGGTATCAGTGGGATCCCAAGGGGTATCCGCGGAGCAGCTAGCTCGTTCATTTTTGTGGTTTGCTCTTTCTTTGACCCTGTTCTCAAAACATGCTACTACGGTTCTTTTTACTCTGCTAATGTCCTTAGTGGATTTAGAGAGGGTTTGTGACATCTCCTGGGGAGAGGCAGGCTTGGCTGAGCTTTACTTTTCCATGGACAAGTTTAGCAGGGGCACGACCAGCTCCTTGGGATGCTTCGAGTTTGCTTTGGAGGTAGGATTTTATTGCTTTGTAGCTTTGTGTTATTATCATTCCTTTCCTTTCCTGAGTGGCTATCTATTTTTCTGTGGCAGGTGTGGTGCTATGAGGTTTTTCAGTGCCACGAATGGGACCGTCACGGTGAGGTCCTACTAGGATACCCTGCCATGCTTTGCTGGACGTGGCCTTAGAGGAAAAGAAGGGCTAGTAGAGGGAATATCACACTCAAATATGATGACATGAAGAGGCACCTGGAGAAGGATAACCCGAAGGGATTCCAGCTGTATCCTTGGTCTCGATATGACGCAGATGATCTAGGTGACGCACCCCGGGTGACGAGACAGAGGAGGCTCCTGCGAGGCCTCACTTGCGATGTGATATTTGGGAGAGAGAGTTTTCTGGCAGCATAGTGATGGTGCTGCTCCTCGTGCTCCGAGGGATCCTCCAGTTTATATGTTAAGCCCTTCTGAGATGAGCTTCTTTGATATTGAGAAATATTGGGCTGGGGTGGATGCCGCGGATTATGTCTTGGATGGTGAGGAGTACGGGGATTTTGTGAGGATGAAGATGAGGACGCCACAGGTGATGGCTAGGGAGATGAGGGGTGACTCATCACGACCTTGGCATGTCCCCATGTCGAGAGCAGATTTTTCCTACGTTTACGGGGATTCTTCCACGAGGCGGGGTTTTGTGCCCATCCCAGAGCAGGTTCCTCCCATTTACCGGGTTGATCCGGATGCTTCTGTAAGTTGTTATTCTTTCTTTTGACATCTTGATCTTATTTTTATGCCTTATTTCTCTTTTGTGACTATTGTTTCTTTGTCATGAAGGTTTTGGGGCGGACCGTAGACTTGATCACCCGCCAGTATCTGGGGATGAAGGATTTTGCGAAGAAGCTTATGCGGGGGATGTCTTGCGAGTCGTCAAGAGGTGCAGCCATTCATGAGCCCATGCCTTCGAGGAGATCGGTGGACACTCCTTATCCTAATGCAGACACGGATTCAAAGCCTACCTCTCAGCCTGATGTGCAGACCCAGGGGAGGTATAGTTATGATGGGAGCTTCTTCGAGTAAGGCCGAGGTGCGCGACCGTTTCTGAAGTTCTTTCCTCAGTCCAGTACACAGGCCGAGGGCTCATCTTCCTTTCCCTTCTTCGACCCCTTCTGCGGTCTTACCCCTGCAGATTTCATAGAGTATTCATTTGAGAAGGGTGCCTAGTTCACAGATGATGATGAGGTAGCCGGCGGAGGTACTGAGATGTGGGAGTCTTCACCGGGCGGTGCCGCTGACGACTTATAGTAGGATTTTTTTTTGTGTATGTTAATGAGGAGAGCAACAAAACATTTGTATTTTTATGCACAATTTATTCACATGTAACGCGCTCCCTCTTTTTTTATTTTACTTGTAATAACTTAGGAGTTTTCTATTTTTTTATGTTTTGTGCATGTCGCATTTGCTTTCTTTGTGGTATATGTGGACTGGAACAACTTTGGTAGGTTTTTTGAGCAGTTCAGTGCAAAATCCCGCTGCGGGCAGCAACTGTTTTGTTGCTACAGTTTTTTTTTTGCTGGGGAACAAAGTGGTCCGTACGGATTTCACCTGCATGCAAGGAGGTCCGTATGGATTTGTCAAGCTTTTCAGAGAGGGAATAAATTCTGAAGTAGATCTGGTTTTTTGCTCATTCTTTCTCAATTCAAAACAACAAATATTGCCTTCAAACTGCATTTCGGGAGAAAACTCTCTTGAAGTCATGAATTCAACACTTGTCATGGGAAATTTCCCAAAACTTCCAAAGGATAAGTAAACACGCTTCCTTGAGAAGCTCAAGACGTGGATGAGGCATCACATGAAGCACAACAAATGAGCTTTTGAGGTAAGATACAAAATTAAGTCTACTTGGTCCCTCAAAGAGTTATCTCCCGATTGGGAGTTGTTGCGAGCGGCTGCAAGATTTTGGGACACAAGTATGCATGTGTATAGCTTCTCCTACAATGAGATTACACCCACCTTTGAGGATTTTAGGAATTTGCTCGGGGGGCCAGAAGTGGAAACTATCTCTCTTCCTCTAGTCGGGGGGCATGACCGTGGACGTGAAGCTAGCGTTCTTTCTTCGAGTTTCTTTAGAGGAAGAGCAATGCATGATACTCGACTCTGGGTATATCGATATTTCTGAGCTGCCTGGCAGGTTCATGAGTGATGGTGAGAGTGACACTTCGTGGGATGTGTTTGTTCTATGCGTGGTAGCCACTCTTTTCATGGTTAGCTCCCTCGGGATATGTCACAATGCTCTGCTAGACGTGGTAGGTCATTGTCGAGCGGGTGAGGAAATCGTTCCTTTGATCTTGGGAGAAACCTTCCATGGTATAGACCGACTGGCGATGGGTGATAGATTCATACGTGGGGGAAATCCTACTTTGCTCACTATATGGTTGAGAGAGAGGCTTCAATATATGACTGTGGCCCCGATATCCTTTAGCCTGTGGACATTTGCTCAGCGACCTTTGGTTTTGGAGATAGGTCAATCTGGATGGGAAAGTTGGATGGCCAGGCTCTGTACGCATCACATTCGTTGGTGGGTTCCTCATTGGAGGATAGAAACTAGGAGGGCCCTTCATGAAAGTTCCTATGTTGTCAGGGTTCCGGGGCTGTCCCAATCCTCTTTCTACATTCCGTCTCCTGTTTTCAGGCATTTTGGGATGAAGCAAGAGCCTTTGCTGGGCTAGAATGACATTGCTACTATGGAGATAGCTCCTTTCTCCATGGCGGACCCATCCACTTTCCTTCTTTTTATGAGGTTATGGAAGTATTCTGCTTTTCCTTCTTGTATACTTCTTAGACACCAAGAGAGTGTTGTTCTGACCACTGAGTACTTAGACTGGTACGAGCGTTATCTTGGATAGGCCCAGATGATTCTGGGGAGAAGGCGTGAGGCCATTCTGGGGCAGGGTTGTCATTTTGGTTACAACCTTAGGAGTGCAGAAGCTTGGGCTAACCCTCAAGATATCACAGGAACTATAAGACTAGAGTCGGCAGATTGGTGGAGAGAGGTCCTACTTTACAGACTCGTAGGGAGAAGATTCAAGCCGGGGCATAAACGAATGAAGTTTTGAGAGCGACTGGGTTGCTTGACATAACAGGGAGGACTCCTTATCTTGGAAGGAAGGAGACAAAGATAGTTCATGTGGAACGAAAGAAGAATCGTTGGGGATGAAGGAATAAGGAAATAATGACGAAGGGACAAGCGCGAGTGGCATGGAATGACCTTCTAAAATTCTGAGTATCCATCCTTTGTCGTTTCAGACACATTAATTATTAGATGTTTTATGATGTTTTAGCATGTTGTAAGTTGAGAGCAGATCGTGCGTGAACTCATCAAGAAGTGTTTTAACTGTAATGATTTGTGATTTACTTTAGAGTTTTTATCGAGACACGAAATCCTTGATTGCATCTTGTTCTGAACTCTGTTGGCATCAAATTTGGAATTTTATATATTTTTTTAGATCGAACCAATGATGGTTGCCTACGTTCCCCTCTTACAAATGGACTGAGGGGCTCAGGTCTCCGTAGTTCGACTCTATTTTTGTAAGAGAAGGGGAGACAGAAAAGGGGAGAATGGTGCAACCCTGATTTTACCTAGACTGCCCTTTAAAGGTTTTCAATCTAGTTGGGTATGTTCTTTAACACCTATGTATGCATCTTTTGTTAGAGTGTAGAGGGGGGAGGGGGAAGACTCGATATGTAACAACCCCGAATTTCCACAACAAAAATAATACTTAATTGATAATAAAATAACCTCCAACGGCTACTAAAACCATAGTTCAAACACTAACCACAATTTGAAATAACTTAAATGCGGATAACGGTAACAATTTCAACGGCTAGTACAATCCACTAGCTCAACAAAATCTTTAAAGTCTAACAATCTCTCAAATAACTAAAATAACTGACTAAAGAGTCTAAACTGAAATAAGCTAAAATGATTCTTGAACTCCTTATGAAGTGCTCCCGAACCGTTTCACATTCTTCCTATATGAAATCTGGAAGAAAAGAAGATGAAAGGATGAGCGAACAATGCCCAGTAAGTTCATATACAACCCCTCCGGTTACTAAGGAGGAGTTGACCTGAAGGAATATCAAACGATACAATTTTCAAATAACAATCGAAGACATAACGAAGTACAAATTCGAAATCATTATTTAACAAATTCTCAAATCACATGTCTTTCAAAATCTCAATGGCTTCACAAACTGAGTTAACAAATATTTTGGAGTTCCAAATGATGACGAAATCGATTCAAATTGACTCGAATGGTTTACTTATTTAAAACTGTCCCATACCAGCTTTAACTAACTAAACCACTCACAGATTATTAGGAATTTCAAAGGACTGATAAGCTGAACAAAGTTGACTCGAATGATCTAGTTATCTATAACTGTCCCATACCAGCTGTAGATAATCAAATCATTCACAGACATCATGATCACATAAGTGGTCTACTGACCTTATCAAACCAAAATCCCATAAAGGGAACAAAAGTCCACAAGGAGCACAAAGGTTGACTCCGCAGAGTCCTAAACAGTGTATCCGGAACACTCCACCACAACTACATTGAAGCGGTGAACTAAGTTTGCCCGAAGGCCAAAATATCAAATATACTCCGCCGAAACAGGTTGTCTAACTTAGTGATCATTAATGGAACAAAAATCACATCATATTAAAACTCATTTTTTTATACAGAATACGAACTTTCACAATAACAACAAAATTCTGTATTTACGAAACCAAAAGAACGATTTAGCAAACGAATAACAAAAGATTAGCAAATAACGGTAAACGAGGGAGTCAAAACAAATGCGACGCGAGGTCAGCTTTTACGTATCAAAGGAACGTACATCGCCAAGAAATATGCGGAAACCTAAACAATGAAACGGAGCGGAAATCAATTAACTTAAAGATGTATAATCCCTTACCTTAGCGTTGCTTAGTACTTCCAAAAATGCTCCACGCGCACGAATCTACAATCATGCAAAGCGAAATCTCAACCTTAGGTACAATTAACTTCTATCTACTTAGTACCTTTTAATCCACTTGGTTAACCTAGGAGTTATTATACTTAACTCCTTTTTTATGGTTAACTAATATCCTAATAATGTCACCAAAACATCCCTAGGGTTTCTAGGACCAATTCCCTTTTTAAATAATTTCCTAAAGGTCTTTTAAATTTTCATTACTCTCAAAAAGGTCCCTTTAGATTTTCTTATTTTCAAAATAATCCCTTTAGTTTTCATAATTTCAACAAGGTCCTTTAACTTTCTAAAATTACAAAGAAGTCCTTTGACTTTCAGAATTTTGCAAAACGGTCCCTTAACTTTCAAAAATTACAGAACAGTCCCTCATCTTTCAGAAATAACACAACAGTCCCCTAACTTTCAGGATTTACAAAATAGCCCCTAATTTTCAGATTTTTGAGTTTGGGTCACTAGGGTTTTGAAAATTGATTTTTAACTTTTAATCTTGGTTAGATTTCTAACCAAAAACACTATTATTCAAAATCAAAACCTCTTTGATACCAAATATTTTACCCAAACCAATTTGTGAAACAATTTTACACCAAAAATTATTTACACAAAACACACACACACACGGCACACACATACAAAACACACAAAAATATTTATTTTGCTTTAAATATTTCTTGGTATGAACAACCCTAGATTAACATCCATTAATTCATACACAAATCCTATTTCAATCATCTTTTATAGGATTTATATTTTCTATCACATAATATATTCATAATAAAAACCCCAATCTAATCTCAAGTGTTTCTCGGATTTTCTAGGCTTTAAATTTAAAGACAATAATTGTTGAACGAAACGAATACTTACCTTACCTTGTTGTTTTCTTCCTAATCACAATACAAAGATGCAAAGCCAGCCAGCTTTCTTTCCTTCTTCTCTTTCTTTCCTTCTTCTTCATTAATACTCACGACAATCTCCTTCTCTCGGTCATCACACAGTGCCGCCTACTCCCTCTCTATTTTTCTTTGATTAGTAAAATCCTAGGTTTAGAAGTTAATATTTATAATTGGATTTTTTTTTTAAACCTAGCCCAAAAGGTATTCTAAGCCCATTAAGTAACTTAAGCCCAAAATAATTGGCCCACAACTTCTAACCCAACTAATATAAGGAATAATAAATAATAAAATTATTTTTTAATTAAAAATGGTTTTATTCATTAATGAAAAAAAGGATTTTACTAAACCTAAGCCCAATATCAAAGCCCAACTCATCTAAATAATTTAAACCCACATAATATAATTTCTAGGACTTCAATATAATTATTAGTCCCTCTAAAAGTCTAGTTGAAATTTAACAATTTACCAAATAATCCTCGAAAATTTTGGGTTATTACATTCTTATCCCCTTAAAAGAAGTTTAGTCCTCTAAACTTTCATAATCCGATGAAGCAACTAATCTTATCATATCAATCTACACTAAACACTTCAAGAATGACACTGAGGTCAAACCTAAGACTCAGATCAAACTTATCCTCACCCATTCTAAACTCCCAAAGATCTAAAAGCTCAAATCAAACTTATCTTCATACATTCTAAACTTCCAAGGATCTAAAGCCAAAGCTCTGATACCAACTGTAACGACCCCGAATTTCCACAACAAAAATAATACTTAATTGATAATAAAATAACCTCCAACGGCTACTAAAACCATATTTCAAACACTAACCACAATTTGAAATAACTTAAATGCGGATAACGGTAACAATTTCAACGGCTAGTACAATCCACTAGCTCAACAAAATCTATAAAGTCTTACAACTCACGATACTGCAATAACTGACTAAGGAGACTAAAATGAAATAAATTAAACGATCCTTGAACTCCTTATGAAGTGCTCCCGAACCGTTTCACATTCTTCCTATATGAAATCTGGAAGAAAAGAAGATGAAAGGATGAGCGAACAATGCCCAGTAAGTTCATATACAACCCCTTCGGTTACTAAGGAGGAGTTGACCTGAAGGAATATCAAACGATATAATTTTCAAATAACAATCGAAGACATAACGAAGTACAAATTCGAAATCATTATTTAACAAATTCTCAAATCACATGTCTTTCAAAATCTCAATGGTTTCACAAACTGAGTTAACAAATATTTTGGAGTTCCAAATGATGACGAAATCGATTCAAATTGACTCGAATGGTTTACTTATTTAAAACTGTCCCATACCAGCTTTAACTAACTAAACCACTCACAGATTATTAGGAATTTCAAAGGACTGATAAGCTGAACAAAGTTGACTCGAATGATCTAGTTATCTACAACTGTCCCATACCAGCTGTAGATAATCAAATCATTCACAGACATCATGATCACATAAGTGGTCTACTGACCTTATCAAACCAAAATCCCATAAAGGGAACAAAAGTCCACAAGGAGCACAAAGGTTGACTCCGCAGAGTCCTAAACAGTGTATCCGGAACACTCCACCACAACTACATTGAAGCGGTGAACTAAGTTTGCCCGAAGGCCAAAATATCAAATATACCCCGCCGAAGCAGGTTGTCTAACTTAGTGATCATTAATGGAACAAAAATCACATCATATTAAAACTCATTTTTTTTTATACAGAATACGAACTTTCACAATAACAACAAAATTCTGTATTTACGAAACCAAAAGAACGATTTAGCAAACGAATAACAAAAGATTAGCAAATAACGGTAAACGAGGGAGTCAAAACAAATACTGACGCGAGGTCAGCTTTTACGTATCAAAGGAACGTACATCGCCAAGAAATATGCGGAAACCTAAACAATGAAACGGAGCGGAAATCAATTAACTTAAAGATGTATAATCCCTTACCTTAGCGTTGCTTAGTACTTCCAAAAATGCTCCACGCGCACGAATCTACAATCATGCAAAGCGAAATCTCAACCTTAGGTACAATTAACTTCTATCTACTTAGTACCTTTTAATCCACTTGGTTAACCTATGAGTTATTATACTTAACTCCTTTTTTATGGTTAACTAATATCCTAATAATGTCACCAAAACATCCCTAGGGTTTCTAGGACCAATTCCCTTTTTAAATAATTTCCTAAAGGTCTTTTAAATTTTCATTACTCTCAAAAAGGTCCCTTTAGGTTTTCTTATTTTCAAAATAATCCCTTTAGTTTTCATAATTTCAACAAGGTCCTTTAACTTTCTAAAATTACAAAGAAGTCCTTTGACTTTCAGAATTTTGCAAAACAGTCCCTCAACTTTCAAAAATTACAGAACAGTCCCTCATCTTTCAGAAATGACAAAACAGTCCCCTAACTTTCAGGATTTACAAAACAGCCCCTAATTTCCAGATTTTTCAGTTTGGGTCACTAGGGTTTTGAAAACTGATTTTTAACTTTTAATCTTGGTTAAATTTCTAACCAAAAACACTATTTATTCAAAATCAAAACCTCTTTGATACCAAATATTTTACCCAAACCAATTTGTGAAACAATTTTACACCAAAAATTATTTACACAAAACACACACACACACACGGCACACACATACAAAACACACAAAAATATTTATTTTGCTTTAAATCTTTCTTGGTATGAACAACCCTAGATTAACATCCATTAATTCATACACAAATCCTATTTCAATCATCTTTTATAGGATTTATATTTTCTATCACATAATATATTCATAATAAAAACCCCAATCTAATCTCAAGAGTTTTTTGGATTTTCTAGGCTTTAAATTTAAAGACAATAATTATTGAACGAAACGAATACTTACCTTACCTTGTTGTTTTCTTCCTAATCACAATACAAAGATGCAAAGCCAGCCAGCTTTCTTTCCTTCTTCTTCATTAATACTCACGGCAATCTCCTTCTCTCGGTCATCACACAGTGCCGCCTACTCCCTCTCTATTTTTCTTTGATTAGTAAAATAAAGATCCTAGGTTTAGAAGTTAATATTTATAATTGGATTTTTTTTTAAACCTAGCCCAAAAGGTATTCTAAGCCCATTAAGTAACTTAAGCCCAAAATAATTGGCCCACAACTTCTAACCCAACTAATATAAGGAATAACAAATAATAAAATTATTTTTTAATTAAAAATGGTTTTATTCATTAATGAAAAAAAAAGGGTTTTACTAAACCTAAGCCCAATATCAAAGCCCAACTCATCTAAATAATTTAAACCCACATAATATAATTCCTAGGACTTCAATATAATTATTAGTCCCTCTAAAAGTCTAGTTGAAATTTAACAATTTACCAAATAATCCTCGAAAATTTTGGGTTATTACACGATATTCTTTAGGCGAAATATCAGCGGAGTTTGCTTCCGTTGACTGGGTTCACGAAAAGGTTTCCATCCAGATCTATTAGTTTCATTGCACCTCCCGAGAAGATTTTCTGAACCATGAACGGGCCGATCCACATTGGTTCCCATTTTCCAAGCGGTTTGATTCGGGTGGGAGGTTTTTCCTTAAGCACCAGGTCGCCTTCTATGATATCTCGAGACTTTACCTTTTTGTCGAAAGCTCTAGCCATACGACTCTGGTAGGCTCGGATGTGCTCCATGAAGCAAATGGGGTTTCCCTTGTAGCAGTCCTAACCGACGTTCGGTAGCCCTAATGTGCCAAATGTAGCTTCTCCGGCCAATATCGTCCCCGTACTGTCATCTTTCTGATGATTCTTTCGAAGGTTTTATTTGTTGCTTCCACGGCGCCATTGGTTTGTGGCTTGTAGGGGGAGGACTAGTGACGTGTGATCTTGAACTTAGCCAATAATCTGTCGCAGTCTCCCTCGAAATGAGATTCATTGTCTCATATAACTTCATTTGGGATGCCGTATCTACATATGATGTTTTCTTCGATGAACTGGGTGACCTTCTTAGAAGTCAACACCTTGTAGGAATTAGCTTCGACCCACTTTGTGAAATAGTCGACGGCTACCAAAACGAACTCGTGGCCGTTGCTACCAAGCAGAGTGATTTTCCCAATGACATCGACTCCCCAAGTGGAAAAAGGCCAGGGGTTGGTCATGCAGTAGAGGTCATGAGGTGGAAGGTGGTTAAGGTTGGAGAATCGCTGGCATTTGTCGCAGCTTCTAACGAAATGGATACAATCTGCTTCCATGGAGATCAAGTAGTAACCCATTTGAAGAATAATCTGCATCGGAGCTCAAGCATTCATGTGAGGACCGAAAATCCCATTGTGGACTTCGTTCATGAGTTCGACTGCCTTTTCATTGCTAATGCATCGGAGGAGCGGTCCTTGATAGCGTTTCTTATACAACATATCTCCCAGGATGACAAAATGAGAGGCTAGGCATTTCAGGGCTAGAATGCTTTTGGCTTTGACTCCTTCTTTGTAGTTTCCTTCTTCATTCATGAAAGAGGCCTCTCCGCTTTTGAGGTACTGGTAAATTTGGTTGTACCACGGTTCATTGATTGGCTCAGGTTCTGCCTCAATTTCGCAACAATAGGATGGAATTTGCTTCCTTCCTACTTTGAATGGTTTTACCGATTTTCCCTCGGGGGTATCTATAAGTGAAGCTAGAGTGGCTTGAGCGTCGTCTGCAAATCGATTCCGGTCTCTCGGTAGGTAGTGAAAAGTGACTTCTTTGAATTGTGTAATGAGGTATTCCATACACGCGTGGTATTTTTGCAAACCTGGGTCCATTGTTTTCCATTTGTTGGAGATTTGGCTAATGATCAAGGTTGAGTCCCCGTAGACCTCTAATTCCCGGACGTTCCTTTCGAGGGCGGCCTCTAAACCGGCGGTGCATGCTTCATATTCAGCTGCATTGTTGGTAACCTCAAAATTCATCTTTATGGTGATTGGGGTGCATTCGTCCTTAGGGTCTACCAAAAGCATCCCAATACCATTGCCTCTCTTGTTAGCTGCCCCGCCGAAGAAAAGCTGCCATCGATTCTCGGCTTCAAGCGTGAAGATTCCTTCATCTGGGAATTTTGGTTCAGGACCTTTGGCTTCATTGCTCGGGAAGTCGGCCAGCTGTTCAGCCATTACCCGCCCTTTAATTGATTTCCTGGTCACGTATTTGATGTCAAACTCTGCTAAAAAGAAAGATCACTTGGCTAGCTTCATTGACAGCGAAGGTTTGTCGAAGAGAAATTTGACATGATCCATCTTGGAGACCCGATATACTGAGTGTGAGTGCATGTAGTGTCTGAGTTTTCCGACTACACATACTAGAGCTGCACAGGTTTCCTCGAGAGCTGAATAGTTAAGTTCGCTGCCTTGGAATTTCCGGCTCACAAAGTAAATGACATTCTCGATTTTTGACTCCTTCTTTTCTTGGCCCAACATGGCCCCAACCGCGGTGTCGGTTACAGTCAGATACAGCAGGAGTGGCTTTTCTTCGTGGGGAGGACAGAGGATTGGAGGATTTACAAGGTACGCCTTTATTCTTTCGAAGGCATCTTGGCATTCTGGATTCCACTCAATGTCCGCATTCTTTTTCATTAGACGAAAAATTGGATCGCACATGGAGGTCAACTGATTCACGAAGCGACTGATGTACTGCAAGCGACCCATGAAGCTTTTTACCTCTGTTTGGGTTCGTGGTGTTCTCATCTCAACTATGGCTTTGATCTTCTGGGGATCGGCCTCGATGCCTCGTTCTGTGACCATATATCCCAAGACTTTGCCACGGGTTACTCCAAATGTGCATTTAGGAGGGTTCAACCTCATTGAATGCTTTCGAAGGCGATCAAAGAATTTTCTCAAGTCGGTAAGATGTTGTATGTCTGATCCTTTTGAGTGAATGATAATGTCGTTGACGTACGCCTCAATTTCCTTATGGATCATATCGTGGAAAAGTGTTGTCGCCGCCCGTTGGTAGGTAGCCCCGGCATCCTTTAACCCGAAGAGCATTACAGTGTAACAGTAAGTTCACCATGGTGTGGTGAAGGCGGTCTTCTCTTGATCTTCTTCAGCCATTTTGATCTGATTATATCCTACAAAACCGTCCACGAAAGACTTTACTTCAAAATTAGCCGTGGTATCAACCAGCATATCTATGTTTGGTAGTGGAAAGTCGTCCTTCGGACTTGCTTTATTAAGAACCCGGAAGTCTATGCAAAAACTCACCTTTCCATTAGCCTTGGTAACCGTGACTATGTTGGAGAGCCAAGTTGGGTACTCGATCACTCTTATGAAGTCGATGCGAAGCATCTTCTCAATTTCTTCTTTGACTTGTAAAGACCATTCGGGCTTGATCCTGCGTAACTTCTGCTTGACGAGCTTGGCCTCGGGATTCAAGGGAATTTGATGCTCTACTATGGAGGGATCCAGGCCAGGCATGTCCTGATAGGACCAGGCGAACACATCTATAAATTCTTTGAGCATGGCGGTTAATGCTTCTCGCTCGGAGACGACGAAAAAATCTCCGATTTCCGTCTCTTTAGATTCTTCAGCAATCCCCAAATTCACTTTGGTTAAAATTTCCTCGGCAGCTTGGGCCCGATTTTCCTCTTGCTCGACAAAATGCTCAAAGATTTCTTTAATGTATTGTTTATTTAGTGTGTATGCATCTTTATCAAGTGAATCATTATTAACTGTTATTGGTTTATTAGTTAATTTATCATTTGTTAAAGTGGCATGAGGTGATACTCAGAAAGGTCGAACTTTTCATTCAAGGCATACGAGAATATAATATCTGCTACGAACTCGTAATCTTGGGGCATAAGGCCGTTAGATGACTCGAGAGACTCAAACTCAAATACAACAGACTCTGGACACCTTTCGAAGCTAGACTCTAAGAAACGAGGGGTCAGTACAAGCTTCTTGACCATTTCCCTTTTGCTGACTGTGGGTCCGGAAAAGGTAACCCAATTTCTTAGTGACATTTTTGATGGGTTCACAAGGGTGTAAGGATCAAAAGGCTTCATGCTGCTTTCTCCAACCATGGCTATCATCGAGTTATCAGAAACAAAATCAATTAAGTCCGACATTTCGGTTTCCTCACTGAAGAGTTTCTGAAGCAAAGGTCTGTTCCAGATGTCTTCCTTGAAGTCTTCTTTACCAGCCTTGGGCATTACCAACTCGAACACTGATTCGTCCAGTTTGTTTGTGGCAGGTTCAATGACAGAGAGCTTTCTGAATTCTTCAACCAAGCTAGGAGTTCCTAACAAACCGATATTCATTGTGAACGGTGGTGGTAGTGGGTCCTGGTAGAATCGGTGCATTGAGAAATGCTCTTCTAACGAGGTTTGGTTCGAGGCCTCTGAGCTTCCTTAGGCTTTGTTGTATCTTTCCCTAGTTGTTCGTTGCTGCAGACCAATCTTGTCTTGCGTTGATGATCCCTTCCTTCCTTTCTGTGTCCCCGTTCAAATCGTTGGTATTCTTTACGAAATACCTGGCCATGTCGAGGCTATAGGGGCGGAGGTTGGAGGTTATGTATGGGATCCTTTTGTCAATGGCCAAGCACTTCTCGCGTGAAATCCTCCTATCTTTTTTAGTGTCTTCGGGAGTGGGAACGTACCCCAAGCCGTGATGAGTGGTCTGTTCTATAACTTCAATGACCTTATGAGTGCCCTGATGGTGCTTGCCCAGACCGAGCCCCAGGATTTAATTCATGAGTTTCATCATCTTCATATGAGGAGGAATCTGGTCCCAAGACAGAGGGAGGTCCATGCAGCACACCTGCGCTTTAGGATTTTCAACAGTAAATCCCATCAACATCATGCCATCCTCATCGTGCTTAATTTCCAGGACCGGGATGTTGTTGGTGTTTGTCCCTTCCGTAGTTACAATGTCTCCGTATATTGTGGTGAGATCTTTTCCTTGTATGAATTTCACGCATTGGTGCAAGATCGATGCCACTCCATTTATTTGGTGTAACTAAGGCCGGCCCAGGATGGCGATGAAGGTGATTGGGATGTCAATGACTTGGAAGTCTGTGGGCATCATCTGTTTCCCAAGCCAAAGATTCAAAGTGGCTACCCCCAAAATTGCACGAGATGTTGAGTCGTATGCCTTGATTGTTTGGGCTGAAGGCTTTAATTATGTCGGCTTAATCCCTAACAAATCCATCATTTTGGTGGGGAGGACATTCATGGCCGATCCTCCATCCACCAAGACCCGAGGAAGGCGATGTTCATCGAGCTGAACGGTAATGTAGAGAGGCTCATTGTGGTTAGCCCCAAACTTTGGCAGGTCAAGTTCGGTGAAGGTGATGATGTTCCCATAGTGAACGTTGCCGATCATTTGCACCGCCTCGTCCGGGGTTACATTTATTGGGACCATGGTTCGGGCTAGGCTTTCTTCCAACTTAAGCTTGTGAGGGTAGGAGGAAGTGAGGAGGGACCAGAGGGAAATGTTGGCCTGAGTGCATTTCAGTTAAGTCAAGATCGGGTCTTCTCCCTTTGGATCAGGCACTTCAACTTCTCTGGTTCTCGGTCTGAGGCACTGGCATTACTGGCCTTTTGTCGGCTCTCGGGGGATTTGCTGGAATCTGGCCGGAACGAGTCAGTACGTTCACTAGAGGATTTGTTCTTCCTTTATTTTGCTTTTCTCGATTCTGTCGCGAAAGGGCTCCGGTTAGCATATGGCCACACATCACTTCTCAGCTCATTGATTGTTATTACTTCTACTGAGGGTTTGACGGCTGTCCTGATGTCCTCCCAAGATAAAGCCTGGGGCTTTACAACCTTTTAGTCGTTGGTTGCCTTGCAAAGTTCGTTCCAACTTATCATGGAGCAAAAATGGTCACGATCTTGAGCTAATCCTTTCCAAAGGATGACATCATCCTCTTCATTCATCTCGTCTTGGTTATTTTCTGAAGGATTGTGCCCCATGATGTTCCTCTATTCAAATTGGATTAAAGTTGCTTTCAGACATTCAGAGGGTGAGTTGATTCAGAATCCCTTTATATCGTACTCGAGTTGAGTTGGGTCTGCCTCTGGGTATTCACCGTGCGCTCTCCAAATGTATTTTGTGGCTTCGGGGTGCTCACCCCTTCTAGACATTTCATGTGGCGAAGGTTCTGGTAGCCACTCCTTGATTAACACCATCCCAGGGGTAGGTTCATCTCTACATCAACCTCGAGCCAAGATGAAGACGTGTACTATTGTTTCTCAGGAAGCGTCCCCTCGTTAGTGCTATTACCAGATCCCGAGGAATTTTGGTGATATAGGCCATGAATGGCCTCTTCCAGGATAGCGAGGCTTTCGTTGCGTTGAAGTCTACTGGTGCTGATGTTGATCACTGTTAGAAAACCCGTTCCTACAGAGAAGGTCCTTGCTCGGGCTATATTTACGAAGTCTGAATCTTCAGGGCATGCTATCCTCCCTTCTTTGACCATATTCCAAAGAATATCGCTCCATCTTCTTTTCAAATCGGGTAATGGGATGTTGGATTGGATTATGCCGCCATAATTGCCTTTCCGGGATTTGAATGTGTCCACATGGGGGTTGACAAGTCTCAAAGCATCGGTAGTAGGCATGCTTTCTTCGAAGGGATTTTCGGTGAAGTACTTATCTATTCCTCAGTCAAGCAGCATTTGGGCATCCATTTTTTGGTTCTCTCTCATGCATTCCTCACAATAGCATCAGTCCAATTCTCCATCTTGGCCTAGGGATTCCATGGATTCTAATTCATCGAACTCCACTTCGTTGATGTTGGGATCCCTTTTGTATCAGATCATGTCTGGAGCCTCGTCCGTCAAGTAGTATTCGGTCATGTCAGGACCTTCCTCCGGGTCATAGTCTGTTCCCCAGGAATTTTTATCATACTGCTCCTATGGATTATTTCAAGATTTCCCTTGATGCTGACAAACTTTACGCATTGGTGCAAAGTTAACGCAACTCCCTTTATCTGGTGCAGCCAAGGTCGTCCTAGTAAGGCGAAGAAGGCAGACTCAATTTCCATTACTTGGAATTCCATTGACTCTTTTTGCTCATTAAATTGGAGGTCTAAAGTTACCACCCCCAAGACGTTGCGGGGCGAGGAGTCGTAAGCTCGGAGCATTCGAGAGGAAGGTCTCATCTGGGAATACTCGATTCTTAACCGTCTCATTGTGCGTGCAGTGAGGATGTTGACCGACGAACCGTTGTCAACCAACACATTTGGGAGGTTGAACTTGTTCAACTTGATGAGGATGTGAAGGGCCTCGTTGTGCCTATTTTTGTATTTTCTCAAGTCCGCGTCTGTGAAGGTTAACTTATTTCTGGCACTGTCGCTTGTTTGACCTGTTTCAAATCGTCTCATCTCCGGGGAGCGTTTGATCCATCCATTGGTGTGCCCTGATGCCGGCAAGGATCGTTGGGGAACGACCATTCTTAGATTCTCTCTTCTGAATTCCTCATTACGGGAGCACCAGGTTCTACCTTTACGCCCCCAATCATCACGGGACAGTATATTGATAGAACTGGAAATCGCAGAGGTCTTATCCATACAAGAGGTTTTGTCAAACGCCACAATGTTTACCCTGTCATTTATGGGGAAAGTGTTCACAACTTTGTTAGGTCCACGGGGGCGTTCCAACTTTCCTTCCTCAATCAACCCTTAGATCACTTGTTTTAGTACGACGCAATTGTCGGTGGTGTGGCCGGGGTAGTTGTGAAAAGTGAACCATTTGCCCATATCCAAGTTAGGGTTGGGATTCCTCGGTTGATAATTCTCAAGAGGCTTGAGCATGTTTTGCTTCACAAATGCCTCGAAGACTTGGCTTAAGGGCATCTCGAGAGTTTCAAAAGGTTGGAAGCCCTGCTGCCGAGTAGGGCCGTTATTCTTTGGGGGTGCTTGATCATGGCTCCCCTGGATTCCGTTCTGAATATAGTGGACTGCTTCGGTAACCTCTTTCCCCTTGTAGAATTCCCCTTGTAAGTACCCCAATCCAATTCGCGACCCTTTATAGGTGCATTTTAATATGATAAAATTGCACTAAGGGGCGTTTTGGTAAATTCCCGGTCAATTTCGAGACATTCGGAAACTTTTTATAAGTTTTTTGCGAAGAAAGTACTTTTAAGTATTTCTCCCAGGAAAAAGGACCTATAAGGTATTATTCAGTTTGGACTTGTTGGGAATTAGCTTGGAATGTTCCAGAACCAGGTCTTTGGCGCCACAAACGGTTATTGGCTTGCTTAGTCGTGCGACATCACGAGCCATGGAAAACACAACCGTTGGGTCGTGCGACATAAGTTGCCCATCATCAGCAGCCTATAAATAAGACCCTACCCCTCTCATATCTAAACCCTTTTTTCACCTCTCTTGACATACTGTTACTCTGCCCATTTGTTCACGTAACACACACTCCAAAACACACACAACCCTCTCTCTCTCATACCCAATTCCATCCTCCTCTCCCTCAATCCAATCCAATCCAACCCACACACCACCACTAGATCTCCAATCCACCACTCCTCCCAAGCTCAATTTAGTCTAGAAGTTGTGTAGAAGGATTCTATACCTGACTTGGGTATAGAATCTGTGGATCTACAAGGGTAATCACTTCATCCCTCTCTTCTCTCTCTCATATACTTTGATACCTTCATAATTCATGCTATCTATCTCCATTTGATTCAGTAATTACACTCCATCTATTTCTAATTGTTGAATCACAATCGCCATCTCTCTGTTTAATTGATTTGTTTGGTTTAATTCCTTGAGCATGGTTTGATCTCTTAGTAGTTGTGACTTGTTTGCCAAGGGAGTGTGGATCTCCCCATATCCACACCCTTTGGTCAATTCGTTGTTGATTCGTGGTTATCTGAGTTGAATTGATGTTGTAATTCGATCTAGTTAGATCTCTGTTAATTTTGATTTCAATCCGTAAGGTTTCTGCAGAAAAACATCCTGTGTCACGCGACACAATCTGCTAGGATGAGTCCTGTGTCACGCGACACAACTCGCTAGGCAGATTCTGTGTCACGCGACACATCTTGCCATTTTGCAGAAGCTCCTTTTCAGTTGTAACCTATTAATCTGGGATGTGGCCCCCCATTGTACCAAGTGGCTCACAAGTTGTAGCTATCTCATTTCATTAATAAAATCCATTTATCACATTTATTGTCATTAATGTATGCACACACTATGAATACTTTGGATGTTTATTTTCGAAAGACTCGTTTACGAACGAGGCGTGTTGGGTGAACTCTCAAGTTCTTCCCAACACGTAACCTGACCCCGGAACCCTTTTCTCTATTTTTAAAGGTTTTTCAAAGTGTACCTTAAACATGGCGTGGTGACTCCCAAAAACAAATTTTCTAAAAATTTCGGCAAGCGTACATTCAGTGGCGACTCCGTTGGGGAGTTGAAACTGGTTTTCAAAAGAGGGTCAAACTTTCATTTCTTGTAAACATCCAATGTGTTCATTTTGTGTGCATCATTAATGACTCCATGTGATACATGCATTTTATGGGGTTGTGAGATTTGTGTATCTTTGCTTGCTTCCTTGCTGCTGTGTTTTGGTGTTATGAGTTGTTCCTTGCCATGAGGAGGCAGGGGCTGGATTTCTGTTTGCAGTTCTGGTTCAGTGGCCAGCCAAGTCGTGCGACAGTCTTGGCCCATTCTGTCCTGTGTCACGCGACAGAACTGGCCACTGTGCAGTTGTTCAGGTTTTGGCTAAGGGCAGTCCCTTGGATCAGAGTGTGAAGTTGATTATTGTACCTTGTTAATCTCTGTGTGTGTGTTATTTTCCATTTGTTTTTCCTTTTCAAATAAAGAAAAAAAATGGTTTCAAAATTTATTTTTCATAAATAAAGGAATATTGCCATCCTCACACTACGTCACATAGATTTAGAGCCCACTTGGTGTGATTGACGGCATCGCGCACGGTGATGTATGTCGCCTATGCTTGAGCGCCTGAAATCAATCCTATCCCCCTAGCGCATCATAGGTGGAGCCACACTCTTTAAAGCTTACCCGTTGGTTGGTTTTGGATACAACATTTTCTAATTATACTAAAATGAGTTGTTTCGAAATTTATAATAAGTCATACATACCTATCCCAAAACCTAGCACTTGTGGGCATGTTGCCAATGCAACATAGTTTCACGTGTGAACATGTCGCTCCCGTGACATGTTCTAACGAGAGATCATTCCGCGTTGTCACCATGCACCGACGAGAGGTCATGCCGGATTTTTCTTTGAAATTCTTCAAGAATACCCGTTATGCTGCCCAAATTTCCCCAGAAATTTGGATCACTCGTCCGTCCCATATAGTGCTTAGGTCTTGTTTAGGTATTATTATGCAAAACATTTGGTATAATTTAAATGTTGCGTCTCTAGGTTCCCCCAAGGTTTTAGAATGCGAAAATAAAGGCTTATCCTTTTCCAACCTTGCTTAGGACTTAAAAAAAACATCGATTTCTACTTGAACATAAATAAGATGTTTGCGCGAGTCCTTTCCTTTCTTCTCCCTCTCCCGTACCTCCTAAAGGTTCTTTCCTATACTACCTTATCAACTCATATCCACCTCTACAATTGCGGCAAGTTGAGTGCCTGCCCCGACTTCCAGTGCTCGTTTGGTTCGCGTCTCTGAGGTAGTTGTAGTTTCTTACAGAGCTTTCATCTGTTTTGGTATTCAAGATGTCTGGTACAGAGAATGTGTCATCTGCCCAGTCCGGAGGTTCCTTTGTCTCGGGTCAGCTGGATCTGAATGACTTACCTGTGGTTGAGTTGCGAGCTTCTCTTGAGGCTGCCTTGGTTCGTGAGTGCAAAGCTCAGTTGCTCACCCAAGCTGCTAGGGCTCGAGAAGAGGAAACACATGCTAAGTTTGTGGAAGCGATGCGTGTCCGAGGGATTGCAGTCATTCGTCACGAAGATGGGTCTTATGAGGAGATCATTGGTACTAAAAACACTGATTATGGGGCTGGAAATGTTTCCCTCCCTCTTCATCCCACCGTTAATGTTACATCTCCCCCCGATTATCAAATTCATGGGATGAAAGGGATGAATGTGAATGCACAAGGTAAGAGTCCTCCTCCAGCACCTCAAATTGGCCAAGCTCAGATTCAGGGTATACAACTGATCCCCAATGCTTTTAAATCTCCTAAGCAGAAGGGATTGCTACCGTTCCCCGCTAGCCAAGTTCCGCCTCAAGGAAGTTTTTCTCAACCATTAATGGGTTCAGCTTATGGTTTTAGCTCGTCGTCTAGGCAGGATCAGTATTCAGGACTAACCCCATACTTGACTGTTAATCAAATGTCTTTCATTCCTGCCATGAATCCCATTCGGTAAGGGGTGCCAGTACCAGATTCTCCTCCAAAGGTGGTTCAGATGAAGAGAGGAAAATAGTACTGGGATGATGTGGGAATGCCTATGAATGAATTCTTCAAGATCCTAGTAAAGGGGGATTGGTTCAGCCACTGGTAAATTATAGCCCTCCTAATCCTAGGCCCAACCTGGATAGAAGCAAGTTTTGCTATTACCGTCAATATCCTGGCCATACCACCCATGACTGCAAATCTTTGAGAGTGGTCATCCAAGGGCTCATCGATGAAGGGAAGATTGAAAAGGGCTTTCAGGAGAAAAGTAGTGTTCCAAACCATGGTTGGTTTCCACCTCGCAAGCAGCGGAAATTTGATGATCTCGGAATGACAACCGAAGAGGCTTTCAATAGGCTAGTTCAAAGAGGAATGATCCAACCCCTTGACAATTACAACCCCATCAAACCCAATCCGAATTTGGATCATAGCAAGTATTGCCTATATCAGCAGTATCCTGGCCATGTCACCAATGATTGCACTCCTCTGAAAGTGCTCATTCAAAGGCTTGTGGATGAGGGAAAGATTGAGAAGGCTCATCCCAATGTTGTCACGAATCCTCTTCCGTGATATCAACAGAAGCCAGAAGGCCTTTCCGTCTAATGTTGAAGAAGCCAGTCAGTCATTGTAGGGTCTAGAATGTCTTTCATTTTAGTAGTAAATGTCCTTGTTGGGGTTTGAGTCTGTCATGTCCATGTTATGAGCCTTTCAGTAATAAAAGTCTTTATTTCTTTTCTTGCTAGACCCGAGACATCACTTGCACACCTACATTACACTTAATTGAAATGGTTTTATTCTACATGATCACTTGTGCTGCTCAATTACTAATTCATTGAAATGATTAATATTTAAATTGATCGGAGTGAGAAAATCAACTGATATCTTTCTCAAATTGGGGCTTATCAACTTCCCACCTTGCATCTCATATGATCATATCTCTTTCATCATCCTCAGCGTTCCATTGCTCAATGAATATGCATGAATCTTCCTCATTTAAGCTTAAGCAAGCAATGAAGCCTTAATTTCATTTAGATCACCCGGTAGGGATTGCGGTTGAATCCTTTCACCATAGGAAAGCCATTACCTCACCCTCACCAAACAATATCCCTTTCATTTCAAGGTTGGCATGTTTTGAAACCCGTTTAGCCATCTCCAGAAGAAAGAGGGACTATCCTTGAGGCTCCCATGATTCAAAGGAAGATTGACCGTCTCCAAGCTCAAGAACGGCGGAATGCAGTGATCCACCCTGGAGACTAGCTGAAGTTCTCTCTCTCTCTCTCAAAAAAAAAAAAAAGAAAAGAAAAAAAAAGGGGAGAACAGTCAGTAAAGGATCTAGATGTTTATTCAAAGGGAGTCTCAAAGCAAATAAAGAGACAACATGGATGTCCCCTCACCATTACCTTAACTAATCCCAAGCCATCCCCTCATTTTTAGAGGATATTCCCATTACCCTTGCCTTTGAACGAAATAAATTTGACCTCTCATTCTTAGAGGCAATCAATCTCCTCGCCATAGAGATCCTAAACACATCCTTGAAAGCCAACATCTAATCTTTAGAGGTTTAGTCAGCAAAAGGCCCAACCGACCTCTCATCTTAAGAGGTCATAATACAATCAATGTTCCAAATCACCCAACGGCCGATCGAAGCCCTGGAACCCAGCTACAGTTTCTACCGGATGACAGTTTTATTCTAATCTCATCAAAGATCTAAATCAAATTAATGCTTCATCGCTTGCTTAAGTTTGAACCTAATCTATCTCGGTTCAGGGTCATAAATCAAAGATTATGCAAATTCAAATCCAATTCATTTGACACTTCATGTGAGCATATTCCATTCCTTCTCCACAAAGCAATTCCCGTGAATGCCTCACTGAGGCTTTGCATCCGTGTCTTTCATTGACACTCCAGGGAGACATGTGCTCAACTCTCCAATTCTCAAAAGATCCTTGAATTTCACATTCCTTCTTTCAATCGGGACTTGCTCGAACTACGGCGACCTTAGCTCCTCGCCAAGAGGGGAACGTAGGTAACCAGAAATGGTCCGGTCACAAACACATTCAAATCTCAGAAAATCCGGTCTCATCAAGGGCCGTCCCCATACACAAATCCTCTTTCCATCTTTCCAAATTTGATTCTTGATATCAGTTGGTTTTTTCCTCGTGATTAATCAAAATATTTGTTCATATCAAGCTTAGTGGTTGAATAACCCGAACAACAATAAAGGGGTTTAAGCAGTCTTGTGATCATCACGAATAAGACAAGTTTTCAAATGTCTTGACAAGTCTTCCTCTTCTACATTCTAGGAATATAGAGCCAAATACTGTCTTTCTGTCAGCAGGGGCTTCCATACACTTTTCCACACCTTGTTGCGCTTATGATCTCTCAAAAGAGTCAAACCCAAAGCGAGTGTGTTACACAAAATCGGGATTCATTCCCACTCTTCGAAAAGATGTGCCCCTGTACGTATACATTTCTGAGTCTTGTCCAATGACTGATTGACTAAGGTCCGGAAATATGGATGCCTCCATGGCCACATGATGATTTTGTTTGCAATAGGGCTGCATTGGGTCTTCTCAAGCTGGGAATTCGCCTAGTCATCTCTTCAAAGCCAGGGCATTCTCTGCACTTTCTCTGCTACTTGCCGTCTCGGGCGCGCGACACACTTTGTTATTATCAGCAACAATCATCTGCTCATCTGCTGCAATCTGTACTCTCAGGGCACGCCCCGAATTGCCTAGGCTGCATCATATCATCCATCACTCATACACTCCTCAAATTGATGGGAGAGGGTTCAACCCATACTCACATATATACACCCCCATATAAATGCACGGGAGAGGGTTCAATCCCCCGCATGTATCCCTATATACACTCATCCGATACAAATTCAACGCATCATCTCATGTACAAATCCGGCAAAGCCGATCATTCAATACAATCATCATCCGTCTTTCTTTCAATCATCATTCCCTTCTCAAAGCAGATGGACTCGTGCAATCAAACTAATAAATAACCTAGTTTAATCTTGTTCAAAATATGCTAACAGAGTAGCGTAGTCAAGTAAAGTGCTTGTAGTGTTGTGTCCCCCCTGCAGGGTATAATAATCAACTGAGCACAATTGAATCATGAGGACTGTCCCTCAACCAAAATCGAGACAAAGAATGCAGCCTCCCAATAATGCTCATCAAGATCATCAACCTCATCGGCAAATCATCAGCAAAGTCCGCTTTTTCATGGTAATCTAACAAGCAAAGTTCATGTCCCATCCGACAAATGCTTCCAAAGTCAGCCAATCACCAACAAAGACTGTCCCTTGAACGGCAATCCAACAACTCTTCATCATCATCAGCCGTAGCCTCAGTCCTTCCGGCAGCTACAGGTAAACACAACACAGATATGCAATCATATCTCATTCAATTGCAAATCATCATGTCTTGTATTCTCGAAAAATCATTTCTTTTAGTTCATCTCGCGCATCTGGGTTCAGACGCCTCCAAATAGTCTCTTTGGGTCAAGACGCCTCCAAATAGTCTCTTCGGGTTCAGATAGTCTCTCTGGGTCAAGACGCCTCCAAATAGTCTTTCTGGGTTCAGACGCCTCCAAATAGTCTCTCTGGGTTCAGACGCCTCCAAACAGTCTCTCTGGGTTCATACGCCTCCAAATAGACTCTTTGGATTTAGACGTCTCCAAATAGTCTCTCTGGGTTCAGACGCCTCCAAATAGTCTCTCTGGGTTCTATACCTCCAAATAGTCTCTCCGGGTTCAGACGCCTCCAAATAGTCTCTCCGGGTTCAGACGCCGCCAAACAATCTCTGGGTTCAGACGCCTCTAAAAAGTCTCATTTGGGTCAGACGCCTCCAAATAGTCTGAACTACGACCGGCTTGATTCCCTCCTGGGATACGCAGGAATCCTTTCTCAAAAGGTCCAGCCATCCGATCTCATCAATCATTTTCCACCATCTGCCAAGTCCAGCCGCTTATTGGGCTTGGGATCTTTTTTTTTTCGACAACCTCACTTCTTCCATAAGTGACGTTGTCGAGGGGCTCTGTAAGTACCCCAATCCAATTCGCGACCATTTATAAGTGCATTTTAATATGATAAAATTTCACTAAGGGGCATTTTGGTAAATTCTCGATCAATTCCGAGACTTCCGGAAACTTTTTATAAGTTTTTTGCGAAGGAAGTACTTTTAAGTATTTCTCCCGGGCAAAAGGACGTATAAGGTATTATTCAGTTTGGACTTGTTGGGAATTAGCTTGGAATGTTCCAGAACCAGGTCTTTGGCACCAGAAACGGTTATTGGCTTGCTTAGTCGTGCGACATCACGAGCCATGGAAAACACAACCGTTGGGTCGTGCGACATAAGTTGGCCATCATCAGCAGCCTATAAATAAGACCCTACCGACATACAGTTACTCTGCCCATTTGTTCACGTAACACACACTCCAAAACACACACAACCCTCTCTCTCTCATACCCAATTCCATCCTCCTCTCCCTCAATCCAATCCAACCCACACACCACCACTAGATCTCCAATCCACCACTCCTCCCAAGCTCAATCCAGTCCAGAAGCTGTGTAGAAGGATTCTATACCTGACTTGGGTATAGAATTTGTGGATCTACAAGGGTAATCACTTTATCCCTCTCTTCTCTCTCTCATATACTTTGCTACCTTCATAATTCATGCTATCTATCTCCATTTGATTCAGTAATTACACTCCATCTGTTTCTAATTGTTGAATCACAATTGCCATCTCTCTGTTTAATTGATTTGTTTGGTTTAATTCCTTGTGCATGGTTTGATCTCTTAGTAATTGTGACTTGTTTGCCAAGGGAGTGTGGATCTCCCCATATCCACACCCCTTTGGTCAATTCGTTGTTGATTCGTGGTTATCTGAGTTGAATTGATGTTGTAATTCGATCTACTTAGATCTCTGTTAATTTTGATTTCAATCTGTAAGGTTTCTGGAGAAAGGCATCTTGTGTCACACGACACAATCTGCTAGGATGAGTCCTATGTCACGCGACACAACTCGCCAGGCAGATTCTGTGTCACGCGACACATCTTGCCATTCTGCAGATGCTCCTTTTCAGTTTTAACTTGTTCTTAGATTTGTAATCTGGGATGTGGCCCCCCATTGTACCAAGTGGCTCACAAGTTGTAGCTATCTCATTTCATTAATAAAATCCATTTATCACATTTATTGTCATTAATGTATGAACACACTATGAATACTTTGGATTTTTATTTTCGAAAGACTCGTTTACGAACGAGGCGTGTTGGGTGAACTCTCAAGTTCTTCCCAACACGTAACCTGACCCCCGAACCCTTTTCTCTATTTTCAAAGTTTTTTCAAAGTGTACCTTAAACATGGCGTAGAGACTCCCAAAAATGAATTTTCTAAAAATTTCGGCGAGCGTACATTCACCCCTACTGGCTCATCATCTTTCTACTCGGTGGCTTGGAGGTCATGCCGGTTTGTTTCCCACTCAAGATTAGCACGGTATTTATCTAGGAAGATATCACTTATTTGTTCCCAGGTGGAGCGGTTTTCTGCTTTCACATTGAGAAACCACCGCAGGGCCGTTGATTTTAAGGTGTGTTAGAAGTGGTCTGCCATTTGCTGAGGGGTAGCCCCTTTGACCCTCATACCTAAGACATAGATATCGATATGGGGTCTTTGGGAATTCCGTCCCATCAAACGTTTCCATCTCTGGCATCCAGAACTAGAGGCGTCAATACAGAATAACGGGACGAGACGGGATGTCACTAAGTTGTCCCACGACTAAAATGGGACGGGACTAAAATATTCTGTCCCGTCCCAAATCTACCGCGAGATGCGGTACAATGTGGGACCCGTTGACTAGGCAAGATTAGGCATTGACTAGGCGGGATGCCTCCAAGGCCACGGCCAAGGCCGACCAAAGCCAAGGCCACGGCCGATTGATGCTTGCTATCCCAGCTCCAGCCTCATATATATAGCCACATGCCACATTTTAGTTTGTTATTCTTTCGATGTGGGATAAACCTCCAAGGCCTAGGCCGGCCAATCCCAAGGCCAAGGCCGAGCCAAGGCAAGGCATTTCAGTTTGTTTTTCTTTCGATGTGGGATAAACCTCCAAGGCCACGGCCAAGGCCATGGCCGGCCAATCCCAAGGCCAAGGCCGAGCCAAGGCAAGGCCAAGGCCGGCCGAGCCAAGGCAAGGCCAAGGCCAAGGCCGGCCAAGCCAAGGTAAGGCCGAGCCAAGGCAAGGCCAACTCATCAGCAAGCCTACTCGACGGGACGGGACGGGATAGGCGGGACCACACTATGTTGTCCCACGACTAAAACGGGACAAGAAGAGATGGGACAAAATGGGACGGGACTAAAATATCCCGTCCCATCCCGTCCCATTTGTATAGCGGGATGGGATGTCCCGACGGGACCGTCCCAACTTGACGGCTCTATCCTGAACTTCGGGGGGAAAGGCACTACCTTGCTTGGGCCCGTGGGCATGAGCAAATCCTTTCGGGAACTGGCCATCTTTCCTTGCATCTCTTTCACCTGCTCGACTAACCAAGCTATGTGGGGATCGTTAGGCGGGGTTATATTTTCGGTTCCTAGGATGGAACCCAAAGATGGAGGTGGATTTGCTGATGGAATTGCCACTCGGGAATCCTGGGGAGGCAAGTGAGTGTACACAAGTCCGTGCCCTTGATTGCCAAAACCGGAGCTATGGGAACGATTATATGGACCATGCTGGACCGTGCTTGGGAACTGAGGAAATGCTTCATTGGCCCAAGAGGCAGTCTGGAAGGCGATAAGTTTGAGACAGCGGGGTATCACTGGGTTGTCGGTTCTGGCGGGCACGTGGCTTCAGATGATAGCTTCTGGGTTCATAGGGAGGCGAAGGATTGAACCCTAGTGGATACTGAGAAGCATTAGGATCTGAGGGAGCAGGCCCGTAGGGATCTTTGGTGGTGCGAGTATATGGAGCGGGGGCCGTGAAAGCTGACTGCGAGGTTGGGAAGCTGGAGCTATTTGATTGATGTTCAAATGGGGCTTCGAGCGGGAATTGCTTTGCATTGCCGAATTTTCGTAGCTTTGTGAAGGGGGGACTTGCTGGTAATTTTGAGAAGCTGAGGGAGATGGAAAGTCTTCATCTTCTATGAGGACAAATGTCCCATCTGGTTGGGGGTCTGCAACTGTCCCATGGCGACGCATGGTATCTACGATCCAAGCCTGCTGTTCTTCTTGGCATTTCTTAAGAGCCTCGAAAGCTTACAAGACTTCTTCTACTGTCTGAAGATTTCTCGGGGGCGGAGTTCCATTCCCAACGTTGTTATCTGTTGACCCTGCCATTGGAGAGTAGCGGACTATAGGCCCCTCGTTTTTCACATGTATTTCAACCTCCCAGGGCGGACAACCCTGAGCGAAGGTCTTATAGGGCAAGCGATTTCCACCAACCGACAAGAGAAACGAGCTTAAGGACCGAGCCTGTCATATGAGTTTCAATGTTCCTGCCATGTGAATTGCGAACAAAGCCAATATCTTTAAGTCAAGATCGGGCCAAAGATTGGCATGACCTTCCTTTGTCTTGCTTTCGCAAGGGATCTTTGACTTTTAGATTTGACTGGGTCGTATTTACCATGGGTGGCACATTAAAGACTCAATGACATGGTGTCATATTGGGCTTCGACGTATATCTGATATAGGCGGTGTCTAAGTTAACGCTAGAAATCAATATCGGATCAATAGATGACCCTGCCGAGCTTGCTTTCGCAAGGGACCTTGACTTTTAGGTTTTGACTCAGAAAACAATCGATATGGGATATACATTTAGGATTTATGACACAGACGGGGTAAAAAAAACCCAACCAAGTCGCGGACAAAGTGTGACACAAATAGTACATGGTTGAAACTAGCGAGGATGGGTTGTTTGGAATGATCCCTTGCGCGCAAGTGAGGCATAGGAACACCTTTCGAGCTGCAACTGAGACCATCTCGGGTTCAGGGTTGTAGTGTACAAGTGTTCATGGCAAGAGTGCGCGTAGTGTGTGGTAACTAGAATTCCTTTTTGAGTTAAAATGGAAGTTTACAAAATGTGTTTTAAAGATATGAATATTTACACAAGCATTTTATGAGTAAAAGGAGAAATGAGACTCAAAACATTTTATGAACAGAGTAAAGAAAACATGAGCATTTTATTTACCAAACATGTGCAACAACAAAAAAGGAGATACTTCCAAGAGCAAGACATATATAAGACACACATATTTTTTATTTTTTTTAGTAATAAGCAAAAGAAGAAAAGGAAAAAAAAAGCAACACACAAACACAACGGTCGAAAAAAGGGGTAAACGAAAGTTTGACCAGCGCCATATTTTAAAGACTCTCCTTTTTTTAAAAAAAAAGACGAAGTTTTTTAGAACAAAAGAAATCCACAGTAGATTCGCCAACTGAAATTACCCGATCCGACGGACGCCAGACGTACGTCTAGGCTTGCTTTCCTCTTCTGAGAGATGAAAAATGTTTTGAAAGATTGGACGAATGAATTTCTTTTAAAAAGAGAGTCGGCACGCCATTTTGTTGTGAGAGCAAAACATTGACCAAAGGCTTTTGGTGTGAGATTTTGAATCCGGAGGTCACGTTACGCCTTGTAAATAGATTTTTGCGCTCACCCGAAATGCCTTATATCCATGAGACTTTCTGAACCCTTTTTTGAAAGTTGTGTGTGTGTGTGTCCAAAATCAAGTGGCCTCGTAGTCTAAATAAGGAGGAAAACTATGCAGTTTTTAGCAGAAACTGTTTGTTTTGATAAAGGTGGGGAGGTTTTAAAAAGAAATCTGAAACTAAAGAAAACTGGAAACTGAGCAATTGTCACAGATTGCAAACTGATCCGTACGGATCAATGCCTCATTACAAGGAGATCCGTACGGATTGGTGTATGTAGTAAACTATTTTTTTGTATCTCATTTTATTCTTGATGCTACATCGATTAGACTTGAGGAGGAAATGTGGCAGCTTCTGGATTGCCCAAAAAAGTGGCCATAAAACTAAAAGGAGAGAAATGTCCAATCTTAGGGTGGTACAACAATGGTGGTTTCAATCTTTCCTTGAGAAACAACAATGGAGATTGTTTGCCCCAAGTAAATAAATGAGAAAATCTTTTGAAGGTTTACACTTGAAATTTGTCACCTTTTAAAAAGAAAATGAAAGAAATGGAGTTACTTCAGCATTGGTAACCATAATCCCTATAACTACATCTTTAACATGAGTAATGAGTTTATCCTTGGTGATTAGGTTTACTTGTATCATGGTAACTTAAGAAAAGAAAATGGATCAAAAGATAATCTTAGAAAGTGAAAGGAAACATACTTTGAAAGTAAACAAAGGAAAGACAATGCATGAAATATGAACAAACCACTATCACCATTAGACCTGCATTTTTAAGCACATTGTGCATGGAAAATCTTGTAGGATCATTTAGATGGTTTGGGTCTACAATGTACAAGACAAGTAAATATTACATTACAAATGATATATTTAACAACAATTATTCATAATGTAGTAAAAGACTTGGAATTGGAAAATTAAAGCATTATTTAAGGTTTGGAAGGAGATCTTACCAATATTGGTAATTTTCTATCTTCCTAGTGTTTGATTTTTGTGGAAAAAGTATGGGAATTGTTTAGGGTTTTTAAGAAGGAGAGAATTCTGCTCCCACTTAGGCAGAATGTCCCCTAATGCTCACTCTTCTCAGATTCTTGTCTTGTGTCGCTCTTGTTGTGTTATTATTTTTTTTTGTTATGGGAAAGCATGTGATTTACTTAAAGTGATTAAGAAGGAGAGAATATTACTCTCAATTAGGCAAAATGCCCCCTAATTCTCACTCTTCTCAGATTTCTTGTATTGTGCAGTTATTGTGCTACTTTTGGTGTGATTTTTCTGTCTCAAATGAAGGAGCAAGAGGCCTGTATTTATAGCCTCTGTAAAATGGCAAAGAGGTCCGCACGGCACATTTTTCTTTTTGCAAGGAGGTATGTGCGGATCAAGGTGCAGTGTTAGTACTTTTTGACTTTTTTGTCATTCCTGCGAGGTCCTTTTGGTTTTTTCAATGTACAAAATATCCTTACTTGCTTTGTTTGGTTGATTTGACCCTTGAAAAGTTACAGGACTTTGTGATTATGGATAAGTGACCCTCAGTGTCCTTCCCGCATGCTCGGATGGAGAGCGGTCCGGATTGGAGTAATTACAGATACTCTATTTAATGCGCCATAATTTACGTAATGATGGTACGGTTCTGGCGATTGGACAACTGTGTTTGGGAAATGATGCTGGGCATTAACTGACAAAAAGAACGGTTGTGTCCCCACCCTTTCCCATTCAGGTAAGGAAAATGAGGAGTATTAAAGGAATAATCCCTTTCCTTTTAGAACTTTACAATCTCCCAATACTCAAATACCCAGCAAGAGCGAATAGCAAGGACTTCGATTTCCGGTGTAATCAAGCATTTCACTTCATCGTTAAGCTCCACATTTCCCCAAATCATCAAGTTACCCCTCAATTGCTCTATTTTTAGGCTTAATTTCAAGCTTCTCCGTTTATTACGCCATTGGTAGGACCTTTGGCTTCGAACTAGGTGTTAGGTATGGTTATAACTCCGTAAACCTTAGGGTTTATAAAAGGTTAGAAAGTTCATGGGTGGAATTGACGAGGGAGGAGTGTATTATCATCTTAGATAGGTAGGGTTTATTTTATGGTGAGGTAGGGTTCCCAGCAAGAGGGATTATGGGGGATTTGGAGGCGGATGATCCACGAATTGTTCATTTTCGTCTCTTCAACAAACTGATAGACCATCTCATAATTTTTACATCAAGTCCAACAAACCTCCCTTTCCTGAGAGAGATTAGCATTCCCAGGGGAATCTAGGTTTGCCCTTAGGTAGCTTCTAACATACTTGACTAGGTATGATTCTGTGGGCGACATTTCTCCCACCTGCGTATTCTCTGGGGATATGGCGTGCCTCGACAATCTCACCGTTTCTACTTCTCCGAGCTCCTCCTCCCGGTGCAACATCGTGGACAAATTTTTGTGACCGTGGGATTCCGTGTCGCAATGAGAGGGGATATGTGGCTCCCAAGCCGCTCATAGGGAGGAAGAATGCTTTGAATCACGCATCAAAATCGTTTCATGACTTCTTTGAGATTCCCAGAAAGATGACTTCCACCTCACCACATTTTACGTAGAGGCAAAGGAAAAGCTTTTAAAGTGTTGGATGCATTGGGGTCTGAGCTCCTCTAGAGTGCCTGCCTTCCTATTACGGCAGGTTTGAGGCCAGAGCTATGACTTCCCTTGATCCATTCATCTGCGTGGAAAGTTTTTGGAGTGCATGGCCGAAGTTTGTCCCCATCTGAGTTGGCGTCAAATACTATGAGGGGCTGTTGGTTTGCTTTGCCATGTAGTTGTGCAAAGGCAGTTCGTTGGAGTACGAGCCATGTATGCGATGTTCTTTAGGAGATTCTTTAAGGTCGTGCGAGAATAGAAGCAAGACTTTTGGAGATAAGCACACCGGCCAAAGCTAAGGCCGACGGCAATGGCTGTTGCATAATCCGCTCGACAAAGTCTCCTGGGTGGAATTCCCCGTCTTGGTGAGCTCACTTCTTTTGGTGGAGAGTAGGAATGGATAGGAGTTCCCCTTGCTTAAGGTTGATACACCACCCATGATGGAGGAAGATTACCGGGTCCCGAGTGGAGTGATGAAGGCTTACTCGTAGGTTGACTTATTGGTAGGCTCGGAGGGCAGCACCATTAGTTGGGCTGCACACTTGGGTTTGGATAAGGACTTCTTCATCCAGGATGGGATGATGCTAGAGAGAGATGGTATGGTAGCCCCTTTGGTGCCTGCTAATTCATAGCCTGTAGGTACCCCGGATTGGGTTATCCATGAGCGAGAAAGGTTTGAGTCTCGGTGCCATTTACGCAAGGAAAAGCCCGACCATTGTAGAAATCTATTTCACTATGGCGGTTAAAGAAAGGAAGAAAGTGTATTTAACTTGCTTTCTTCATTAATTTACATATTTTTGTTTGTATATCTCTTTGATGAATGTTTTCCCTTTGATTGTGCAGGTTTTAACCGCCGAACAGGAAGGCAAACATGAGATCGGATAGTCGATATGGCGTGATAGGAGGAGAAAACAAGAAGGGCCGTGGGATGGCCAATGCCCCAGGAACGGCCAGCCGAGAGAAAGGAGGCTAAAGACAAGAACACTTTACTCCCCAAGGAGGGGTGTGGGGATGGTCTCCATTGATGGAGTCTGGGCTGGTGGAGCACTGAACATACGCCCACATCCGCATCTGCAAACTCATGGGAAGTTTTCAAAATGGTTTAGAAAATGAGACGGAACATACGAGCGCGATTTTGAAATAAGAGAGTCACCACTTTCCATTTTTAAAAAGGGAAAAATTCGAAAAACCTTTTGTACAAGAGACAATGGATTCCGAGGTCGGGTTACGTTTTGGGAAGAACGAGAAGTTCACTCCAAAACGCTATCTCATAACGAGTCTTACGATCTGATCTAACATCCATAATATTCAACAATGTGAGTGTGTGTAGCCATGTGTGAGACAAAAGAGAATAAATGCATTTTTCTATTGATAATATGAAATAGAAAATACAACTTGTGAACCACTTTGAGCGGGGGACCCACATCCTCGAGAATACAAGATTTAAGCAACAGTTACAACTGGAAATTACAGACTTCTGCAAAAAGTGCGCTAAGTGTGTCACGGTGGACACCAGGATCTAGCACTCGGGCTAGGTGTGTCGCGGGGACACACGGGATCTAGACTCGCTAGATGTGTGTCAGCGGGACACAAGGATCTAGATCTGGCTAGATGTGTCATGGGACACAAGAAGCCCATCTGCAAGAAGCTTTTTACAAGCTTGACTTCAGTAGAATCAAACAAAGAAATATCTAGATCAAATTACAGCGAGATATGCATTCCCGGGTGAGACCACGGGAGATCAATAATCAACATTCCGCAGGGTGTGGATATGAGGGATCCACACTCAAATCTTGATGAACAAGCAAAAACATATAAAAAATTGACTTAATAACACGCAATAGCATGAAAACAACTACCGATTCACGGCGAAAGATCCGAGACTAGAGCGAGAGATTTCCCATAATCATAATTCTCCAATACTCATCAAATTAAGCATGGATACATGAATAATAAAGGAAGAGAGAGAAGGAGGGAGGAAGAGTGTCACCTTTATAGACCACAAATCCTCTATACCAAGTTAGGTATAGAATCCTTCGCCTCTCGGCTCCGGGGCCGGTGAACTCAAATAGAATTGGATGTAGAATTAGATGTGTGTGATGTAGAGAATTGTAATGAGAGAGAGTGAGTTGTGTGTGAGAGAGAGAGAGAGGAATTGTGTGGGAATTTCTGGGATTGCGTGTGTACGCTCTCATTTTCGCAGAAGTAAACACCAAGGTGGCGAAAAGGGATCCAGAAATGGGAGGAGGAG